>JAVIWC010004017.1:0-494187 GCA_031894815.1 Creontiades dilutus
ACCCACTGTTTACGCCGAGGGTACAGTGAGCAAGTTTCACTCGCTGTTCAATCTCCTTATCCCAATCAGACGTAGGTGGCTCTGTTTTCATTATCTCCACTTCCGCGAGGGCCCTTTAGTACGAATCTAGCCTTTTCCACGGCACCTACAACCATTTTTCTTTTCATCTCCTTTCGGCGATTTCACCGAGGTCATCAGCATCCTCGCCAAAACCGGGACCTCCGTCTTCCCAACTCTCCTCAAAAGGATTGTAAGTACCGGCTATTTGACCACACCTCCCAGCAGATTCTCTCCTCGTCAGGAATAAAAGAATTTTCCTCAGTTAAGCCCAGGTACGCAATTTCTTTTATTCTTTAAATATTTTCGATATTTGTATAAGTTACGAACGGCTATCATAATTATAAATATTTTCGATTTGTGAAATCCAGAACCTATAAAAGAAATTACATTTCTGTTTTATCGAGAAGGTAGTCGTGTCATTCATTTTGAAAACCCTGCCCCACTCGAACACCCACTTCCTAATACCTGAAATTAGCAAGAATCGTTTTCCAATTTGGGCAGTTTAAAAAATATCTGAGTTTCGCTTGAATACATAGTGGAGATCACGTATCGGTCCTTCCGGCAGTACCCCAGGTTGGAACTTCAAGCCTTTTGGTAGGACAAACCGCGTTCTACGGGCAGGACGCCGACCGAGATGTTCAAAAGTCCTCGTGGAAGGACCTTCCGGCAGGACGGACCCCTGCACACTGTCATTAAGGCTGATAAAAGGTAAATATCTCTAATGGCTGTCCACCAAAACGATATCTGACCTTTAAAACAAACAGACTTTTTTTAAAGGTAGGTAACGTGTGTGCTCGCAGGTAGATACAACCTGCCTCCAGATGCAACTTATTGCTACTGTGATTACAGTGCACATTCGGCAGTTTCATATATTATGTGGTGGTTCTTTGTTCCTTTGCAATCTACATGCAGGTGTTGAACGAATGTGCAAAACTAGTTATGTCATAAATTTCATGATACATTGTTACATGCAATGGCATAATTTCATAGTATCTCAATAAGATTATATCGTATACGATAGTCTTACTCATATCAGGATTTACCTTTCGATTTGGCTGGGTCAGGTTTCACGTGAATAAAGTGGATGTTGAGTCCTGCCACCTGAGTCTTGAACTGCGGCAGCTTGTTGAGGAACGTCTGCCTCTCGCTCCAGTTATAGTTCTTCTGCCAGAAAGCGATGATCTTCTTGAGGTAGGCCGAGTTGAATCCGTATTGGAATCCAACACCTTCCAACGGCTCGACCAGCTCCCTGGTATTGTCCAACCTGGCTTCGAAGTCTTTCACGTCCTACAAGAAACCAAATGAATAGCATTATACTTCTGTGTGAAAGTTAGTGACAAGGTTTAAAATTATAGGTTTTGCAGCCTGGGGCTATACGTCGGTGATTTATTCTTGTGAAAATAAAACACTAATTACCTGAAGATTTTAATTAAATTGTTAGGGATTGTGCAACCTGTCTGTCCAACAGTTTATATCACTCTCGGGCCGAAAATGAAATCAAACGTCACTAATCATGAAATTCCTCAACTATTGAATTCTCGATCTGCCAAATGGCCCGAAGTGGAGATCGAATGGCAGCAGCGAAACGTACTCAAAGGTCATCAACTGCGCATTGTTATGTTAATTTCATTGGAAAAAGCACAAGACAGAACTGTTCGGTTGAATCCCAGATATGCAGCCCTTTATGATGGTTCGCTACAGATTTTATGACCGTCAATAACAACACCGTTTGCAGGTTGAAAGCACGCGCTTACTTCTTTTCTTGAACTGGTCTTTCATTTTCTTAAGACGATAACTATCTCTATGTGTTGATAGAGTGGTGATAGATTATCCTTAGAATTGAGGGGAGTTTTTTATATAATATTTATCAATAACTATCCTAGGAATGGAAACAGAGTGTTTAGAGGAATCAAAGTTTGATAATGCGAAGAGGCTAGGTATTTTCAATCCGCGTAAAATGCAGGAGGTACGTAAGGGACTACAAGAACAGCAGTACAATCCCTGAAAATGTTCTTCCTTGTCGATTAAAACTCATTAATTAAGGCTTTTTATGCTGGTATACATCGCAATTGAATTTGTGAATGAACAATCACCGAAAGTCTGTCAGCCATAATCGGCCTCCCCATCATTCAGCATTCACGATCCCCTGAGAGCTCTTCTTTTTTTTATTTTACCATTTTCGCTGGTACTTATTTTATCAGCCAAGTTCTTCAAGTATAAATCCTTATCTACATTCTCACTACACATAAGATGACTGATGACCTAACGTACCTGCAATGTGATGGCATATTTACACACTACTTTTTCTCGTGTAGGTAATTCTAGGTTTAATGAGATAGAATAATCACGCACATATAAAGAATATTGTTAATAATGCGTTAATCGACGGGTCATGCGAAATTGAAGAAACTACTAGTCATTTGGAATCTCCGTTCCCGCACTCGGTCCAATCGCTTCCCTACGTTTATATAAAAATGCCGAGTCAGCGCTTCGTCCATCCAAGGACATCTCACTCGCGGCCCACGCCAGTAATTACCCTCTCTTCACATTAGAAACGAGAGAACCTCAATTGTTTATCTATCACCTGGAAAATATCTCGATCCGCTTATCTCAAACACCTGCAAAGTTCAACGAGAACAAAAACTATATATATCTTTTTTTTACTTACAATAATTGAATACATGAAGTACTATTAGACACCAAATCACTTATCCAGATTCTCCGAGGCATTAGAGCTTGTTTGCTAATATTTTAAATCACTGGTTCAAATCCATTTGCTGAGACAAATTTATTTGGTATTTATTTATCAGTGACGATTTTCATTCAATTCAAAAACGCTGTACTAGACTGACCTAAATCAGTCATTTTTTCAGAACCTCGTTTCAGATAGTGGAAGCCTAGTTTTCACTTTTGCGAATGGAATTTTTTTTCCAAATCAAAATTTCCACTCGCATTTCATGTTTTAGACCATTCTGAACAACTTTCGTTTCGTGCTTGTCTGTCGGCGTGTCCATGATGTGTCCGCAGACCCTTGTACAGGCTTTATTCATACAGTTATCGTCCGATTTTGATGACAGTCCCAGCGAATATGCGGGCTATGCTGCTCATCGTCAAATGTCACGCACAGAAATCAATAAGTCACTCTGCGCATGTGCGAACGTAAAATTCTCCAATTCCATCTTTTCTCGGATCCTATTTATCATTTTCTCAGGTCTCTCTCAAATTAGGAAGGTAGTCAAAGAACACCAAATCATATCAAATCCAACGCGATCGTATCATTAGTGTACTTGTAACAAAACTAATGTTGGAGTCTTCATCCAATTTTGATGTTCGAATCAAAATTTAATACATTGCAAATTAAATCAAACATTAAATCCGGCAAACATCATTCACCCGGGTTCCAGAGGAGTCCCTCTTCCTAATCATCTTCAGTAATCGTCATCTTCAATCAATAGTCATCTTCCTAAAATTTGGAGTACAGGTGAGGAAAGCCGATCTAATCATCTCACATCAATTCCAACTAGATGGTATCATTATAGTGTCTGCTGTACAATTGCCTCTACAGACCAGCAATACGTGCCGACTCAAACAATTGAAGGCGTTAGTGTCTGCTGGAACATGTCCCATGGCATTTTCCTCCCTTGAATTGTCGTAAAACTTATTTTCGGCATATTTTAAGATTAAGTATTCATAAGTTTATTTGCAATATTTCCATGATCTTTCCATTCCATTTCTCCGATGCAAGAAAGCTGTGTGCCTTACCTAACTTGGTAGACGTTTTTGTTCTTTCTTGGTTAATTACTAGGTGCCTACATTCTTAAAAATATCAAACCAACATTTAGATTTGGTATTCGTTCGTCCACTTCGTTTTAGAACATTTGACTTCAGCATCTTCCCTTTAAAAACAATTAGCACATCTTTGCGCGTGTTACACCGTTGAGGACGCTGATTAGTTTTACTACCATTAATGAATATTACCACAAATACAACCCACATAGATTTGGAAATAAAATATTGGCACTCATTAACCAAAAATGTTTAAACATTTTTTTTAGCTCATCAACGATGATGATTTGTTGAGGAGTTAATTCAAAAGTTATATCTCTGTTTACCTACTCGACCTTTACGATTTAATTTTGAGTAGATAGACCATAATGCATCATGCAGTATCCGCCCTTTATTCTTGCATTTAACAATACTATCTCTAATTGAAGTAGGAACCAATTTATTTATCTTCCGTTGTTATTTATTCCAAAAGTGTTGCTGTTGAAAATAAAATTAAGATAAGTATGAGTATGGAGTAACCAATTAGGTAACCATTGAGATTATAAATAGCTCTCTCGACCAACCAGTCCTGTACTGCACGTAGTTTCACTCTTAATGCAAACCTGGCAAGAAGTAATTTACGGAAAAAATTTGCTATTATTCACCTTTTGGTTAATTATTTTCAATAATAAACCTTTGTAATCGACCAAGAAAAAACATTTTTAACCCCCCCGCAACAATAGTAGGTTTGCGTTAAATGACACGCAGATTTCAAAAATCGAATTTAAAGGAATATTTTTCTCCGAAACTACTGAACCAAAGATCACGAAATTTCCCTCAAAAATCACACATTGATCCGGGAAGCGTATTGCACATTGTGTTAGGCATCTTGATCAATCAACAATAACGGATAATGCATAGGGATTAATTTATCAAAACGTCTAAATCTCAAAAACGTTTTTCGTTCAATTCAGATAGAAATTAGTAATTTTTGTTCAATTCATAAAGGGGACGTACTATAGTCCGTTCGCTCACCATTTGAAAAATCACTTAAATAGGCTGCGAGGCTGTAGGTCCCCTTCATTGTGGAGGTCAGAGCTAGACCAACATGGGTGGCGGTGGCCTAAGTATTTCCTTCTTGAATTCAATTACAAGATATGGAGGAGAGATATGTCTGTGTAATAATTTGCAGCGTCTGTCAAACTAAACCGCTATTGCTCATACAGACAATGGTAATAGGTCGGCGATTATCAAGAATTTTCTCTCCTTCTCAACTGGAATTGTTGAATTCAGACAAGAAGTTGAAGATTTGTTGTTCTGCCACACGCGAAATTTTGCATTATCCTACCCTAATGCCGGTAATTAGATTTTAGGAAAATATACTTTTACTTCAAAATTGTCCTAAATCCATAGAAAACCGATATTTCGGCACATCCTATCAATTCAACAGAAATTATGTTTATGTTTTATATTGATTTCGTTTAGAGCTCACAGCTTCGGAAATGTTGATGGTGAAGGGTTTGATGGCAGTGTCGTCCTTCTTGGGGGCTCCTGGACCCCAGTAACCGAGCGGGATGTCGGGTAGGTCAGGGACGGTGGTGAAGCAGTGCCAGAGGACTCCGATGCCGATGGCCGAGCCCACGGAGAGCAGCCCCAACAATTTCAAACACATCCCCATCTCTCAGTTATATTCTGTAAAAATACAATTTGTGAACATGAAATTAAATTATGTAGGCGTGTAGATTTTGGTATTTTGAAGATAATTGTTGTCGAATTATGACTATACACAGAAGGGACAGAAAATAGGCCTTGGCCTCACCAGGAGTACCTTCGTCAGGTTCCAGAAGTTCCACAAAAGCCACCATGAAAAAAGTAAGAACTTGGAATGTCGATACCTACAATGGTGGAATGCTGAACACAACACGGAATACATCTACTCGACTTAGAAATCGATGAGTAGAACAACTAAATTTTAGCGAGGTAATAAAACACCTACTTTTACCAAAATACATGCACTTCGACGAACACCAACAATTTTTCAACAATTTTTGATGTTCAGCTTTTTTAAATTTCAGCCATTCGATTTCACCTTTTTTTCATTCCTTTATTTCATTCCTTATAGGATTGACTGAGATCGATGTCGAGAATTCAGTACCAAGCAGATCCCAAAGGAATTTTTTGACCCAATTTTCAGCCGTTTCAGAGAAAACGTACTTAACAGTAATTTCTTTCCCAAACGGCTATTTCTGCAGAAATGGAGGGCTTTTGGAACTCCAATATACAATTACCCGATAAGAAGGTTCACTGATCAGCTAAGTGGCTCTAGACGCCGATTTCTTTCCTAAGCAACCTACGGTGCTTACATGCAAACCGTTTCTTCGAAGATTATCAGTGTTTTGGACAAACTGAACTTTGAGTAAAGACCATGAATCATAGTAATTTTGCTACTTAACGAGCAAGGTTCAGTGACTTTTACGTAACATTTAGCAAAAACAGGGATTAATTATGTGAGTCAATGAGAAAGGGTCTGAGGTAAAATTCGCTGTAAGCAAACCTTGGAAATTATTCAATCTTGAGTGGAATATGATTTGGCAGAACTCAGGGCAATAGTCGCTGAGTGATTTTGAATGACAAAAGTCTAGATAAGGAAAGAGAGGTTTAAAATCATATTAACAACATTCAATTATTAGGAACTCTGTATTTTAGGAGCTAATTTATTCTTCTTAGGGTCAAAACGTTCTGTTTTACGAACACGGACGGGCAGGGGGACTGTTAATTACATACACTTATTCAGTCCTAGACTCTTGGACTACAACTATTTTTTTGGACTGCTACTTCTATTTCGTTGAGTCGATTCCCGAAGTTTTTAACCAAAATTCATCAAACAGAGAATCGTCGGTGTCATGTTGGCGTTTGCCAACGGATTTCTAAGGTATATTTATACATAGAAAAAGCTTTTTACTTAGCGGTTATTGTGGGTTTCCGTGATCGAATACGAATAGGTAACTTTTGAGTCAGTAAGTACGGAGTTTTTCTCAAAGGTAGGTACAAGTGACAAAGAGTTATTAGACAGGACCATTACCGCCTCGTTATCCCGGTTCTCTTCTAAAGTTAGATGCAGGGAAGCCGCGGAACAATAGCTTGTGAAAGTACATTCTTGAGCTAAAAGTGCCTGATGCCAAGCAACTTGTAAGTGTTGAGTCGTTGAAGACACTAATAACAATGGTTAACTAAGCAGTAGAAAGATCAGCAAATCCACGAATGAGCAGCACGACAAGGTCTTATAACACACACCTTGATATTGAAAAAGAATTGTTTAAACCAACGGGCTTATCAAATATCAATGAATTTATAACCGAATCGTTTAAGCTAAGAAGTGAAAACTATTATTGGATAATCGTTTCAAGTACCTATTTGTTGTTGACGCTTGATGAGGTAGCTAGGTAGTTATGTAATCAAGTTTTTGCATTTGCTCACAGACTACGGTTTCCTCGCACTACCAAATAAAATTGTTATTAAAAATTTGAAATTATAGTTAATTAAGGTTTATGTCCAGCATTGTACACCTACCTAATACTAATAATAAACAATAGAGATGTTATTCAAGATCAACGACAATCTCACTAGAGCAGTGCTACTAACCTTCGATCAGAAAATCCGTTTTCTGCTGTACTTCAATAAGAAGACACATGAATAGCTAGGTGTAACAAATGGAATACTAACGTAACATAGAAATAGTGCTACTGGTAGGAGGAAAGGACTGTTGAGGGCCAATAGTGATTTGTAGTGTAACGTAAAGTAATGTAGAGTAGCGTATGTAGCGGTAAGTAGTGTCATATGAACAGTAAAACGACCGCGTGATTGTGGAAAGGGACACTAGGAAAGAGAATCGGAAGGAGGAAGGAAGGCAAAATAGATCACCAGAGATTGGTCACCAAGGGATGAAGGACACGTTTTTCTGAAGAGCTACTGGCAGGAGGAAAGCAATAATGAAGCGTTGTGTAAAATAGTAGGTATAGTGTAACGTAAAATAAAATAGAGAAGTGTATGTAGCTATAATTAGTGTCGTTTGAACCATAAAACGAGCACGTCCAAGTGAAAAGGGTCACTAGGCAAGTGAAGTGAAGTGCGCGGAAAAGCTTTCATCGGAAGGAGGAAAACGCAACAAGGCCACGATGGATGATGCAGAAACTGGGCTGCCCCGAAGTAATACTGCGTAAGTCGTTCCAGGGTAGTCCTCAGAGGATATGGGGTGTTTTTTAGTCGGTATACAAGCCATTTAGGCCAGGACCCCGACACAAAGGGCGGTGGATGCCAAACACTTCCCCGCTGACAGTCCATAAACGGTTTTTCACCTTTAAAAACCCCCTTCTTTGCGCAGCCCCCTTCTCACTCTTGGGAGACGCTACACTGGAGCTCTTGGTTGTCTTTGTATAGTCCCCTTCGAGACTACACCGCCCACCCTCCTTGGAAGTCTTTGTGCAGTCATTTCTCACTCTTGAGACTCCATATTGATCATGCTCCTTGGAAATGAACGGCAGGAGGGATCTAGTAAGATGCTGCCCTCGCAACACCTTGTCCATCCTAGTGGACAGCTGGAAGCTCCTGTAGAATGCTTGCCTCCCAATAACAATTCATGTATTCGGTAATATTTCCCATGAAGGTCGTTCCAGCCTTAAGCTGTTATGACATTATGACTTTTTTAATTTAGAAGTAAAAACATACGATACACTATATACCTACCGCAGTTAAATAAGTGAAGTCTAGGTACCGTACTCTACCAGCTGTGTCTATACTGAACACCACTTTACTTGTGTTCATAAATCTCTCAACCTGTTCTGATTTAAAAAGTTGGAAAAAGTCAAATCATGGTTGTGTCATATAGGCACCCACTCAACTGAGAACTAAATGCCCTCAACAGTAGATAAGTACTGTCAAATAAAAATGACAACGTAACGGTGAGCTCGCTATGATATTGCAAATTTTCCTTTTTATGACTTTCATAATAGAGCAATCTTTGAGTGGGTATAAGAATTATACTTACTTAGTATAGTTATCATTATTATTACCACTGGCGTATCCTGGAGATAGAGAGACCTCTTCTCAACGCTCTAGTAACCATTTGTCCGGTGATTTTCAATTATTGGGCTCCAACCAAACCTAGGTACCTAATTTCGACCATCTTTAGTGATCTAATGATACACCTACAGTTATTATTATTACTATCCAAAAAAAACCCTATTATGTGTTATTACGTGTTATTATATGTTATTACCTTCTTTAAAAAAAACCCTAGCACTAAGGTAGTTCTTGCTAAAAGCAAGAGCAGATACGTAGACTCCGAACTATTTTCCAGCAATCTTATTCATTCTGCTTCACCACTACCAAACGTAAGGAAGCTTTGTTTTCGTGCAAGAAGTAAAACATAACTTCATCCTCTTAATTCAAAATTTCCACTTTAAAAAAAAATAATAATAATGAAATTATAATAATAATGAGTAATGATAATGAAATCCATGTTGCCAGGATTTATTATACCTACATAATAATTTCCTCTTGCTTTCAGCAAATTTCCTAAAAAACGAAGTTGCGATGGCTCCGAAAATGTTAAAATATGCATATTCAAAAATTGTCGTCATTGTAATCTATTATGGGGCGTTGTGGTACGATTCCTCGATTTAAACTTCGTTGTAGCACCAAAAAATCAAGCATTCCAAAAAGAAGGATAGGTTTGTTGGACACCTCTTTTTGAGCCGAGTAAATTGCTCAAATTTAGAGAAAAATGACAAAAAATATAAAAATCAGGTAAAAATTGTAAAATTTATAGTCATTTTGCAGAATATTGCTTTAAAAAGTTGATCAACCATGAACTACGTGATTTAAAATTTAAAGCTTCAACTTCTACTGACAATGTCACTTAAAAGTCTATAAAATGTGCTTAAATATCGGGAAAAATTGTTTAAATCCAAAATCTTTGTCTTAATAGAAGATTATTATTTAGGACGAGTTTCTTCGAAATACAATTTACAGTACACAATTCTTTTTACACGTAGTGTTCAAATTTCAACTCAATTTATCTTAAAATTAAAAACAATAACTTTGGAAATTTTACTCATACAATCGTGGTGTCTAACTGAAAGTTTTCTGCAGTTCAGAGCATGCTGATCAATTTCGTTTCCGAATCTCTCTGACTGTGGTGATTCTCTATCACGTTAAAACTATTTTGGTGAAATTTTAAGGAATTATACAGGTTAACTCCTAAATGATCCCCTTTGAATTTCGCAAATGGGGATTTCTCATCATTGACCGTCCGATTTTATTCAAAATTCCGAGGCAGTTGTTTAAATTGCACTGCGATGCCGTAATAATTGTATTAATCGCAATTGTTTGGGTAATAACTATTGTACATGCACAGAACTGACATTGTATTGTAAATTCTTCAAAAATTTGGAACTTTTTACACAACGGTTTTTAAACTATAGGGTATTTGACAAGTTTAGCGTTCCAGCGATTCAGCTTGCCGTTTTACAACAAAATCCGGCAAATCGGCTCCCATCATCCGATGATTTTACATTAATTGTTTGTCCTCACACCACTTTAAAACAATCTCCAAGTTTATGGCTCTAAGGTCTTCAGAGATGTATAGAAGAAAAAGTAAAACTAGAAAATTGAGAACAGATATAATCAAAAACGGAGTGAATTCTCGACTTACTTTTCCGACAGCGTGACGAGATGCCGGGAGTCGACTGAGCGTTGAGTCGGTGGTTTAGGCCCAAGCACCTACCGACGAGGTCAGGGTCAGGATGATAGGGCCTGGCAGCGACAGAGGATGCCACCAGATAGGAGTAGGGGAACGAGAGAAGGGGATCTTGTGTCAGTCTCGGATAGCAACCAACCAGAACAGTCCGTCCATCCTACAGTCGATAACGGGATTTTTCCCCCACAGTTGAACGCAACTTAACGCACCCGAAGAAGGAAAATCATAACAAAAAACGCTGCAAATTCTTTCACAGGGGTTTATTATTCAATTGGCTTGCGTTCATGATTTGAATTTATACTAAGCTTTGGAGTGTGCGTGTTTCACAGGTGATAGAGCGATTATTGAATTTCAGATATGCATAGAGCACGTAAATCTGTTCTCGACCAAAATACCTATTTGGATTGATCAGTTGATCATATTTGTGTGCCTCCCAGTGAAAGAATTTGCAGCGTTTTTTTTTTTTTTTTTTTTTAATGGTTATCGGAACGCTTCAACCCGTGTATCGGCTACAAAGCCCTTTTAGGAGTTCACTCCAGTATCCACATTACTACATCACTACATCACTAGATTACTGATATCGACACAAAAACAATAATAAACCACAATAACGCGAATGTTGGCCCCATAAATCGGGCCATAGATCGGGGATGGTTTTGACCTGGGGAGGGGCTCATTCGATTCCTCGTGGATTGTTCTTCAAAAAAGTACAATTTAGGCCGCCTTGACTTTTTTTGAGGTTTTTAGGGATTTTACAAAACTTTGACAGCCCTTAAAGGGCACTTTAAATTAAGTGAGAGAATTGGGGTATCGTCGGACCAACATGGTTTTTTCCTGAAAATTTCAGCTTTTTTGCTTCAGCCGTTTGGGAGAAATCGTGCGTACGGCGTACGGCGGACGGACGGAAAAATTTTTATTGCAGATTCGGATTCTACACCCTTTGAAACGTAAACCATGAAATTTTCAGGGGGGTTAGAATTTTTTTTTTTTTTTCAAGAGCGATTACAATGGTTTATTATTGAATAATAAACCAAAATTGTACCTACGTCTTCGTTACGATAAAAATCGACTTATCTTGCGTTTGGGAAACTAATTCATCGATGTTTGGATTAATTACACTGATGCAAAGAATTTTCCTAATTATCTTCAGTCAGTCTTGTACGACGTTTTTAATTTAAGAACCTTCATCAATGAAAAGAACTGTTCGCGTTTATAACTACTGCCAAACACAAATCAATCTTTTTACGAATTTTCCAAGCTGCGGAAAATAGTATTCGAGGTATTCTTTGTGGAAATTGCACAACTCTACGTCTCCAAATTTAGATTTTAGGAGTGAGTTTTCTTAAATATCGATCAACCCCATATGCAACTGTATTTGAGCGTTTAGTACGTTACTCTTTGTTGGAGTAGCAATTAAATTGAAACAGTCTTCTATATTTTTGAAATCGCTAAATCTGATCGAAAAGAGCTCCGACAAAAACATGAGTTCTTCAGCGTTTTTTTCATCCGGTGAGTGCGTGGTGAAATGGTAACTGTATTCTGACAGCATATGTGCCTCACACAAGCAAATAACCATTCAAAGTAATTTTGTTTTTAAATCTTAATTGGGTTTTCCAAAATGTCTTCGGCTGTTGCCAACATGTGCACTAAATCATTCGCGACGAAATTGTGAAAATCCGTGTTAAGATAAATACAGAGTTTGTAAAATAAAAAGTGATTTTCCACAAAAATTATAAGAGTTACAGCGTTAAATCGATTTGGGCGATGAGGTCATCGTCAGTAACAGAACAATAACAATAATAAATTTTGGAACACAAGAGATTTCGGAATATCCTATTAAACTTTGTTTTAAATTACTTTAAATGATATCCGATTGTGGGAGGCATATTGGTGAGCGGAACAGCACAAATTAGCTTAATTTTAGCTTCAGTAAATACTAAGGTTTCCTTGCCAAAATCTTACTTGCTACAAGCAGATCTCACTCCCTACAATTTAAGGGGCTATTTGCGGGATATAGTAGGTAGTGAGTAAGGTTATAGCCTTTCACCGCCTTCACAGGCTCCAAATCAGTTGAAACTGGTTGAACCAAAATGTTGTCAACGAACTTCTAACAACTACACTAATTATCAACAAGTGCGATCAAGTTTCACTTGCCAAAGTCAGAATGTTACTGGAGTAGGGAGTGAGAGTTAAAAAACCTACACTGCTGCCTCCAGGGATGGTTTTCCCAGTAGAACTGACTGGGAAGGTCTAGGCAAAATCCAACCACCAGCGTTGGGACCATCTTGAATAAGGGATGTCAACAAAACAGAAGCAACTTCATAAACACCCTTTCCTGCCTGTTGAGGGCTACTTTTCAAAACATTGTAGGGAGTGAGGAAAACCGTGTGGCTCTGAAATATTGGGCATTGATTTGATGCAATTGTTTTCCTGAGGCGGATATTCATTGTAGATAGTATGTTCTTTCATAGTGTAATTGGGTATAACAGCCCAATAAATATTTCGCTGAGTAGTGACGATGGAAGTTGTATACCTCTGGTTAGTGACAGCTGTAGGGAGTGAGAAATACGGACTTTGGTATTTTCTCCTGGGTTCTGTAGGCACAACTTTTACATACTTTTCCATGGAACATGTACATCCACATAGGAGAAAATTTTAAAACACTTACAAAACTGTATTTAGTTGAGATTTGACGGCAATACTGATCAGTGATATATGTGACCGAAATTTTGATATGACCCATGCACCAATAAATAATGACAGGAAATGGCAGAGTTGTCAAATTGTTTTCAAATTCCAGAATTCGTTCGTACCTATAACTGAATATTAGTCGGTTTTTTCTCGAAAATTTCTCATTAAATTGTGTAAAAATAGTGATTAGGTACAGTTTGAAAAATGTTGACACGAATGAAAAATTACCCTTTTTGAAATTTTGGTCATCTGCACGTCTGAAATTTAAGGATTGGGAACCTACTCATTCAATCCAATTAAATGAGTTTATCATTAAGATGTGTTGAAAAAAATGTTTAGTATAAGGATTTTGTAGCAGATAACGTGGTCAAATACCCGTTTAAATGAAAGATAGAAAATTATTTTGATGATAAATTTACAGTATGAAATAAGGCTGTAGTCGAATTTTGAGAATTTATGTAGTGCAAGGCAATCGATATTTTCGATATCGGTGTCCTTATTAGTTAACAGTATCCTTATTACACGCCACTACCGATCGCTTCTTGCTAGTATTCTGAGGATTCTGTTTGTTCGTTCGTTCGGCGTTTGTGCGTGAATATTCCATAAAGATGCCTCCAAGTAAGTGGTGGCGTTTTTATCAAAAGACCAACGCCAAGTCTGTCAGATGCAATATCTGTGGGAGTAAAATTATGAGGAATATTGACGCAAAATCGACAATTTTGTTTTTTGGGAAATGACATCTCATTTTATAGGTTCCAGTCATGCAGCATGACGAAATGAGCAAATTTTCAAGATAACTATTTTTGCAGGAGGAAAAATTACGCAAAACCCGAAAATTTTATTTACTGACTTGTATCTCATTTTATTGTTTAAAAATGCTTTAAAGCTGAAGAATTTATTATTTTTTTTTTCTTTTGCGAACTTAGCCAATCTACCTTGTTTTATCATCTTCAAACTGCTCTAGTTTGAACGGATTGAGATATTTCCAATCCGATTTTACCATCGTGTTCAGCGTGAAAAAACCTTTATAAAAGAGAGTCACCTGCTTGGGGGTTTTCGGGTAACTTTCCCCCATTTGAAATGCCCCAAATCTCCCCTTAGAGTGAGGCAATTGTGCTCATCTTCAAACTTAGCCTTTTGAAAGCCTAAGTAGATTTTTTGTGCAAATTTGAGTTATAATCTCAAGTTTATCGCGAGTTATCGTCTGGAATGTGTTTTTGGTGTCTGTTGACAGAGGATTTAGAATGCTTTAAAACGGATTTTGATGCAAACATTTTTTGAAAATTCTCATTTTAAATATTTTAGACCGAGAACAATAGGTAGTTTCTTTTTCTTTGAAAATTCGCTAATACTACGGCAGTTGAAAGAATTTTTAATATTTCTCTTTTTTCACGTTAGGTAACAAGCAAGCTAGATGGAATTTTTTCTGTGAACCAAAGAGAAAACCAAACCGATGTTATCGGAGCCAACACATCGATCTTATCGAACATGTGGCATCGATTTCAAAACATCGATATTTCGATGTCCCATCCCTACTCAAGTGGCATGCTTTGCCAACTCCTACCAGTCTTGCCCTCGAGTTTAAACCATAGCATTACATTTTGATGACTTGTTAATTGTTCAAACCCACTCATTATATAACAAAAGAGCGACAGTTACACTTTTTCACTCACTCAGATTGGTACTGTGAATATTAACAATTTCTTTTGAATCATTTCAGAGGAAAGCCCATCAAATCACAGTAGTAAAATAATCATTATAACTTTAAGCTTACAATACTTTCTGTAGTGCGCAGGTCCTTCGCAAATCAATCAAATTAATTGAAAAAACCACCAAAACAAAGTTGGTTTTTTTTTTTTTTTTCATCAAAACCATGAATTTAAGGACGAATCCCAAGAAAATATAAAGTAGGAGTCATCAAAAAAGTCCCACGACACCAAAACTGAGCAACTGTGAACTTAATATCAACAAAATTGGTTCCGGGTAAAAGTGACCAAGTAACATTTTTTTCAAAATGAGCTTTTTTTGTCATTCCGGTACTAAGGAACGTTGTCTCAAACTGATGTGCAAGAAATACTTGAAAATAAATTTTACCTGCCTGACCCAAAGAGTTTTATGTGACCAAATGGCATTTGAACTCAACCACAAAACACGAGATGGATCATAAATGTACTCTCGCTGGTGCATGTAAATGTTATCAATTGCCATTTGATCACTTTTACTGTGTAAGATTTGTAAGATTGCATAGTGGGCAGGTGAAAATGACCAATTACAGTGATAGGTAATGGATAACCTTTTCTAACAGAAATAGGTATATCATTGTTATTAGATGCTTGGCAACACGATAAATTAACGAAAAAACTATTCAATCTTTCAATTTCATGTAACTATGCGACTGATTTTCGAAGAATTGAATTGACCAGATGAGTAAAGCTTGAAACTCCAGGCAGGTAAAAATGATCAAATAGAGTTTTCCGAATAAACAGCTCTCATTTAATCTAAAGTGAATTTTGAAGCACGATATGAGAGGAGGGCACTAGCTAACTACCTACAGGATAAAGAAAAATCGAAACATAGTCGAATGAGACATCACACAACCAGTGTTCGTAAGAAGAAAATAGGTGAAACTTCAGATCGCTCCCCTGTAAAATTTTGCAAATGTTACTTGGTCACTTTTACTCGGAACCCCACGAAATCAAACCATTTGAGAGATTTTTATGGATGCAGAATAGCAACTTTCAATAAGAGGGTTAAAGTTAATAGATTGAATCCATGCTCAGCAATATATAAATTTATTTATAATAATTTAATGAGCTATTACAAAACCAATGTTTTAACAATTCATTTTAAAATATCCCCAACGACAATAAACCATAGCTGGTGTATATATATAATACGAACACTTATTTCAACAATGATGTCTATACGTGTAATATTTTCAGAGCAATAGACAGCAGGTATAGAGGGGCTCAATGTTGGCCAAGCGAAAGAGAAAAAATGGTAGTTAAGATGCATTTTACTCATTGCACGACATTTAAATTAAACAAATATTTCATGGATGGAATGAACATAAAATGCTTGCTTTTCGAGATATTTTGCTAAGCTGGAATTCACGGATTTATGCAGTAGAAGAAACTGCCAATTTTTTGAGGTGCTCCATGAATACTTGGAGTGACACATCGTCAGAAATGACTGGGGCACCAGACTCTCCTCCATAGCCGTACATGTTGTTGTGTGTTTGGGAGGGGTTCACTTTAGAAAGAAGGAATCTGGCTTGAGAGCCACCTTGTTCCGTATCGATGTACCTTGGCATTGGGAATCGAGTGTGCAGGATTTCCTTGGCATCGTCGACGGGGGCTTGGAGAAGTTGTTTGAAGTTCTCGTACTCCGGTAGATCCTGATACCTCTGGGCCCGCCACTGAGCGATAGTCTCACCGTGGAATATGAGGATTTGGAAGAAAGTGTCCATCAGTAAGATGCGATCTGGCTGAATACTGGAGGTATCCAAAAGAACAGGTTCAGGGCCGTTGAAGCTATAGCTGTACAGAATTGGCTGAATCATGATCAAGCTCTGTGATAGGTCTTCCCTCATTAAAATGTGGCGATAGTAAGATGTTTCGTCAGGGCTGTTGTTGAACACTTGAAGGAACTGTGACCTACGCAGGTGATACATGAACTGTGGGTAAAGAGAGAAATTTTCAGGAAGGCGGAAACTATTTGGATCATCTTTGTTGTACTCTCCAAACTTCTGGCACAGCCTGATCAACATACGATCCACCCACCTCATTACATCAGGACCGTCGTCCGTTTCAGCTCTATGGACAACCATTCTAGCCATAAGGACTGCTCCAGCTTCCTGATCGAATCCTGCACTAACATGGTGCATGTTAGTAGTAGCATCGGCCCAATTTCTGGCTACTGTAGTCACCCTAATGCGCCTCTGACCAGAAGCGTGCTGGTACTGAGTTATGAACTGAACACAACCTCTTCCGCCTTGTGGGATGGGGGCAGCGTGTTGATTAACAACCTCAAAGAAAAGTGCAGCAGTCGTGTTTTGGTTAAATGTGCAGAATTTCCACTGGCATGTTCCACCAAGCCCGATATCTGTTTCACTAACGCATGGGCCTTTAGTATTCAATGAAACGCAAGGGCCAATAGCTCCCATGACTTTGAGCTCTCTTGATGTTTTAACTTCAAGAACTCCATTAAAAGCCATTTTGAATTCACCTTTCTGATCACGAGAGAGTACCCTCTGGAATGTTTGCTTGAACAAAGTGGAGTTGAAAGTGTCACCCATCACCATATGACCCCCAGTAGAATTGCAGCATTGCTTCATTTCTGCTAAGCCAGTTTGATCCAAAGCGCAGGAATAAATGTCTACAGAATGCCCATTGGTGGCTGCTCGCAGTGCCAGAGCATCATAATGTTTTATGGCTTTTTTCATGTAGCGAGCATTATCTTTCTGAATGTCATGATGAGACCGGATAGGTTCCCTCAAATCGTCATTAACGACTTGACCAGGCCCTTGGGAGCATGGTCCACCAACAAACAACATAATTTTAGCTCCAGTGTTGGGATAGGAACACTCCAACAATCCCACAGCAATAGCTAGAGCCGCACCAGTGGATCTCAGGGGACGCTTGCCTTGACCAATAGGCCATGGGTCTCGTTGCATTTCGCCCAACAAGTCAGTGAGGCTCATGTCGCAACTTTGGATTGGCTGGATGAACCGATTAGTGGGAAATGGTTGCTGTCCTCCCAAAGCCCTTTGTTGCTGCTGTTGAGGAGCACTAGTTACTTTACCAATACCGAGCATGTCTTGTACTTGCTTGGATGTTAAATCTTTGGTTCCTCTGAACACGTAGCTGCGAGAGCACCCCTCACACCCAAGTTCGTGAACTTGTACCATCTTTCCAAACGTTATCAGCCCAACTAGAGAGTTCGTTGGTAGCAACGAGAGGGATGTTTGTAAAGAATCTTTCAATGCCCCCAACTCGTCGTCTTCCAAGCACGTATCAACAACTAAAAGAAATATTGGGGGCAAGAATTGAGCTCTGGATATTGTATACTCTATAGTTGAAAACGAAGGGATCAACTCAGCAGGCTGATGTTGCTCAGAAATAGCTGCATATTGGGGTGGGAACGGGTTTCGTTGGAAACAGAAGTTACACACCCATAGCTTGGCTCTATAATCTACTTGGCACATTGGGTTTAGAATCGCTCTACACGTGTTTCTAGTGCATAGAACTGGATCATATTGAATGGCTGGGAGATCCGTTCGTTCTTTAAGAGGTTGATACAGACATCCTACAGGTACGACCAACCTGGTAGCTTCAATGCGACTCGACGGCCAGACGTTCCAAGTGAAACGGATCCCATCCCGCTCTTCGCTTTGTTGAATGAACTCCTCGTAGGTCGTCATTCTTCTATAAGGTGAAACTCTGGATGAGAAACCGCATGCAATTGTAACGTTTTTATAACATACAACGAACTTGAAGTACTATACGTAAAAACTGACTTCGGCAAAAGAACACGTCACTTGTCACATGGATAGTACAGTTGTTTAAAATCCATGCCCGTCAGCTGTTCTCGCGCCTATCATTTACTTGTCACTGTCCCAAGCACGATTGAACATTTTAACATTCCCACACTATTGCAAGTATCTAACACCTTAGGTCCTGTTTCAAAATAAATCATTCCGATTCTGTATTACCGTAAAGTTTATAAATGTTTCAAATCGGTTTATCACAATTAAATAGAGGATAGTGGAATGGATATGAGCTTAAACTCGTCATTGATTTTATTCGTGTCACTGCTGTCAGTTTTCCCGCTTCTTTGGCGCACTATTTTGTTCTGTTATCTTTATTTTGTTTGTCCAGTAACATGCACATATAGAAAATCCCAGTAGAAAATGCAATAGGTTCTAGATTGGCAGTTGATAATTTAATTGTTGATTCCTAGCTTGATAGTCGTCATAGAGGAAATATAGTAGTCGGCTGAGAAGGTAGTTATTATCTGGTTAGGTATACTAAAGCCAATATTTATTGGGCTTTTTCTTCCAGAAGCTGTACTTATTGTGAGACAATGGATTCAACCGCATCAGTTTCAAGGGTAAATATACTTTTACTATCAAGAATATTTTCTTAAGCCTTGGAAAGGAAAAAACGTGATACATGAGTTTTCTCCTAGATGCCTTAAAGCCGCTAAACATGTCATAGAAATTGTTTTATCTTCTAGTTACAACAATAAAATGAAGCCTCCAAAACTTCAATAATACTCGGTAGGATGTTTAACCCACCTTAATTTCTTGAGGGTCACCGAAGTACTCAGGGTATGAACAAACAGCTCTCACTTACCAACATCCCGTTGAGCGTTTGCTGTTTTCAGATGTCACTTGCTTTGGTCGTGCATTGTTGGAAGGTTCCTATGAGATGTCTTGGGGCAGAGATAAACTGTTCGAATTGTGTGTTTGCTTTAGAATATTCTTGATCTGTGGTGTTTGCTTAGCTTTTCCTGCAATGCCTTGAAAAACTGAACAATACTATTCTGCCCTCAATCAATGAGGATGCCCTGTTCATTATTAGTTCTTCAGCTTCCTGCAATGCCTCAGAAAGTGATGGCGAATATAGGAAGCCCCTCGCCAGCCAAACGGAAACTCCTTATGAGTACAACTGATGCAATTATGCTCTATGGGGCCGAAATTTGGGCCGATTCCCTGCAATTCGCGAAATATAGGGCGAATGGAGGCTGTTCAACGGCGAGGGTCGCTTAGAGTGTGTAGTGCGTTCCGAACTGTCCCTGGCCCCGCTGCACAGGTTGTGTCTGGAGTCATTCCAATTCACCTTATGGCAGCCGAGCGCAGACGCATATATCTAAGGAAAGGCCATGGGCAAACCCTAGACGTCAAGAAAAAAGAAAGGGAGGAAATCCACAGGAGATGGAAGCAGTCCTGGACAACTGAGACCCGTGGACGATGGACTGCTAGACTAATAGTAGACATCATGAAATGGCGAGAAAGAAAACGTGGGGAAGTCAACTATTACCTGACCCAATTCCTCACTGGCCACGGGCATTTCCGAGCGTTTCTGAATGATCGGAAAATTGGGCAATCCCACATGCAGGTACTGTGGAGAAGGGGACGAAGATGTGCACCACACATTTTTTACCTGCGCCAAATGGAGCACTCTTCGAGGAAATGTGATCAAACACCTTGGTTCATTAACAGTTGACACAGTGATGACCAAGATGTTGGAGAACCAAGAGCATTGGGACATAGTGGCCAACTTTGTGATGGACTGTCCTGAAGATCAAAGAAGTAAACTGAGAGTGGGAAGAGGAATAAAAGAGAAAAAAATAGAGGAAGCCCATGATAGAGCAGTGCATCAGGCTACCCCGAAGTAATGCTGGAAAGTAGTTCCAGGGTAGTCTGCAAAGAAGAAAGATAGGAGTAGGGTTTTAGTTGGTGCAGTCCAACACTGTCTGAGGGTGCGTTT
This sequence comes from Creontiades dilutus, assembly GCA_031894815.1. NCBI lineage: Eukaryota > Metazoa > Arthropoda > Insecta > Hemiptera > Miridae > Creontiades > Creontiades dilutus. The sequence continues at coordinate 20,767 of JAVIWC010004017.1, forward strand.
TCTCTCCTTCGCTCATGATGAGTTTCCCCACTCCAAAGAAAAAAATGCCTCAGAAAGTAGGGCAGCTTACGCACCGTTTTTTACTGTCCCTATTACTGAACTAACCTGGTACCTCTCTTGATCTGTATATGAATAATTTTAACAAGTATAGTTATTCACTGCTCACCTTCCCGAGCTTGAAGTGCTCATTCAATGTGCAAGTACAAGGTACAAAATACTGTCGTCCACAATGTGTCCTTTCTCATCCTTGGGGTCATTTATAGTAGGTAGACCTTCTCTCCTACCGTCCTCTTGCTGTTTAATGCAAGAAATCACTCTCGGCCTGTGCACTGAAATAGTGGGTAGCAATTATGATGCTAGTTGCATTGGCTATAAACATTCCCAGTTAATGGTAATTAATTTTTTTCATTAAATCCATCTTGAGTGAACTGAATTGGCAGTTTAGAGTTCAGGATCAGAGATGATCGAAAGATATTTTTGGAGGGACCCTGAATACAAGTTGTCCACCCATTAAACACTCATTTGTTCTCTCTTTCATGTTTCAATCCGTGGCCCAGTGTTACGAGAAGCCTGAAGTCGTAATGGTTCCATATTGTTAATATGATAGGTTTGTTTCCAAGGTGTGTTCATATCTCGCTGGTAATAAGCTGCAGGGTGTGTGGAAAGCTGCGCCATTCACACTACGTTGGACGGGGCGATCGCCCTCAATCAGCTTGTAGCCTTCGCGTGCATTGTTCTTGGTGAAAAATTTTAGTGAAATTATTAGTGAAGTAGTTTTAGTAAAATTAGTTGGTGAAGTAGGTAGTTAATATGGGAGAGGAAGCGTTCCAATTACCCCAACACTGTTGAGTGGCCTTCATCTGAACTATTTTAGCATAATGAGTGCCTTACCGTCGTACACAGTGATATTTCAATATGCTTAGTCCCAATTCAACTGAGAAGAAGTTATTGTTCTCTTTTCATAATTGCTAACACGCGCTTTGTATTAACAAGGAAGTTTGGTTCTGAACTGCCTTTGTATTTTTCGATCCCATTGATGGATGAAAAGCATTAAGATGTTATAAAACCTGGTCCAGAATTGACAATTTGTAGTTTTAACAATTCTGACACTTTGAAAATTGTACTGTTTTAATCAACATTTTTTGTATTCTTGGAAAACAAACTTGAACATGCAGCTAATGCTTATAGAAAGCAATGACTCAATGGCATTTTACAACCTGATTGCATTCTGTAATAAAATTCATGTTAAAATTACAGTAACTACGTTTAATTTTAAGACCAAAATCCATAGCACCAACTTCATCTGTCACATTTTTTCCAGGGCTGCTTCTCATTTCCTTCGTCGGTCAAAGGGAAAAAAGCAATTGCTAACTCTCCGTTGAACTTTGCCAACGAACAATGGTATACTGGATACAAAAACGTTTGGAAAAACATCATTAAACAGTTGGATGTGAGTTTTTACTGATTTAAAAAAATAAGTCTTATTGTTTAAATAGTTATCATGTACGAAATGCTAATCAAATTAATGCGTTTCTCCTATTATCATGAATGTAATATGACGAGAATTCCATTAAAAACTGCCACCTCTTCTTGCCTTACAACCTAAATCCATATTAGATTTAATGAACCTCAGTTGAGGTAGACCGAAATTGAAAGTAGATCTTTTAAACTTTGTTTAATTTCTATAGGCTCAATCATGCCTCTTTCTTTCTCGATTTATGATAGTATCAAGTCTAATGGAAAACTGACTACATCTTTGATTAGCATTATATAAATTTGTCGGTAATAAATGGGAGTTAGGGCAATCAGCTAAAAGAAATTGCAGACTAATATTTGAACAGTTACGAAAAAAATAAGAGAGCTCTGATGTATCTATTTCCCGCTTTCTCCCTCTGAAATATGTAATCTCGTGTGTATTTTTGAACACTCGACTTGAAATGTGTCAAAAGCAACGTAGTTTGGTGGTATTCTTGCAAACAACGAGGGAACTCATCGTTAAGAGAGAAGTAAAATAATACGATTCAACCCATTACGAGTAGATAACCTCTTTTGTTCAAGTCTAAATGTACCATCGCTGTAATCCAAAATCGTTTATGTTGTGGAATTCTTCTAATTACTTTAATATTTATTATTTACCATTAATTGTCATTGTCATGTTTCAATCAACATATTTACAGAACGTTGAAAGTGGGGTGATTGAAACCCTTATGCAAGAGTTGGTTGACTTTATTTCTTCTGCAACTGATGAAAACGAGGTTCAAATCCCTGCAGCAGCTATTCTTACAGGTGACTTTGTTGTTGCTTATATTACACGTGAATTTTATTTATTTCTTAACATGCATTTGAACCTTTTTTTAAAATAATTGTTACTGTTACAACTGTATACACATCTAGTAACTTCGTTTGATCACTTATATTAGCGTTTTGTGGCAAATAGATCACTACCTACAACCACTCATCACATCACTTCACTGAGCTGTAACTAGGTCCATGTGTTTGGTCCTTTTCAGTCTACGTATATCACCGCTGTTGTCCAGGAGGCTCAATACTTCGACGTTTACGTGTTTGTGGAGACGGTTTTCATGGTTCGTTGCTCGACTTTTAACAACATCGCCTACCATCTTGACTTAGAGGTCTCGATGTAGGTCGTTCGTTCGAACATACCAGGGGGCATTGACAATGCTCCTGAGTATTTTGTTTTGCGTTGTTTGGATAATTTTGAGGTTACTTTTCTTAGTGTAGCCCCATAAATGGGCTTTATCACTTGCTCGTAGAGAATCACTTTGTTGTGTATAGGCAACTGCGATTTTCTCCCGATGAGCCAATACATCTTTCTGAATTTTAGGTCTATTTCTTTCTGTTTTTTCTTGATGTGTTCTTTCCAGCGGAGTTTGGCATCCAAGGTCATGCCAAGATACTTAGCTGTGTTTGCGTATGGAACAATTTGAGAGTTTATTATTAGAGGTATTGTGTCAATCTCCCTATAGGTGAAGTTAATGTGTGTCGACTTAGTCTCGTTGAGTTATATTCTTCATTTTTTGGTCCACTGATTGATGCTGTTCACTGATTCCTGCAGCTTTCTCGTGGCTTCTTCTACTGTAGCACCACTGGCCAAGATTGCTGTGTCATCAGCAAATGTTGCTGTGACAGCTTCTGTAGGTAAACCTACAGACGCACTTAAACCTTACGCGGGAGATGCAATGTTGTTATAACTGACTATACTCCACTAAGTATCACATTTATGTCATTGGTACTAAATGCTTGTCTAAAATCCATCCAGATCAGAATCAGCGAGTTCATTTGATGGAATCACTGGCACACGACAAATATGACGCCTGAGGAACAGGGAGAGGTCTATACTATGGAATTACCAATGTTTTCAAGTGCGAATAAATATTCATAATACACAGTATTCATCTGTGATGTGCTTCGTAGAGCCATGTGCCAAGCTGAAAGCAGTTTGTTTCAGTGCACGATTGCAAATCCTCCAACTTGGAGGCTCCGAGAATTCGATGTGGTCTGATTAACAGCGTTGGGCTTCCATGGAATAAATTTTTGGTTTATTGGCTGCTCCATAACTTTGACCTTGTTGATTAACCCAACAAATCTTTATTTCTTGTATCAATCCGGTCTCTTAAGGACACCCTTCCTATAACGTGATGCCCTACGACCTCTTGGCACGATCTCCGTTGGCAAGCTACAACTTTTCCTGAATCATTCCACAATTCCCATGGGTTATGAACTCAAAAAACAAATCTGAGGAAAAAAAACGAGTAAATTCAGACCCATGGGTTACTCTAATTGGGCTCGGTAACCAGGTTGATAAACGTATCAGGATTTTTCTGGGTTTCTCCCAGGGAAAGACACGAGTTTGAATCTGTTCCTATATAATTCCTATATAACATATTATTATATATAACATAATATAACTGTTCCTATATAACATATTATGCAATATTTTCGGCCAATCAACTGCCATTTGCTCGCCTTACTTCAGCCCATACACGTTGTCTTGTACAAGTACGCATAAGGTTTTAAAATCCAACCATTGGAATCGGTTAATCATGTCAAGCCAACATCAATCTATTCCCCTGTGTTTTCTCCTCATGATCAACAGTGTCGTCAAGATTTTTGGGCCTTGTGTAAGATGCCTCCTTTTTGCGGACGATTTAAAGGTGTTTTGCCACATCAAATCTCCATTGGACTGTGAGATTCTTCAGCATGCAATATACCAGCTTGAAGAATGGTGTTCGTCTAACCGCCTTTACCTAAATCCGTCCAAATGCTCGGTGGTTACTTTCCGTCGCTGTGAACGGCCTGTCATTGCAGACTACGTTCTTGGAGGAGCTCCTCTGAGGAGGGAGGAGGGGGCGTTGGATCTGGGAGTTTTTCTCGACGACCGGTTGAGTTTCTCTCGGCATATTGAGGGGCTTGCAGGTAGAGCCATGCGCGCCCTCGGATTCCTTAAAAGGAACACTCGCGAATTCACGAGTATACCAGCCATTGTGATGGTCTACAAGACCTTGGTCCTCCCAGTACTGGAGTACGCATCGCCGGTCTGGTCTCCTTCTTACGCTGTGCATAAGTACAGGCTTGAACGGGTGCAAAATAAATTTCTCCGGTTTATTGCGTTCAAGCTGGGTATTCCGTCGGCCAATGTCGAGTATAATTTCATCCGCCAGCAGTGTCGCCTGCAGCCCCTTGAGGCCAGGCGTGCTTCAGCCGATCTTACTCTTCTTTTCAAGTTAATAAAAAACAGGATTGACTGCCCGGCGCTCCTCTCGAGGATTGGTTTCCATGTTCCTCGGCTTGGCTCCCGCTCGCCTTTGTTGTTCCATGTCCCTTTCTCTCCGACTAACTACGTGCGAGATAAACCCTTACACAGGATTCTCCGCAGCGCAAATCTCTTCTTGTCTTCAAATCCGGATTTTGATTTTTTTAACTCCTCCCCTGCCACACTGAAGTCAAAAATTTCCTCCCAGAATTATATTTACTAACTAGAATTTTTCAGATGTTGTCTTTAATTTTGTATCACAAATGTTATCTTTATTTTCATGTATTTACAAATTGAATGACAAAACTTTTTCTTTTTCGATGTGTATATTGGGCTTGCCCGTAATAAATAAATAAATAAATTCAACAGTCGTCATCTAATGGAATCTCCATTTGAATCAGAGGTGAGTCAATAAAGGCTCATAGTGTGTACCAAATTACAATTCGCTATGGATTCCAGCAGTTTTTCAGCTTTTCTGCATTGCGCTTTTCATTCTATTCCTGCTAATGTATTTCTATTGGCCGTACCAGCTTAGTCTCTGGTTGTGTAGAATTGACCATTACTTTTGAATCGCTTATTACAGGATGAATTTGACGAAGATGAAGAAGAGGACCGGCAAATAGATTTGAAAAGAAGTCACTGCACTTTACCTAATCTCGCCAAATGGTTCGAAGAGCTGGAATCAGATGTGCCTTCGCCCACCAAGAAGAAAAAGAAAAACAGCCAAGGGCCGAGTCATAACAAACTCGTGATAATTTTAAAGGATTTCGAAACGTTCAATCCCAACATCTTATCCGTTTTTATCGAAATATTAAGGTTCGTCGTTTTTCGTCAAGTTTAAGAATTTGGTGAAAATTCATCCATACGAACTGTGATGCTAAGTTCCGTTCATTTTAACAAAAATGATTTATTTTTTTGCAGTGGTTACAAACCCAAATTGCCATTCATTCTCGTTTTCGGGATCGCTACTACGTTGTCAGCTATTGACCTCATGCTTCCTTATAGTAGCATTTCTCGCCTCTCACTCAAGCCTTTCCAAGCTCAGCCTTCAGTATATTTTCTTAATCACACACTGAATAAGGTAAAGTCATCCACGTATATTTTCATTGTTATTAGAGAGTTCCTGCTCCTCACGGTTGCCAATTTCACGGAGAACGTGAACCGCCGATGATGGCCGACAGCTCACGATCGTCCGGAAGGTCGCCTCAGCCGGTGTGGGGGGAATACCTTCGCCCACCAAGAAGTCCCCCCACGTTCTACTCAGCCTAACGTTTGGATAACCTGAAAAAGTTTTCAACTGATAACACATTTCGTGATCTTCTTTCCAACATCATGTTCCACTACAAACGTTCTACCTTGATTTAGCAGATCATTTCTTATCCGTTTTTGATCTGGAAATAGCAAGTGGGGTTGCGGTGTCTAGGATTTCGATTAGATACCACGTTTACATTGGTGAAAGCTTGACGACACTCAAGTTCTTCATTAAGTTAACAAACATAAATATCTACCCAACGCAGAGTTTGTCATCCTATGTATGTTCTAATAAATTACGGCGTAACTATGTTTCTACTCAGCTATGCTAATTCAAAAGCAACTGACTGAAATGAGTGTGGAGAACTACGAATAGAAGCTGCATGAAGATACTCCTCAAATACATTTGCTAACTCGCTGTCTGTTAGGAGATCAGCGTTGTACAGATTAATGAAGTCCACAACTTCACCTTTCATAATCCAAACTTGAAGACGAGCAAAACGTACAGTAAAAAAACTCGACACAACTGGGAGATTTGAACTAAAATTGCGGAGCACAGAGTCAGGTTATGAATCTAATGATAAGAAACACCGCGGAGGAACAAGGAAACCGTCGGGAGATGACGTTGAACGTTAGCATTCAACTCGATTGTGCCTAGATTCCCGTTCACGGTGCGCGAACACCGTGAGAAGCAGGAACTCTCTATTCATTATCAAGATACCCGCCAAAAATAAAGACAAGTTTTTCATGTTTTGTTGAAAGAATTGTATTTGCCTAACTTATCGATGCTTATATCATATTAATCTATATCTTCTGTTAATCTTTTCAAGGTTTTCCTAACATCCACTTGCCCATTTCAACTTAGTGGGAAATTGTTCAAATTCTTCACCCAAGTTTTCCTATTCTACGATTTCTCAGTCAACCGTTTCGTTCAGGGAGTCAAGGTAACTACTAAACGTATGGTTGCTGTTGGAATCTCTAGTATTTAGTGGTATCACCATTTTACCTACAATTCATTCTTTTAATCGGTTTTTTTCTCTGTGAAATTGTTCATTGATGTTTCTATTGATTAATTTGAGGCTTTCTATGCGATTTCCATTTCTAGTATTGCGTTATGGAGCATTATCGAGTTGGTGGACGATCGACGGCACTTCTTTGTTGTCCTGAATCGGATCTGAAAGGAGGTGTGGATAAATTGGACCACGATGATATCGAGCAAATCAGGAGATTAGGATCGTTTCGAACTCACGTTGAATCAACGAAAGACAAGCAAAAACAAATAAAATTGTTGAGCGACGACTCGTTCACTAAGGTTAAAATTGGAATAGAGTTAACGCCAACTTATGGTTCCCCAAATTAAACAGTTTCTTCAACTTGCATCTCTTAACGTCATTGTGAATCTAATTATTTTAAGACAGAATTATTTTGAGGATTGTTTGAATTAATTTCATTTAATCATAGCTTGTCTATTATTTTTCATTTCAGAAAGAAATACTGAAACTGATGACTGAACTTAGACAACGAATTAAAGAATTTTATGTGGCATTGTCACTTCTCCACCATTTTGTAGCCCAATTACCGCAGTACCCCCTCGGAAAACAAGTAATATTTTATTCTGTTTTACATAAATTGATACGTGGAGATAATTTATTTTTACAATGATCAATATGTGTTAGAGATAACAATTGATCGATTATTTCTTTTAGTTGAGAGAACTTTATGCTCTTGCCATGAGTAAAGATATTTGGGCTACTTCGGAATACAAGGATTGCAAACAACTTTTAGGTTTCCTTTCCAAAGATGAGTTGGTGGAAAAAACGAAGAAGGTGAGTATTTAAAGCTCCTTACGTCACATCGATGCTATTCTTTATGTTCAGTATTTATTTGTCAGTTTGCTTAACTTCTTTGTCTAGGATTTGGAAGTTCCTAATCTTCGTTTTCTGAAATTCTTTATTTATTTTTATACCTATTGAGGTACCTACTGTGTCCATAGTTGTAATTGTCTGAAGTGGGCTGAATATTTCTCTTGTACAGATGATTGACATTCTGAATGAATCCGAGGACCCGCGTTTAATGAAAGAGGTCGAAGAAGAACTCCAGAAACTGCTAACAGCCGTGGAAGATGCTGGAGTTTCCAAAGCAACCAAAAGTCCCATGAAAAGCCCCAAGAAAAGTATACAACCGATCAAAAATCGCGCAGAATTGAGGCAGGTACGAATTCAGAGCTGATACACGATGCTGAACTTTATATGTTGTACCATAAAATTACCTGTTTCGTTAAATGTATTTCATTTATAGAAAGTTTTCGAGTTAGGAAGTGATAAGAAATCCAAAACAGCCTACGAATTGGCTCGTGATGACCTCTTAACGTACATCATGGATGAAATGTTGCCTTCGAAGCTACGCTCATTCACCCAGGCACCGCTCTGGGAACTTGTAACACTTGTGGAATCAGAAGCGAGATACCGAGTCGTTCCCCGAATCAGAGCACCTATTCACACGGCTCTGAATAATCCAGCCCATTACCTTATGGTAAACATGTACTTCCGAATTAATTCTTCAGCATTGCCAGCTTTTCAAATGCAATCATGCTGCATGTTTAAATACATTACCAATTTGTCATTCATATCAGTGTGTTACAGTGTACAATTATTTTAATTACAGTGTGACTGTTGTAAGATTACCGAAGATAATGAAATCCTACCGTCCATGCCAGATTTATGTATCGCTTACAAGCTGCATTTGGAAAGTGGATCTCTCATCAACATGTACGACTGGCTACAGGTAACCTCTTCTAACACATAATTAAATTCTTCATTCTCGGAAATCACCTAGTACTAAATCTACATATTACTTTTGTTGTATAGTCATTCAACGTACTTGTGAGTGGCAAGCAAACTGAAGAAGAAGAAGACATTGATCTCAAAATCCAGTATCCTTCAATAACTAATTTACCAGTAGATGTAATATATTCTATGGAATCTCAGATATTTTAATTGAAGATGATAACAAGTTCTAGAAACTAATGAAATTTGGGTGAAGTTGGGGTTCACCCCAAACCAAGGGAAAGATTTCCTTTGGATACAAGAAATCAGATTCGAGTGAATATTTTATTGCTGTAATAAAGTCATGGAGAAATAAGAACGATTTTTAATGAGAAGTTTGGAACTGTTGCTGGAACAAAATGTGTTCCAAGTTTGCGTCAAAATTGAAGTGTCTGGATTTCACGTATGTCATTTTTGAATAGACAGGTCTAGCAGAAATCATTTCACGTGCAAGTTTATTCTGATGGGAAACATGCTCTTCTGGTTGCAAAGACTAGTTGAAGAGGATATCTTTCGACGTTCCTAATCATATTTTCTGAATGGCTAATACATCCATAAAGGAACTATAGGCCAAACCTTACCTGTTAGTGGTTCAAATATACCTGGACATGACCCTCATGATGTGGGTACTTCCACTACTTGCTGACCATCACCACCCGCTCAAAGGAAAACCAAAATTGCAGTCTTTCGTAGTTACAAATGGAACACGCTATTGCCTGAGCTACGAAAATACTTAGAGGATTCTTGCTTCATTCAATTGGTAGGCACTGTGACCATCAATCTAGGGAAACGCGAAGAGATGCTAATTTAGCTCCATGTTCACTGCTGGCTTACGGTGCTGTCATATGAATGTCCTTATCCCCTGTTGTTACTCCTAACGCCCGTACTAGTGGGGCTGGTTCATGTTAAGAGTTCTTAGCGCGGTTCCACAGTAATTGGGAGCCATTTGGCCATATTTTTGATCAAATCGGATCATGTGACAGCACTGTGTAGTAATAACTGCCTGAAGCAAGAACTCTATTATGGTCAATAGCAGGCACAGAACCAACGTTTAGATCATTCAGAAGGGGAAAAGCTCAGAGATGTGGAACGTCTCATTTGTGGACATGTTTACTTAACGAGAGTCAACTCTGCAACAGAATGACATCCCATTCAACAACTGATATTTGTCATCAGCTGTTCAGAGGGTTCTTTTTAACCTTGTGTTCTTTGGACTGGAGGGGTCATCTGTCGCGTGTGTGCATATTTATTCTGTGGGACTGGGAAAAACCATTTGTATTTTGGTACCTATGAATAAATCAAACAGAGATACCAACCGCAAAGCATCAGTAAAGTTATAGGAAAGGTAGTATGTAGTCCAGTGTCCCATGTCTCCTCACCTCCTTTCCCTATTATCAACTATGATTAACAGAATGTTTACTGTTCAAACTGTCAAAAGCTGCAGTAATCCTTAGCAGAGAATGTCTGAAACATGTGTGTCCAACATGCTCTGTAATTTGAGCATTCAAAATGTCCTTAAGCCATTAGTTAGGCAAAAACGGGTTGACGCCTACCACCTCTTACTTGTTAAAATCCAAAAAATAGTATGATCCTCCTCTCAAAGTGGTTGTAGTACTTCAAAATTGAACGCTTTCATAAAATCGAATAGAATCCTTAAACGATATCACCAGAGCGAGATTCACTCAGGCTGTTAGTGAGATGGAATTTCTCGGTTTTGTGAAGTCATCCAAGAAGAAAACGGATCACGTAGCCCGACTCACTTGGGGAGGCTCGACTTCATGACTTACGCCAGACATGATGGTACGTATATTTTAATCATGCTCCTACAATAATTGCCAATCTCAAAATCAAAACTCACGATACACAACATATTAGCATTATTATCATTGTAGGTTAGAAGCCGTTGAAACTGCATTCGGATTAATAACACTAACTCTACAAGAAAGTCCCCATAATTCAGACGCTTGCCAAAACTGAATACATCTACTTATTTCAATGTAAAGTGAGCACATTAACGGAGTTCTTGGTGCATATTTACAAACTATTGACGGTTGATTTTGTTTGGAAGAAATCGATGCCCTATAAAAGTTCATCTTGATTTCTTGTTACAGGTTAACCTCTACCAATGTTCTTCTATCACCTGTGATTCACTGCCTTAACTGTACTACCTAACGTAAGTAATTGTTGTTCTGTTGTAGCTATTAAATTATTTATTGATACGGAATTGTCTCTCATGAAACCCCTGTTCTCTTCGCGGATATGGAGTCATACTTAACATGGGCATGCATTTCGGTTGATTAATATGTGTTTTGTTCCAAAATGCATCGATTTCAAAAACAAATACCAAAATCCGCCCAATGCCATGTGGAGCTTTTCTCTCAAACAGCTGAATCAAACACAAAATATTACGATTTTATGCCTACGAAGAGGATTGTCCAAAAATTGCAGCAATACTTTTGGCCGCCCTTATACAGTAGAATTGAAGAATTGAAATCTGAATTTTTTCGTGATAGAATTTATTTCAAACTGTCTAATAATGAACTCTTCAATGGGATATACATCAGCTCGCTCCCCTAAAGAGCTAGACCAAATAAAAATATGTCATCACAAGTGTGAAGATAACGAGGTTCAATATGCTGGGCATGGTTGAAATCCCTTTATAAACTGTTAGTTCGAATAGCTCATATAATTAAAGTGGATAACTATTCCATCTGCATAACTACCTACTGGCTCGCTCTCCTCTTATTACCGTTTTGAAATCGACATTAATCAAGTGATTGTATACATTTCAACATAAACCGTGTTACTCCATAGTTTGCATTTGGCAAAAAGTTTCCTGATCAGGCGGCAAAGAAAAATTGACACGCTAGTCCTGCTAATTTTGAAAAATCGTAAATGCTTATCTACCTATGAAGGTGCTGTTGGTCTCTAAATAATAAGATTTTGTTAGCCATTGGTCACCATAATTATGCTAATACATTCCAATCTCTTGATGTCAATTTAATACACTGTTCATTCCACCAAAACGGGGTTCAATCATAATTAAGGTCTTAAATCTACAAACAAAACTGAGTTCTGATTTATTGTTTTTATATTTGTAAATAAGTCTACTAGGTTTAAAATTTATTATTGGACGTATCCTCGAATCGTTCGACTTATATAAGTGGCGGAAGGATAAGGTTATTGTAGATGTTAACACGTACTCAATCCATCAATTGGTTTGGGGCCGATTGGATGTTCAGGAGCAAAAATATTGGTATATGAACTCTTGAGATAGTTCACGTGGGATTGGAGACTGCGGATTCTCAACTGTGCTTGCTCGAAATTGTCATTGAGGGAAGTGATTTGAGCTTGCATTCTCTGCCGAATCTGAAATAAAATAATAGATTATTATTATTCTGTAATTTTCTGTACTTCTTTCATTTCGTAGTTCTGTTTTATATTTGCTTAAGAACATCTACTAGGTCTGTTGAATTGCCTCTTGTTGCTACAAGGCATCGTTTGTATTAAACGACGAGGAACCAATTTTGCTTGGAATGGCTCTAAGGGTTAACCTACTTTTGGTTCATAATTTCCAAAAATTAGCCTTTGTAATCGTATAACTGACATTTTGTATAACCTTCCTAAACTTTGAATCTAGAAGTCTAGTCATCGCCAAAAACTGTACGTAATCATTGACGTAATCTGACAACGTAATTTTTCGTGATTTTTGCAACATAATCAAGTTGGATGTCATTTTCCTTGTAATTTATCGACTGGGATAGGTTTCAAAAATCCTTACAAACTCACTCATAGCGTCATCTAATACAGAAATAAACATTTTTGTTATAATTCGGTATTTTTCTTTTTTCTAACATAACATGTATGAGGTTAGAGGTTGCACTTGAGTCTGCAATCATGTAAATGTTTATGCTTCGCCCAGGATTATTCGGTAATCATTTAGAATTGACAACATATCGATATCAACATAGCATACCCATAAGGTGCTGATTTTTCGTTTTGGGACAAATTCTTCTTCTGGCTATGAATTCAGCAAACTGTTGCTCACACCATGCAGGTTGTTATTGCACGAGAGGTGCTGGACAACATAATTTAACCGGCCATTAGTTTCTGCATGATATTTTTGAGTGAACATCTCTCTGTTTTTGAGCAATTTTGAGTTCATTTACTTTGAATATTGAGTGTCTTTTGTAACCTAGGTTCATGCAAAACAAATCTCACTCAGCAAGCACTGGTAGATTATAGAAATTCCAGCAATAAGCAGATGGTTTTGAGACAACCTCAACTACGTTGGCCCGAATCCAGTACTCAGTTTACAGAATTCCACGGTCTATTGCATTTAAACTTGAATGTGTATTTCTGGCATAGAAAAAATCTGTATTTGATGAGTACCTACCTACGGACTAAACTAGTATCAATTAGGCTTCAACTGGATTCTCCAATGTCTAGAGTTATCTTCTCTCATACACCAACAATGAGTGCGAGAAGGTATTACAGAACACTTGTAAATTGGACTAAAGATCTAGGCAGGAGGATCTCGTGGACACCATACTAGTGAGAGTTTTGGGATGGGAACACCTTTGAGAGATTCAAGATGGAAAAAGTATGAGATTTGAAGAATCGAGCAACGAGTCGTGCATCTGTTCGAAAATAAGAGCCACTCACCTCGTCCCTATCCTTTTGCGCCGTTCTAGCTGCTGCTCTACTCTGCGCAAGCTGAGTTTCAAGTTGGGAGATCTGGCTTTGAAGAGTTCGACGGACTGCTTCACATCTATCTTTGGTTCTAGACACCTGCCTGGCGCTTTCCTCTCGCAGTGTCTCCAGCTGAGTCTGAAGTTGAAGAACCTCGTGGTTCTTCTCATCCAACCTTCGGTCATTGTTCAGAGCGACCTCTTCCAGTCTTGCCACCGTCGCTCTGTTGAAGCAAAATTATTAGGTTGTAATTGTTACCAGTTAGTATGTCGTATAATAATATTGATATGTAACAATTGTTCTACGTGCTCTCTTGCTTTCAAGTCTCGCCGTAAGTTGTGAAACTTTTTGTTTTCACTTTTGGAAGATGGAAAATGTTTTACCTACAAAATCAAATGTTGCTTTTGAGCAACTTTCGTTTTGTGTGTGTGTGATTTTGAAGAAACTCTCAGGGAATGTCTGTAAATGGTCCCCTGTGACATTCAATGCCTGGACACCAACACACCAGTCTATGCATGCGCAAACTTAAAATCTGCAATGCATCAAAGTGAAAACGTGGTAAATCTAGCGGAACCATTCGATTTTTCAAAATTTCTCGTTACACCACTAGATCAGGCGATGTGTTAGTTATAGGAAAGAGCGATCGAATGTTTGCGAGTTCACGATCAATTCCAATGACCTTGTCTGCGTCACAAGCTCAGTGCTGTACGAGACACAACAGTTTGATGTGATCTAATTTGTTTTGAAATTTGAAAATTGCGCGAGTTAAGTAGCAGGAGATATAGGTGAATAGAGTTCAACCAAATGTATAATGATGATTACCTATGGGTATCAAGTATGGGTTCATTTCAATGCTCAAAAATGATATCGAACACCCTCAGTGTGTTATTTGCTATGAAGTACTTAGGTCGTGCCCTTACAATAACTTCACCAAGAATACTAGCTCTAGTAAAGAAAGTGCAAGCCCATCCATCTGATCAAGATTGACTTATTTTTATCTTAAAAGTGTTTTAAATCGTGTTTTGTCCAAGTAGCAAATAGAAAATGGTTTTCACTGTGAAACTTCCACACCCTTTCATTACTTACCTAAGGCGGGCGTGGAATTCTTTCATTTTACCACGAGGGGGCATAGTACTAAAAAGTTTGGGATCTCCTGCGCTGCAGGATTAGCGCATCAGACCCGCTATACGTGCGGACTGCCGTTTTAAAGGGGTTGATGAGTCCCTTGGCATTTTTGTCTCGTGAATCGTTGTTACAAAATTATAGTCTACATCTTTCGAGATCATCTAAAATATTTCAATACAACTAATCGTTAAAGTTACCTAGACGAGGAACCGATGTACTTGGCAGACTTTTTGCAATTCACTCACCTCAGTTTATTATTTTCTGACTTGATTTCTTCTATCTTCTTCTCCCCAGTTGTAAGGCTGCTTGTGAGATTGGACCTCTCGGCATTTTGTGTGGCCGAACTCTTCTTGAGTTCTTCCAATTCAGATTCCAACTTTTTGTTCTAAACCGAGAAAACACATGTATGTAGACATCCATAGACCTGATTTGAAAGCTCGTTTTGTCATTGCTATATTTGTTGGTTAATTTTAGCTCTCTTTCAGTTTACTTACAAAATGTAAATCTATACAGAGTAAAACTGCCGAATATACTCTCTTTTGGAGTTGAAAAGTTGAGCAGTTAATGGCAGAATTGTGTATTAGATAAAATCGGATGGTATGAGTATGAGCAGTGACTCTCGCGCTTGTTAGAGCAATACGATATGAAAAGGTGAAACAATTAGATAAATATGAATGAAATTGGGCTGTTGTTAATAACCTGATCTTTTATATCGTCCACTTGATTAAGAAGTTGTTCCACGTTCCGTTCAGCAAGCTGCCGCAGCTGATCGCACTCCTGCAGTTTTAGCTGGGTCGCTTTCAGCATATCAGGCAGCGGAGTTAATTCTTGTAGTTTCTCTTGGAACTGTGCCTATCATTTCAACAAAGCAACCCAGTAAATCAAGAGATATTACTAATTTTAAATAATTTCTTTAAATTTTATTGTAAGCTGGAGGCAAATTGAGACTATTAGCGTCATCAGGTCCCGTTTTAACCGAGATTCGGAGATTTGAATCGTCGTCTGCAGATTACGACGTCTTAAGCCACATTGGCAACCCAGTCTACGGATTTCTGAAATCGCTAGGCCACCCTACGAATAGTCCGTGGCTCACCATAACGAACGTTCAAAGTTGTCTTTCCTTGTTTCGACTGGTGGATGGCTGTCATCGATCAAGAAAATTAAGAACGCCCTAGAAGGGAACTAGTTGTTTGAAGATAACTTTTAGGACAAGTAAGCAAATCGGCCATTTGGTCGACAAAAACCTCCAGGTTCGATATGTTAAAGAAGGAGGTCGATTCTTAATTCTAGGATGTGATTTAAGAACGGGAAGAATGGAAAATTATCCGAGTTTCCCTTCCATGTCCATAATATTATCGTTAACATAATGTGAATTATAGCTTGTGTGTAATGTTCTGTGGAAGATCTTATCTACTTTCTCAAGAATTGTTGAAGGTTAGGCTAGAGTAGATTTGAGGTTTAACGTCATCATATCATTGTTGGGTAGTTGACCTTTTTTAAGCGACTAGCAAGATCCTGTACTCTTTTAATTACATTTATTCTTCTCATGCCTTCTTCTTCTCTATTAAATGTGTACCTTTTTAAAAAAATTTCTTAATAAAAGTGCTTGATTAAGTTAAGTAAAGCTGCCCTTTCTAATGTGGTGCCTACTAGTCAAAATTCACCTATCTAGTGTTGTACTGTACCTTAACTCGTTGAATTTCCAAGTTGACTTGTTCGCTTATCCTATTGTTTTCCAGTTCCATAATATCAATTTGTCTCCTCTGCTCTTCCACTGTCTGCTGTGCTGTCAAATATTTATTACGATATTCCTCCAGCTGCAGCATTTGATCCTGCATAGTGGTTTTGATTTCGTCAAGTTCTTCTTGACCCTCTCGGTACCTTTGCTTAGCGAGTGTGAGCTGCTGCTCCAATTCCATCATTTGGTCTTTTGAGCCAGCCATCTGTGAATGCGCGACAGTTATTATTTAAACCTGGCATTTCAATTTCAAGTAGTGTACTGTGAGGGTTCACCACAACTTATCTGTACAGTTAATGATATCACCATATTCTGTTACCTAATTTAAGATCCCTCTACATTCATTTGTGGTAACAACAATAAATGAAGGTACAAATCTGGTCAAGCTTCGTTATTTATTAACAGTTGAAAAATAACTCAGATCGTATTAACGTGAATGATCAGCGGGGTGGAAAGCATGGTTGTTCATTTTGATTTTGCAAGTGTCTAAATCAAGCTAATCAGACAATCAAATTGCTAGTGGAAAAAATCGTTTGTAGGATTTTAATTTTGTTTCAATTGAGCTAAATTGTTCACTTCAATCATAATTTGGGATGTATTTGGAACATTCTATATTAGCTTAGCACTCTAATCTAGATGATTAGGTAGATCTAGTGAATGAATTGGGGAGTTAGAATTTAACCATGGTGCTCCCATAATTTTATGGTCGCTCAGAATCAGTTTGTTTACTCAATTTTCTGTGATTCCAAAATGCCTTCTGCCCATTAACAGACCCAGGGCTGTCCCTTAAGTATCCTAATGCAGGTGTGGTTAAAAATAAAATGGGCTCCAGAACTAGGTCTTATGCATGTGCATAATCTACAATAACAATTCTCTATTTATTTACAAATATGAAACATGCGTCCCGGAGTAGAGAGTTGTCAAGGGTAAAGATGAAGGTGTCACAAATTTAATATTTGTTCCTCCAAAGAATATATGTGCCGGATATTACACCATCCAGCTGCTTTCAGTTATTCTTGTATAACTAATATGATTATTAAGATATGAATTATTATTAGGATGTTACAAGAAACCTCAAGATTCCCCAGAGTAGACAAGACTTCTCACTTTTCTTCTACCATCACACGGCAGATCTAAGGAATCGTGTGTACCACATTACTCCAACGGTCCTACGCCTATTAATCGATGATTGTTTCCTCCACCCTAAGATTCAATCCTAAAATAGCATTGATTACCTTTCATAACGTGACCCTCACTTGCTAGTAGGATGGAGCTTCATTATAGAAGAATCTCTTCCCAAATGACTTACGTACATTCCCCTGGTGTTATCTATGTGCTGTTTGAGGCCTTTTCACTTTGTGTGCCCACATTGGTCATTAATACCAGTTTCCCTTCTCAGCTCAATAAAAGCACGTAGACTCAAGACTCCATAAGCTGGAGATCAGCTGTGCCTTCAGCTGCTGTTTGTTATGCATTGCGAACTAACCGTTGAAATTGATCCAACGTTACAATTTTTTACTTAATCCATTCACTATTAAAAATCCTGATTCTGGATTATGTTTACCTTATTTTTCTCAAGCTCGATGATTCGAAGTCGTTCGAGGAGGTCATCCACCCTTGCTTCTGCCTCCCGACATTTCTCAAGTAGCGCCAGAGCGTCTCTCTTAGCCGCTTCATACTCCACCCTCACCATTGATACTTCCTCAACTTTAGCGTTGTAATCTTCTTGCAGCTTACGATATTGTTCTCGAAGAGAGTTGAGCTGCAGTTCTACAGCTGATAGGTTTTCAGGGATGGGCTTTTGCAATAAAACCTGCAGGACAAGCATAATGCAACATAAATGGAACACTTGGAATTCAAAGGGGCAAGCATTACATACCCATACAGATAGGAACAAGAGCAGATCAACCTGAGAAATCTTCGTAATTTGCTAGCTTAGTCTTTTGCTAATTAATATTAATGATCCGGATTTCTATTAATAATTTTAGCAGTCAAATCCTGTCTAATGCATCCCTATGAGTCCATCATATTGCAGATATATGTGTGTGCAAAAAAGTGGATTTATACATAGATATAAATGTCTACGCTCCAAATAAAAAGTGGGTGTAGAGGTATTTTAGGGACATTTTGACAAATAGTAGTCACAAGAATGTTAGGCCTGAAATTCCTTGTTCTCGGACCAAAATGTAACTGTTGAACTCATTAAAAATTATTAGAAGTTCGTCGCTTGCTCATAAACCTTCAAAAAATGAAATGTAAATGGTGTTCTATTACGAAAATAATTACTAGCTGAAAGTAAGCAATATGTGTGGTTTGTAGTTACCAAACGTAGCATACCAGAGGTTTATTGTTGGAGGGCGCTTGACGTCCTCCGGAGAGAGGTTCGTCCAAAGATCGGCCTGCAGTTGGGGCTGTTGGAGTATCAGCCATGCAGTTGAGAAGTTTTTTCTGCAATGCTAATCCCCTCCTTTCCGCTTGTACCAGCTCCAGCTCTTTTTGAAGAGATTTGACTTCCTGTTCCATTGTTTGAACTACAGCTTCCTGTAAAATGACAATCAATCTTATGGTGAAGCTCTTCTTTGGTAGTGATATTTATAAAACTATCATCATGGTGAACGCATCACTAACCTGCCAACGTCTACCAGTTTCGTTATGCGTAAGTCAGGATTAAGATCGTTCATGGTTCAAAACACTCTCATTTAGTCCAAATTTGAAATTTAGAATGGCAAATGTCATTTCTCCTACTAATTTTCCTCATTTCCTAATTAAATTGAAATTATTATGTTAGTACCTATTGGTTACCTTCTGGGCAGCTTTTGCCTTCCCAGCTTTGCCTTTTCGAGTTGGCTTTTCTGCTGATCTCAAATGCGTTTCAGTTATTTTATCACTGATTGTTCTCCCATTTGGGTCAGAAGACATCGCTTTTGTAAAATTCGGATTCAGGTTGGATCTCATGTTATTTTTAGAAGTTGCTCTGCTTCTACCATCATGAAATTGCGTCTTATTCGCATTCAACAGCTCCGTAATTTCTTGAATATAACCCTGCTGAATTTTAGACTGTGTTTCTGGGGGAGATAAGCTTCTATTCGTTGTCAAAGCGTTGCTCTTTTTCAATATTTCATGAATATACGCGAATTGATCATCTTTATGCAATGCCGATAGATTCGTAGGGGTCCTTTGTGAAGATGGCCTTGTAGGACTTTCTCTGGGAGTTGAGGTTGGCCGCACGTTGCCATTTTTTATTTGTTCCTTACTGATCCGTAAAAGCTCCTTCAAATCTGGGATGGGAGCCGCATCTTTTTTCAAACCATTCGTGTCAGGAGTTTTGGGTTTCAAATCTGTCTTTTGAGAAGATTGACTGCTGAATTTTTGTTTCATGCTGCTGTTCTTCAGCAACATAGTCATTTGTTCCAGGCATTCGAATTTATTTTTATCCGGAAGTATGTCTTTTGGCGTTCTACTTGAAGAAGATGTACTTCTACTAGATGATCTGGTTGATAATTTCTGGGTTGAGTTTTGATTAGTTGTTTTATTCATTGTGAGCCTGGAGAGTACTTTTAACTGCTCTTGTGCCGAAGCTATCAACTGCGTTGCTCTGCTTGGGCGCTTTCTTTGATCAGAAAATGGCCGCTTCTCCAACGTCCCTTCCTGGCTATTTGCAGTTTCTCTAGAATCACTTGACCTTGCCCTAGCTCGCTTAAATCCGGGAGAAGTCCCATCAGCAAATGGTTTCGGACCATTATGTGACTGCGCTCTTCGTTCATTCTGTGATCTTCCCCTGAGGTCATGGTTGCTCATGTTTTTCAAACACTCTTCTTGTTACCATATTGGTGAAACCATCAACCACTAGGAGGCCTTTTGTGTCTTCTATTTTATGTATTGTGTGTTGTTTTACTGTGAGTACTATGTTTTATAATTCAACGGAAAGGGTGATTATCTTGTCTCAAATTTTTGGATTTCGTGAATTGTTATAAATTTATCATAATTTACGGTATTGTCAAGGGACATTTTGGCTGTCACCTAGGAAATGGACATCTGCTTCATTTCAACAGGTGTATGTGGAGTTTACTTTTATCTGCATGATCCTTAAATTGAAGTACTTGCACAGAGATTAAACAATTTATCTTATCGTCCTCACCTTGTTCTCTTCTTTTATGTAGGTTGTATAGATGGTAACAGCAAATTTTGTAATTCCATCAGAATAGGAAGTTGAGGTAAATTCTCCTACTTCTCTCCTCACTTCTCCATTCATATTCTCGTAGATTGAATTGAAAATGGAAAAGGATGACATGCGTGCTGCAGTGACCGAAAAAATTAATACACACCTCAACAGAAACCGAATTATTGGCTGTCTCAAAGAGAAGCCCAGAGAAAGACTGCCGTCTTTATCCATTCTACTTCAGATGCCAATCATAGACTTCTTTGGGTCATACGAACATTTTCTTTCTTTCTTGGGGTCAGACGAATGGCAGAGTTAAACAGCAGGCTCTTTATTGACTCAACGTGTGAAGAAACCAAGATGCTAAGACAGGGAATGTTTGAAGATTGGCTCGTATTGGATCACGTAGTTTCAGACTTACTGACTACATGTTTTTGCCCAAAAATCAGTAGATTCCGTGACAGAATCAAACTTATCCCTTTCCCTGCGAGAAGCCCAGAGTAGGACTGCCATATTTATCCGCTCGGCTATCGACAATTGATTGAATAAGACTTGTGAAATAACTAAAGATCTATAAGATATATTTCAAAACTGTTCTGAAAGAGCAACTGGGGGAGTAACAATGTAGATTTTGGAATACAAGTTCAATCAACTTACCATGTCGGCTTTTTTGCAGCGACCTGGTTGCCCTAAACACCCACAGGGGCAGTTTGCTCCGCTTATGTCTCCGGATCCCTGCGAAAAAAAATTCAGAAAACTGTTTTACCTATCCACAGAAGATATGGGGATTCGAATAATCTGAAGAAAAAATTGGGTGTTTTTAGTACTGCCATTTTCAAACTAAGATTTCTGCTCTTAGAAATTTAATGAGTGATTTTGAAACGTCAAACTACACTGTTTTAAGTGCTTTCAACGGAGAACTGATTAGACATTTCTCATAAGTAGGGAAGTGTTTTGTTTCTTGTTCTTGAACTCCTGGGATCATTGAGGCACTGACGACTCCTCATTTTATGGCAGAGAAACTGTATGTTGATATATTTTGATCGAAAGTTGAAAGGTCGAATCGCTGGGGTTCATCAGACTTTATCGAGGACTTTCTACGGTAGGATACCATAAGTGGCTCAACCTGAATAACTAAAAAGTATGTTCTTCAGCAGTGCTACCCACTATCTAATCGGTGGTACCACCAGAAACTTGAAGAAAATTGGGTGGTTAAGATAAGATAACATGGCAATAAATAATTACTATTCTTGTTATTTTCAATTACTAGAAAATGCACTTTTCAACTTTCTGTCGAACACTAACACTGTTATTTAAACACGTATTCCAATCTATTTGTACAACTGATCTATAGTTTACTAAAAGGATTGATGTAGGACATTTTTTAATTCTGAGATGCGAACATTCAGAACACCCAACTAAACGCACATGTTTCTCGAGTCTGCCTTAATAGTTAGGGGGTATTTCGCCACGCAAAAAGTTTGGTACTGTCCTATTTCTTCCTGTCTTTCTATGCAAACCAGTACATTCTTGTTTTTTGGTTTATTATTCAATAATAAACCATTGTAATCGCTCTGGAAAAAAATTCTAACCCCCCCTGAAAATTTCATGGTTTACGTTTCAAAGGGTGTAAAATCCGAATCTGCAATAAATCTGAAATTTTCAGGAAAAATCCATCTTGGTCCGACGACGCCCCAATCCTTGAGCCAGCTCTCTCACTCAATTTAAAGTGCTCTTTAAGGGCTGTCAAAGTTTTGTAAAATCCCTAAAAACCTAAAAAAAAAAGTCAAGGCGCCTAAATTTGGACTCTTTTTGAAGAACTTTCCATGAGGAATCGAATGAGCCCCTCCCCAGGTCCGTAGCTCAAACCATTCCCGATGTATGGCCCGATTTATGGTGCCAACATTTTCATTTTTCGGTTTATTATTGTTTGAAAGAATTAGCTGCGTTTTTATTTTCAAGTTTTAAAATGTTGATGAGAGGAGTTTAATGATACCAAATCATAATGTTTTAAATTTAAAAAGGTTGGTTTGAAGATGAAATCACTTTCTGAATTGGTTGGGCAGTACTAAAGAACTAATTCCTACTGGGACAAATGTACGAAATGTGGCATTAGAAAAGTTATGTAGTGGTATGAGCATAAAGTGTCGGCATCTCTGTCAATAAACCCAAAGGAGTAGAATTTTAGCGTTGACACTTTTTGAAACTCGATATCGTTGGAGGTTTCGCATTAGATTTTGAAAGATCCCAATCCAATGAGACTGCCGTTGTAAAATTGAAGGCTATTAGACCGGGTGGTCTGTCTATACTGACAATTTTATACATGACTTACGAAAAACATTCATCTTTTGGTGAAGTAATTAAAAAAACTCACCATGGTGTTCGGCTGTGTCGCATTGGCTGATCTTCCACAGTGCAATGGGCATTGACCTGGGCCCTTCGTGTTACAAACGCATCCAGTCATCTTGGCGTTGGGATTCCCTTGCATGTCTGGGCAGTTGATGGACTTATTCAGCTCGTTTCTGCACCCTTGGTTCTCATTCCATCCCATAGATGCTGCAAACTGGAAATATCAAACTGAGTGAGCAATGGGGTTGTTTACATTATTATTATCAGCCACTTATGCTTGAAAAGCTTTCGTCTGCTCAATTGTAGTATGTCAGCAATTGTAAGTTGACACTATTTATACTTGAGTTTTCATTCGGTCTGACGCTAGTCAGGCAATACTGAAGCTCACTATTGAAACCAGTAGATCTGTCAGTGGCACTTCCATAAACAATACTTAGGAGTAATACAAGGTTAGGATAGGGAATCATCACTGTCTAATGAGAGGCGGCTCACAACAACAAGTCTTGATCACAAAGTTTCGCTCTAAACTTTCGGCTTTGATTTGGCTTGAAGTACGGAATTGTTGATAAGTTAAATAATGTAGTGGTTCAGTTTTGTGTTTGTGAAAAAAAAAACAAGAATTCACATGCATAAATGGAACCAGGTTGGAAATGATCTGTCAGTACAGTGTTGTTGGCTCCTGAAGGGAAAAGCGATTAAGTTTGGTCTGAGAAGATGCAGGAAAAGCTGCAGTCCATCACAAAGCTTGATTGGTGATAGATGTGGAAAGTGGAAATTTATTGTAAGAGCTACGAAGAAGTCAATATTTGTTCTGAATATAAATGATGATTCCTTATTCTATCCTTTCACCACACATAGGGTTTCATAGAAACAACGTCGGGTTGAGGCCCATTCATCATAAATATTGGGGGGTTTGCAGGACATAAAAACACATAAAAATATGTGTTTCGTCAAAGTAGAATTAGGATTAATGAAGAAAGTAAAACCCTTAACCACTCACTTTGGCTCCTGGGCACTGTGACCTATTGTCTGGGCGAGGAATGGGTAGACCCATCTCTTTGTATGCTTGTGCTTTACAAATTGGCATCGTGTTCAGCTCCTTCCTGCAAAGGCCTCCGGTTTTCTTCATCCCTGCCTTTTCGCAAAAATTATAAAGAGTTTTTGTCAATTACTTCTTTGTAAATAAGTATAGTCAAACATTACCCAACGCCAGTTATCTGTTTTGGTTGACCTACTATAAATTTTAAACTTATCTGAAAACCTAATTTAATTTGTTTTTAGTTTATTGAAGTTGCTTGGATAAAATCATTGTGATAATAATTCTGTTGGAGATTAGTAACTATGAAGGCTAGTTCCTACAGTGAAGGGACAAGATATTGGATGATTAAATTCCCCTCCTAGTTGAAGGTATCTTGGCTACAGGTCTGCCTTACTTCTGTACACGGACAACGGTGTTGATCTCCTTGGGCTCCTGGACTTTGAGCATTTTTCGCTACCATGTTCTTCAGGAATCTATTCTCATTCTTCACGTTCTTAAGTTCCATCTTCATGCTATCTAATTGCAACGCCAGTCCATCATACTGTTTATCTTTATTCAGCACAGCTTCTTGGAGTTCGTATCTGTGAGGAGTTAGTTTTCGATATATACAAGATCAATACAATTAAACTTAATTCTTATTGTATTTATTTTTAATGGTTGTCTTACAAAATGTTAAAGCACCCAAACAAATTGTGGATGGTGTGTTTTTATGTGCATTCATTCTCATTGTTATCTATTGTAATGAAAAAGGTACCTGTTCCCTTCCAATTCAGTGTTCTGTTCTGCAAGCTTTTCTGACATGTTCAACGTAGCTTCAAGCATTTCTCCCAATTCTTGGCAGTTGTCTGGGCAAGTGGCAGGGCACGTTTGTTTCTTTTTATGGCCCTTATGTTTTTTTGGCTTATTAGGATTGCATGGAGTGCAAACTGGAGATGGCATCCCCCCCGGCTGCATCACGCCCATAGGTCCCATACCAGATATCCCAGGCATTCCTGACATTCCAGGTCCGGAGAACCCTGGCATTCCCTGTCCAGGGTAACCAGGCATTCCAGGACCTCCCATACCGAACATTCCTGAATTACCTGGAAATGTTTGACCGGGATACCCTCCCATGCCTCCTGGATAACCTCCCATACCCCCAGGGTAACCACCCATTCCTGGGTAGCCAGCAGGATAACCAGCACCTGGAAATCCACTAGTCCCACCCTGTCCAGTTTGATCTACATTTCTGTTCAATGGATCTTTTAATGCTGTCTTAGAATGTCCTTCTTTGGGCTTCCCCTGGATCTGATGGTACAATGGATGTTTTCCGTCTCTTGCTTTTGTAGGTTCACAAACTATAATCTTCGGCACCTGATCAATATCTCCAGTTCCACATACTATAACCTACAAACATACATTATTACATTTTAGTGATCTTTTCTTGAGAATTTATAGAAAATGACGATGCTCTTTTTTTTAGTAAAATAATTGGGGTTAATAGCTACTGGTTGTATGTGCTGGATTAATTAATTAAATCAATAAAAGGCCGCAACTTCAATGATCGTAGTACAAAAAAGTTTTTCTTTAGCCTTCTCAGTTTTTTAAGGCTTGTAAAACTATCTGGTATCTCTACCTTTGGTAGAGTGTCTTCAGGGTGTGATGGAACACCTTGTCCGTCCGTTTTTGCAGTCGTCACTG
The DNA here is from genome assembly GCA_031894815.1 of Creontiades dilutus. Lineage (NCBI taxonomy): Eukaryota > Metazoa > Arthropoda > Insecta > Hemiptera > Miridae > Creontiades > Creontiades dilutus. The sequence continues at coordinate 46,399 of JAVIWC010004017.1, forward strand.
GTGGGAGCATCTGTTTCTGAGGTGGTCCAGATACTGAAGAAGCCACATCCACAAGACCGACCAAGTGCTGAACTTTTTTCGTGATTTCTTCAAATTCTTCCATCTTCGCCATTAGCTCCTTCTGCTTTTCTTCCATCATTCTTATATCTTCGTCCGTCATTTCATCTTTCTGAAATTAAAGATGCATTTTCAATTGAATGAGACGTTTTTCGAGTTAAACTCATAATCGTGTCGATATCATTGCACCACTCTACGAACCTTGGCGTAAACTGCCAACTGCTCTCTTACTGCTTCGATTGCTTTTGCAGCTTTCGCTGCTCTCTCATCGGCCTCCCTCAATTCCGTCAATACTGCTGAGTCGTATAGAGGAAAATCAGTATCATCTGGCTGAAAAATTAAATCATTGAAAGTTTTGCTTCCTGTTCTCTGCCACGTGCAACGCTTTTTGTTCGGTAATTGAACAAAGGATCAAAAATCGTTACTCCAACCTCAAAAGAAGTTTGATTTGTCATTTTACCCAGTTACTTTATAGGACGTGCATATTGAAAGTTTCATCATTGTAGAGACCTTGACAATCATTTTTGCTGGGATACGAAGTAATTCGTGTTGATCATCGGGATTGTCCAAGAAAACACTTGATTTATTGTGAGCCTACTCTGATTTTACTTTACCTTAGTCGGGTCGAACTTTTTCCTTTACAGTGCAACCCCGAAACATAATTTTTGTAAGCCGTTTCTAGTGGGATATACATTGCGTAACTATATGATCTTAACTTTTGATTTTGTTTTGTAAACTTTTGTTTTGCTTTCTTTACTAAGCATGTAAAGAAATTGTTAGTTTTCTCGTTGAAGAACTTGCAGGCAAAGAACTGAATAATTGGCGAAAATTGACCTACACGCCATCTATATATCTCATTAATTAAGATTACAAATTAGGTACCAACACAACTCCTTGGAGTAAATTTCCACCAAGCCTATTCAATTTCTGAAATTCCTAGTTCCTTAGGATTATTTTGATAAAACAAATAAATTCTAACTAGTTCAATTGATTATATTACGAAATGTCACCTTCCGTTTTCCGTCGGGAGTCGGGGGCGGCCCTGGTGGCGGAGGTCCAGGTTGATCTCCACTTGGTGTTTCTGTTGAATTATACATTTTCCGTCTATATAACTCTCATAAATAATGCAGGTTTAGAAATACTAGATTGATAGATTGGTAAAAGTTCATATGTTATGCTCAGTTTAGCGTCATTCACAGGAATTGGTCGTTGAAACAATGGTTTATGAAAACTTACTTTTTTCTACTAAAGCTGGGGCTGCCACGACATCTTTGCCAGCAGTTTCTTCCTGCAAAAAGTGTAGCCTCTGATTTTCCTATAGCAAGTTGAATTACATTGAACATTTTACTTCAAAAACAATTTTTTTCTGGTTGATTAAAGTGATAAAATAACACCTAAATCGATATAAACATGCAAATTGCAGGCAAATTGTGTAAACTTGGGTCCTGTAGTTTGCAAGGAAAGGTTTAAACTGATTTTTCTTTAGATTTTGGGAATTTTTTAACGAAAACCCACAAATTTTGGGTGGCTGATTGTTATTATTTTATCATTAAAAATAATAAACCAAAAAGGGAGATTGGAACATCTCAGATCTACAGTTGTACCTCCTCATCTGTAGTGGTTTCAAATTCTTCTTTCTTCTCCGCGGGGGTTACCGCCTTGGATTCACTTTTGTCTTCCTTAGAATCAAAATACAAATATCATTTATATCGAGGTAATACTCCTTTAAATCTAATATTAGAACTGAGTGCCCTACAATCAGCTTGTGCAAAACACTGATGCAATCTTTGGTAGATTTTATTGTAAATTAACTATTGTGTTACTTGAATATGATATTGAAATACCGAATCATTCACATTAAGAAATTATTTAAAAATGTCGTCCAAGAAGGTACTTATTTTAAAAAGTGATCAAAAAACATTTTTCCTTGAATTTAGGGAAAATAGTACATCAGGACAATTTTAGTTATGAATTCCTTTTACTTATCATGTTTTGATCTGCCTACGTTCCTAGTAACTTTTGATTTACAAGCTATCTGAATAATCATTTGGGGAAAAAAAGTTACCAAGTTTCCAAATGCTTGCGACAGTTTTCCAATTGCCTGCTGTAAATCGGTCATCTGCCCTTGCAGCTTCTTTTCATTTTCCTTGAGAGCCTGTCGGGACAAATTCAAATGATTTCTAATTGAGAAAGAGTTGCAGTCTGGAAAAGTCAGGTTAATTGAAATCAGTTTACAATATAGTGCTGGTTTTACATAAATTCTTATATAAATTAAGTTCTGCAATTCTTGTTGTGTTAAGAGGAAACGTTACGTTCGGAATCGTACGTTCGATAGAAAGGGGGAAACAACTAAAAATACAGTCGTCAAGGAAGAGAGGCAGCGCACAATGGCTAACTGGCAGGAGATGTGGATAGGAGAACACCGAGGAAGATGGACAGCACGCCTAATACTCTGTATCGACACATGGATGAACAGACCACATGGGGAGGAACTTTTTCCTGACACAGTTCCTCTCAGGCCATGGACTCTTCTACGCCTACTTGCATAGGATGGGGAAAGTGGATGACCCAGCATGCCCTTATTGCAAGGAAGAGGATGATGATGTGTTCCATACTTTTTTCAAATGTGAATACTGGACTGCCAACAGAAGTTGGCTTCAGCAGACACTGGAGCTATCACCTCAGGACATGACACCAGAATGTGTCTTAAGTAAAATGCTTGAGCGTGAACAGAACTGGACCGCGGTAGCATCCTTTTCTGAAAAGATCCTGGAAATGAAGGCTGTGAAGGAACGGGAGAGGCAGAGCAGGGAGAACACGGACCGAGAGGAGTACTAAATCCTTCCCTAGAACCAGCCTGACGTAATGTGTCAAACAGTTCCAGGCTGAGTTTCGTCGTGGGAAATGGAGGGTGAGGTTTTAGTGGGTTTGAATCCCACATAACCCAAAGTGCGGTCCCTTTTGGGTATCTTAGGAGATCCGATTTCCACCTAAGGATCTCAAAGATTTCCTCACCTGCCACCGGTGGGGGGGGGGGGGAGAGGAAATTTTATTTAAGCAGAAACCTTGTATTTATTTTTTCACTGAAGCTGTTCGCCTATTATTCTTTTAGAGCATGCTCAAATCCATGAAATGGGTTAGTAACTATTCAAGAGTCTCTCAAAAAGAGACCTATCCACTACTGTATCTTTACTTTGGCAGTTATCGCCCCCCATCCACATTCATAAATATCCGATCTTTACTGGACTGCAGAATCTTAAGGGTTGGCATTTGATTTAAGGTGAGATGGCTCCTGAGGCTTGAGAATGTCCGTGGCAGTTTATGGAGAGGAGGTTGATGTCATCAACTGTGGACAGATAAGAAGGTACCTTCCTGTGCCACAGCATTATTCTTTGTAATCCAGAAGATAGGTGGTTTAATAAAGTTGCAATACAGTAAGAACTGTTTACAAACGTCATTCTACGTCAGGGAATGTGATGTTTACATCTTTTGGATCGAGAGGAGCTTAATTATTGTTTCACGTTATTTCGTGTCCCACTGCCTGCGCCAACTGTTACGGCCCCAAAACATGAATACCTCTGACTGAGTTCTAACTCGAGTCCTTGCTACTAAGCGGAAATTTCCCCTAACTATTATAATTTGTTTCTATTCATTTTAATATATCGCTGATTTTATTATTTCATCTGTACTAATATCATTACCAATAACCTGTTTCCTTACATTTGAATTCTGGGATCTTATTTTCGTTTTTTCTCCCCTGAATCCCTGTTTAGCGCACTCTTAAGTAGAATCAGGTATATTCCAGATGAAATGGAATTCAATTCATTTATTATAAATCTCTATAATGAGTAAGGGTTTTCTGTGCAGACTATTCTACGCTACATGATTATAAATATGTAATAACCATAAAACTTACCGCAAGCTGATTATTCAACTCTTCTTTCTTCGCTTCATCAGCCTACAAAATTAGGAATTTATTCAATTCATACACAGACTTTAGTTAATATAGATAATATTGATAATCCCCCTCGCTCAAAATATAAATTAATAGATACATAATGAGATTTCTAGTATCTACTGCTTAAAATGACTGAAAAAGAGACCAATACATGAAATTAAGAATGAATATTAAATTAGTGGTGTCCCATTCATTTTTCTTCGAAATTTTCAACATTGAACATGTGAAATATCTCATTTACCTTTTTTCTTAAATTTTAATTTGTCACTGGTATAGATACAGGGTGGGACAAAACTGAACCAATTTCGATAATCGGTTTAAAAAAAATCAGAAGTTTATTGGTACACTGGTGAAGTGTACATCGGGAAGTTTAGGATTAATTAAGTGGATTAATATCATTCTAATGGTGGGCTTTAAGTTCAATGCACTGTGTTCGGCGCTTTTGGAAGTTCAAATGGACTCCTTCCAGCACGATTTGTGGGATTTTTTGAATTTCTCGGCGAATTAACCCCTTTAGTTGGGACAATGATCGAGGGTGGTTGCACCGTGTAGATAAATAATTAATATAATTAAATTTTCTTATGTCATTTGAAGAAAGGCAAATTTTCTTAACCCTATTTTCTTAAAGCTATTTTTGTCCATACCTGTTCTCCCATTTTGCCCTCCACTTCTTTCATATTCGCTTCTACTTCTTGAATCGCCTTTTCCAGCTCTTCTTTTTCCATTGACAGTTTATCCTGTTTATCTGACATTAAATTTTTCTTCTCGTTCACGTCAGCAGTATTCTCCACCTAAACAGTTGTTAATTACGAAGATTTCGGTATCAAGTTTAACAATCTATCAGACTAGATTTGGTTCTTTAAACTGAGCCATTTTGAGCTGCCAACGAATAAGTGAAAATGAAGCTTCAACAATTACTCTATTTAAATAGAACTAGTTGAGTAAAAATATGGGGACCGTCGGAATAAGACCGCAATTTCATGTAGCTTTGCCCGGAGCAATGATTGATCACGTGCAGATAGACGAACACCCAAAAAGAAGGTGGCAATTTATATGTTAAATGTCAATTTTTCAAAGTTTTTGCATATTTCTCGTAATTCTGATAGGTTGGAACCAAAAAACAATCATTGCTATGGATTTTGTTGCATTGTTCAAGCCATAATATTAAAGGACTTCTTTTGTTTTCATTTTATTTAGGTGGTTGTTTGACAGTACATTTGGTTAAAAATGCTAAGATTTTAGAACTTATATCACAAAACTTAGTGGTAACTCCTTAAACTGGGAAAACATCACTTACCTTCTGCAACAGTTCTGTAACTTCTTCACCGTATGATATCTTCGGTTGCTCCGCCATGATTATTCTCTGAAAATTGTAGGTATGTTGGACATAGAAACGTAACTACACGTTGAAAGGTGTTACTAGCTGCTACCTACGCTTTAAATGAATAGGTAAATCAGCATTGGTATTCAACAAATTAAATTGCTTTGTTACAATGTTCAGTTAGGAGTCAGCCAAAGAAAAATCTTTTATTCGACGTTTCGCGTCTTATCCGGACTCATCGTCAAAACAAATTTACGATGTTTGATTGGACCATAACCACAAAACAAACGCAATAACAGGCAACAAGTCACAAAACCCCGTATTTCTAATTCGTCTCATGCAAAAAGTTACGTATTTCCTGTAAAACCGTCAATTCACTACAGCGTAAGTGAAACAATATTTGCGTGCTGAAGCATTCAAATTTATCGTCAGTTTACAAATACATGGTCATAGGTGGAGCATAAAGTAGCTACTCTGGCTTTCGTTATGACTCTCTTCTCTTTCAGCTATTGCTAAAATGCTATTTTGCATTTTACCTGTCAACCGTAATCTTTTACAGTAAAACCGAAGCGCTACAGTGTAAAAAATTCGCTTAGTTACTTTTAAGTTTTGATACTGTTATCTGAATAGTGTCTTTTTCAATATATTCCAGCCTAGGAAGTGAGTCATACTGTTTCATTGCTGCAACTTATAACCAGCCCTGAAGATGAATAATAATTTTTCAGAGTTTGAAACTGTCCTAACCGATCCTGAAGACTTCAACAGTCTAGAACACTGTTTCAAACATCCAACATTGTTTCAAGAATCTATAACTTATTTTTCATACGAAAACTTGGGTATATGGGGCAAAAGATCCAGTTTTGACAATTAGATTTCTTTCGGCCCCAGATAGTCCTAGGGACATGAAAAGCAGCCAGTATCTAATTTTAGCGTCTCATCTAGCTTCACTATAAACAGGGGCATTTTCTCTGATGATTAGGTTAGCTAATTTTCAATTTTTCGAACATCTTGCCCTTAAAGATGCTCCTGATCTTTTATAAAGGCTAAAAGAAAAAGAAAATTTCGAAAACGATCCTATAAATTACTTTTTCCTCTAAAAATCTTAGAACAACATGGTGGAAGGGGAGGGCTTCAGCCACTGTGTACTAGATAAGAACCATAATCAGTCTTGAACTTTGTAATACTTATGAGGTTACTTGGAATTTCAGAAAAGCAACTCGGTGGACGAGAGGATTTGAAAGATCAATTATCACGCAATAAGGGAAAAATAACTACAAAACTGTTCCAACCTATCATCTTTGGTCAACAAGCACTCCATGAGTCGCGAAAAATTACATCCAACTCGTTAGAACCACACTTGACTCATTGCCTACTAAAAGACTGTCCATTATTAAACCCCTACACCAAAATTACCGAAGGACTTCTTGGAAAAACCAATAGTCTTCCGTGCTCGGGGCTCAAACATCGCCTCTGGATTACAAGTGCCAACTGGCAGGAAGTAAGCAAATCCAATGCCATCTCAATCCTCTCTCAAACTCTTCTCCCTTCTTTTTTGTATGTCAGTGGAATCTTTTACCCCATGGAACCTTCTGCCCCGACCTACCCTATTCTGAATGAGTCCAATAAAGAAAATACAACATTTATTGGTCACAACTCAAAACTTCTGAGTATCCAGTATTGCTAAGTTGCCTTGCTTCTCTGCTTTGCTTATGGCAAGAGAAGGACTTTCAAAAACTCTCAAGATCTGTAAAATTGTATTATGTAGTTTAGGTTGAAACCTTAATTGGTAGGTAGTACGCAAAATAAACAGCAGCCTCCTGGCTGAATTAGTGACAACCACGTTTAATCATAGATTCAATAATATCATATCAACTTTAAGGAAACTAAGTCCCATTACTGATTTAATATTCTAAATAAAAACTTACTGGACTCGGAAATTCTTTGTCAGCAGCAATCGGGAAAACTGGAGTGGCTTTTAGTGTTGGACCTTCTGTTTTGGAATCAAATTCTAATCTCAGTACATCAATGACCTTGTTTAGCTGCTTGTAAAGGAGTAAACTAGTCTCACTCGAAGTCTCTCTTTTCCGATCTGGCGACGGAAGTTTTCTTTCTAACCTTTCTTCGCTGCGAGGATTTGAATATTTAACTACAGTTGATTGGTTGTCTCTCTTTGTAAGTCGACTCCTTTTCTGCAATGAGAGTTTTCCTTTGATGATTGTGAATGCTTACTCTGAAATTGCCTTCTCAACTCACAAAATACCAACTTATTGAATTAACTTACACTTTGTAAATATTTTAAACCCGCACATACAATGTAAATTCCCTTCATGATTTCATAGTTGATACCCACCCTCTGGATGTTTTCATCTATTGTATGGTTGCTGTTTAATAAAAAACTTGAACGAACGTTTTTACTGCTTCAAGGTAGAATCCAATATTCTATTTACAGATAAAGAAGTTTCAAAATCGCACGAATCACCTACCGTGATGCTAATGCTACAAATTAGGTTATAGCACCCTTTGCATTTTTGTTCGACTGAAGCCCTACTGTTGAAATTTTTAGAAATCCCTCATCTTTGGAACAGAAGTAGTGTTTTGCGGTATCCCTCGGTTGCTGTTAGGTTTTATTAGGCAGGTAGTGTTTTAAACTGTCCCCACCTGAATGAGCACTGCGATCTAATTATTTTGTATTTGAAACTGAAATTGATTTCATTTAGTGAAACTGCTAGGTAAAAATTACCAGGAGGTTTCAATACGAATTGACTAGGAGAAACTTTAAGGTTGGAACTACGTAGGATTTTAGTCAAATGCTTTCACGAAGCTTTCTAAAAATCTACTTTTGCTTCCGAGTCTACCAAGGTAGCGGAAGCATTGTTTTCACTTTCGGAATGAAAATTTTTTTGTCTCAAAATCAAAATTTCCACTCGCATTTTGCGTTTTAGACCTTTCTGAACAATTTTGGTTCCCTGTCTGTCTGTCTGTCAGAAAATACTTGTTACGGGCAAAACTGCACGAAGTTATTGTCCGATTTTGATGAAATTTTCAGGGATTGTGCGGGTTGGGGTGTAGATGGTCCCCTATAGGTTTCATGACCCCCGGATCAATAGTAGCCTCTGCTCATGCGCAAACGTGAAATCCTTGTTACGCGCATACCTCCGGGAGTTCTCGACCAATTTCCATTAAATTTTCAGGGGTCGTTCGGTTTGATGTGGAGATGGTCCCCTATGAGTTTCATGACCCCCGGATCAATAGTAGCCTCTGCGCATGTGCAAACGTGAAATCCTTGTTACACGCATAACTTCGGGAGTTCATGACTGATTTCGATGAAATTTTTAGGGATTGTTCGGACTGATGTAAAGATGGTCCTCGTGAGTAATAAAGAGAAAATAAAGTTTTAGCCTCGAGCTTGCGTAATAATAATTTACGTCAATGTCAATTTTTATTATTAGGTATATTTTACAGTTTGTTCAATAGTTGAACATGCCTACCTTTATTGTCTCAAGTTATGCTCCTGCTAAATAAATTTACCCTAATTCAATATTTACTTCCCCTAATTGAACGAAGTTCTTTAGTCAATAATAATTTTCAATGATCTATACAGTCATGTTATGGATAAGAGGAAGCTATGTGCCACACCCACTTGGCAGACGTTTTTACATTGGGTACATCAAATTGATCTGAGTAGATCAGTGACTTGTTATAGTACCTCAATAATGAAATTACAGAATCTCATGTCAAAATTCGTAGCGTATACGCCAGGCGTAACTTACTTTCATACTCCTATTCGAACAGCATAATTCGTCCTCTTGAAACGGGTTTACTGAAATGATGAATACTTCTCATTGAAAAGGTTATCGGAATTAACTTGCTGCAAAAACAACAACCTACGTACAGTAACACATACAGAAATTATTGAAACCATTTCATGCGGCACCAATGACTGACTATGATCTTTGTTTTCGATCGGCTAATCCAAGTACATTTTGAAATATTGGGTTTTAACTTTTCACTTTTGGTTCTCGTATTGTGGTGAATCTGCAATGTTGAGCTACCAGCATTACGTAACACGTCGATTCATGAAAATTACCACATAAGACACATTTCACATAAGTAAATTGAGACGAACTTGATTCACGTAAATTCTTCAGTATCGTTCTGGTGGGTACTTACGGAATAGAGAATACGTTATAATACACCTTCTAGTTCAACTTCTCTATCCTTGCCAATAGCGCAAAACCGAACCAAAACCAAGATCAAACGTCTAAAATTTTGTTTTCCCAACTCTAGTCACCTGATGCGAGCATTCACATGGTACTCATTTTCCGGGTTTAACATATGATATTCCGTGCAATTTTTACAGGAGAAATGATTTTGTAAAAGTGGTAGTACATATTTCATAGGTAAGTTGTAATTGAAAAATATGACCAAATAGATACTTTTGATATTGTAGAACTAGCGCACTGAATAAAAATCGATACTTGCTACATGTTACCAGGGTAGAATCACAGAATAGGTAACGCACCGTCGCCATATTGAAAAACCTCTCCTATCGATATAGGTCCACGCTTTCGATGTGTGTTCGAATGTTTATTCTGAGAACAAGGCAGTTTAAAAGGAAAATTTTAATGGAAACGCCTATTTTGTGGGAAACTGATCCTTTAAAATATGTAACGCTCGCATTACAGAAGATGACTTGATTTTGGTGTTGTTCAGAAGAAAACTTGTTTTCTAAGGAATATTCATATTATTGTCTGAATATTAAATCAAGCAGATAGCTATATTATTGGATTTTCTCAGTAAAAGAGCGTGAACAGAGCATTGAATAGCCTTGCAGTTATTAATATCCAACTCATTTAACCAATTGTATAAAATCTTCGATTCTTTGTGAACAAATGATTGTGTATCTTGTAGGAGGTCTCCTTCGATTTCATCAATTTTCACTACTCAAATCGGTCAGACCATTTTGCAAGGCAGTATTCAATAATGCAATAATAAATTCTTGGGCAGAAGAGCCATCTCATCTTCAAAAATTGGACTGGTATGTCAGCTATATGCATCGAAAAATGACCGAATAAAGAGGACCTCCACATAAATCACTCAGAATACTGTTAGTTCTAATCTAATCACAAAATACATCATCTAATAATTTCAGACTAACTTAATAAAGTTGGTCTTAACACTACCTTTAATGTTGAGTTCAACAGAGATCTACTATGGTTTTCTTTTATTTCGGATCTTTAAGTTGTGGGGAAAGGAGGTTTGTTGAATTGACACAATCCGGATATTTGGCAGTAGCACTGTTTCCTCTTTCGACAGCTTTTTTTCGTGTTGCACGACCCATCAAGTTGGGAGCTGAAAAAATATCCTTTGTTAAATCCAAGGGTTTAGTTCCGTTCTAGTTAGCAGATGACTTTGAGAGGAGTGCAATGTATCCCACAAAAAATATGTTATATAGGACTATCACTGGTTTAGGAAAGTTAATCAACGCACGCCCAGAAAATTAGAAACCAGAAATAGTAGACTTTCTAACGGTTTAGGTTGTTCGACGTGAACAATTATGCTCTTAACCCAATCAGAGGAATGACAGTCACTAGGAATATAGCATTTCAGTTTATGGAAAAATAATAAAGAACTTCTATGGTCTGTAGTTGGTACAAGACAAACTTGTAGTTGGTACAAGTCATCATCTTAATTGGAACTTGAATTTTGAGTGTCACCATTAGCTCATGAAAGAGAGTAAATTGTAGGTACATGATAAACAGTCGGCTAACCAGGCTAATTACCTTTCTAGGAAGCTGATCGGGCTATTCCATTGTGCACTTCTTTGTTGCTTATAAGTTTATAACTTGGTGCAATAAAATAAATGTAAAAGCTCAAGTTATAGTTTGAAAAGTTAAGAAGTTCTTTTTTTAAATTAAATTGATTTGAAAATTTTGGTTGTTTGAATTATCACGACATTGAGGAATTCAGGAAGGGTTTATTGGCTGGGGTTTTCATTCATGATTACCCCTAACCAGTGAAAACCGATCCTAATCAAATCAAATTTCTCTTTTTTTTAATTTACGTTTTTAGATGGCTTTGAACTATTTAGGAGACGTATTTTTCATTTCAACTATCTACCAATCATATCAGCAACTATAAACATGAAAACAAAAACTCGAGAACTGTACCTGTGGCCGGGTCCTCCGTTTTCCTCTTGCGTTTTGAGGTTCTTCTGTTTCTTAGGTCGTCCACACCGATCGCAAGAAGTGGCTGGCATTCCTGAGGCGCCAGGATGGCCCATACCCGCTTGCATCGGCCCATTCTGCATCATTCCCGGAGGGATCATCCAAGGCGGCATCATGTTCTGCTGTCCCATTCCAGGTTGCATCATTCCACCTTGTCCAAATCCAAGTGGCATCATTCCACCTTGCCCCATTCCAAATTGCATCATGTTCTGCTGCCCCATCCCTGGTTGCATCATACCCATTCCAGGGGGCATCATCCCAGCTTGCCCCATAGCGGGGCACATCATTCCAACTGGTCCCATACCTGGGCACATCATCCCAGGCCCCATCATGCCACCTTGCATCATTCCCATATGACTGCCATCACCAAAGGGCCTTACAGGTCCACCTGCATATTGAGGATGACCCTGACCATTGTAAAAAGGTTGATTGCCGTATTGTCCAGTTTGATCTTGATTTGGTCCTTTATTGTCTGCATCTTTCATTTTTGATGCTTCCTTCTTAGCTTCGGTGTCGTTTTTAATTTGTTGGTACAATGGCTGTTTACCATTCCTTGCACTTGTAGGTTCACAAACTATTATCTTCGGTACCTCATCAATATCGCTCGTACCACAAATTATTACCTGTAAATGGTCATAATCAAGTGATTAAACATTCTAAATTAAATGTACCTGGAAATCTAGGTTTCCTAGGCAGTTCCCCTTAATGCACAGAAAAATTGGCAAAACCATGATTATGATAAGGCTGTTTACTGAAAGTTAACTGGTTAAAAACTGAGCCCATGGTGGCCTGGAAATGAGACCTTTCAATTTTATAACGATTGTTGGATAATTATGTCCACAACTAGGTTCTCTAACACCTTAGTTAATGAGTTACATGGCTGAAGATGGCAAAGTGACGTTACGTTCAGACCAGTTAAAAAAGTTACCACTCCCGTCAAAGTCGGTTGCGCAGTCTAGCCGTATATTGGGAACATAGTATAATACCACATTACTTCTGTATATCTTTGATTAATCATCATTTTTGGAAACAAAACAGTTGAGTTACCTTTGGAAGTATTTCGTTCGGCTGTGTCAATTTCGGTTGCGTCGATGGATCGCCAGTTTTCGCCCCTTCTACTGGAGGCATCATTGGTTTTTGAGGAGGTCCCAATTGGGAGGAAGCCACGTCCACTAGACCCACCAGCTGTTGTACTTTCTTTGTGATGTCCTCAAACTCTTGCATCTTGTCCATCAATTCTTTTTGTTTCTGTTCCATCATTTTTATGTCGTCCTTGGTCATTTCCTCTTTCTGTATCAACATTCAAAATTAAATTGGTTTTGTTTAATCATTTCACTTAGGGGTTGTGGGATTCGGGATGTGGTGGAAGTAAAAACTTCTGCCAAGTTTGGTTTGGCGCGTAGCTTCCTCAAATAGGTAACATGACTGTACAGACCATTAAAATGTTGTTAATAATCTTTAAAGAATCAAAATCTTGAAAATGTAAAGTAATATTCTTATACTGAACCCAAGCTTATAGGTTAACCTGTTCTCGCAAGAACACCTTCTTACTGGTGAGTGCGGGACTTTAGCTCTAACTGTAGCGGCAACAATAATGATACTACCGTGTTTAAATTGATATGAGATTTTCAGACCGTTCTTTCCGTACTACCCTAAAAATGTGAGCCTGTTTAGACCACTGGAACATGAGAAAATGAGGCTTGGTGGATTTTGAGCGATGAAATTCAAAGGGCACCATCTACAGCGGAACACACATTCCCTGAAAACATCATCAAAATTATAGGAAAACAGTCGAAATCTGTCAAACACACCCACAAATAAGCAGAGACGAAGCGAAAGTTGTTTAGGATGGAGTGGAAGTTTTGGTTTTGAACAAAACTAAAGTTTTATCTCTTGAAACTGAAAACAAAGCTTCAGCTACCAACAAGTTGTCCGAAATCAGCCAAACTAGGATTCGATTCTGCAATTTCGCAGCAAAAAGTGCCGCCTAGAAATTGGGTTTTGAGGCTACGTTTTTGAGTTATTCTACTTGTAAGATTTTTTCGCGTGTTCGACTTGGGGCGGTTGAGGGGGTCTCACTAAAATTGCCATAGCTCTATTATTTTTTCGCGCGAGTTGAAATCTGATCACTCCATGGGAAAGTGCTTAAATTTCCCAGCGTATAGGCTACAAAACATTTTTTTAACATCGTATCCAGTTGGTGTTTTTCTAGTCTGAACTTCAAACTTGGTAATGCTTTGATTCAATAGATTTTGATCTGTTTTTTGTGAAGGAAAATTAATGTAGTTCTCAGGAATAACTTCTTCAAACTCTCACCTTTCCGATGGTATGAGGAAATTTTTGTTTACTAGAAATGATTTGAATTCGGAAAAACCTGAGTGTATACCGTGAAATCGACTTTTTTCACCCAAAATGGACTTGCTAGAACAACAAATCAGATTTTAAGTGTATTTTTTCCCTGAATCGAATGTTAACTCTCTCGGTCCTCTGCCTTCAACCGTCAAGGGATATTCAGCGATGAATCAACAGTTGAAAATTTTAATCGTAAGTTACTTTTTACTCAGAATTCGAGTGGCATGCGGTTCAGCCCTTTCGACAGGATAAATAGCCTGTAAATCTCTTATTTGTTATGTATACCACATGGTATGTTACCTTGGCGCTTGCAGCCAACTGTTCTTTAAGAGCTTCGATAGATTTTGCTGCTTCCCTCGCTCTTGCTTCCAGAACCTTAAGCTCGGAGAGTACCGCAGCGTCCGCCAAGGGAAACTCTGACGTGGTACTCTAAACAGGAAGAAAAACATTCGTCTTGCAAATAAAATAATGGCGTTTACTTCCCTAACAACCTGATGGGTCGAAGGAAAGTTATTTGTGGTTTATCATAAACTTGTACATCTACCAAATCGTGATCTATTCGTTATTCTCGCCGAAATCCTATTCAAACGGAACAAGGGAACCTCATACACCACTTACCAATATGTTTTTCTTCAATTTTCATGCAAATTGAATTAATCGTAATTAAACTTGGAACCAACCTTAAATGTTAGCCTCTCGAGTGGGATACCATTACTAGCACACACTCTCGGCCAATGTGTTACTCTTGAGCCAAATTTTGTAAACTTCGGTCCAACAAATAGTTTTTATTGATTAATTATTTACACAAAAAATTTTAACCCATTATGTAATATGTAGTATGCAAGAAATCGATGGTCACAGCAACTTTTGTTATAAATCAAAATTCAATTTAAAAACTGCTGTTTAGTCAAGATTTTGACAATTCCAACTCTTCAGACTAAATGAAAGTTAATTCGAAGTCTGTATTGTCATTAAGACTTACACCTAAGCAAACTTTTGGGTCCTCTCTCCATGTTCTCTCGGGCTACTGCATTCTCTGCCCCTCCCATTCTTGGATGATCTTTTCTGAATGGTGCCTTCTTCATAAACAGCGACAAATGTTCAATGTTTCTCTCTTTCAAGTATTTCGGCTACTATCGTATCTGTTGTCAGGTTCTGAGATAACATTTTCAGATCATTGCACAGCTGTATTCTTTCTGTTAACAACTGCTTACGCATGAAGTAAGTGTGAAACACATCTGCTTCTCAACAGAGTGGCAAGTTTGGGTCTACTTTTCCCATTGTGAGTAGGTAGGCGTAAAATATTCCATCTTCTAAAACGAACTGGGTTGGGAAAAAGTTCATTTTCCATGTTTTTTCTCTAAGAAAAATGTTGACAGAGTCATCAAGTTCGCTGTCCGTCTCCCTCTTTGCTCTTCGGTCCTCATATCCTGTCTACGTTGATAACGCGAGCTATCCAATTTTCCGAAGCCTCGATTCCGTTCTTGATTTGAATTTCTACTAAGCTTTGGAGTGTGCGTATTTCACAGGTGATTTGCTCTTAAACATATCCTGCCAGTTGCCATAGTGTGTTCTCTCTCTACGTTGATAACGCGAGTTATCCAATAATACCAGTGAAAGAAAGATCGAATTCCGTATCTGTCCAGCCATAAGTTGTATTGTGATGCTGCTTGTGGGTACTAGTGTGGCTGGCTCTGTTCTGTAGCGCAACTTCGTTAAACCACTATCATTATTTTGTAGTCATAAGTAATGTTTAAAGCGTTTGCCCACACTTCTTCGCCATATAGGAGAACAGATTTGAAAATGGCAGAACCTATCCTGTCTAACTATCCTGCTGCTGTAACAACAAGAGTCTGGTATTTCGGAAAGAGTGCCCGAACTCCCACCAATCTTACCGGGAAAGGCCTGGAAACCTCCTTCACTTCAAAAATGAAGAGGATATTGAAAGCATGAACTAAATTGGGATAGTGTCTCGAAGGGCTATCTAATACAGAAATAATAAACATCTGTGATATAACTTCAAGTTGGAAAACCAAATTTTTGGCTGCAGATTGTGATCGATATGGATATTTGGCCTTTCCCGATTCTTGAATCCGTCGTCTTGGAGGATGAATCAGGCGCCTTCAAGCGTCGGGGACATCCTCTGAGCGTGGCAGAGCATTAAAATGCATTCAGCTCTATGGAAGGGGCGATTGTACCATTCCTTCAGCCACCACACCATATTACAAGTTACGATTTTATAGGAGGTGTCGTTGGACACCCTGTATATATATTTTCTGAATATTCATTTAATCCTCAAACCACCAAACCATAGCAGACAGATGATTGGTTCCACTGAACTTTTATATCTATCAAAATTCACTAACAAACGACTGTACGTTTTTGAAAATGCGAACTCATAAATTTCAACTCTTCGCGTTAATTGGAAGTTTATTCAATTCTTCATTAAAACTGTTTAAAATTTAGGATAATTTAATTTAGAGGGGTTGAGCTTAACGTTGGCCTTGATGAGAACAGTGATTTTGGACTGAATTTGAATTTTGATCCTGTGGGTTCAACATTTATTATTCTTACTTGGGCTGGCTTAGTTCCGACTGATGGTTCCTTGTTGACATCTTGTGCTTGCTTTTCGGGAGAATCTGGTACCTCCGTTGGTTTTGGTACCTCCGTTGGCGCAGATGATTCCGCCGCTGCTGCTCCGGGTTCCGCAGTGGCAGCCACTTCTGGTTCTCGCTCGATTGTGGGAACGGAGGTAGGTTCATTAGGTTGTGCTTCACCCTTGTAAATGAAAATTCACTACATATTAACCAGGTACTTATTAGGAACAGATCAAAACTCGGCGCTGCGCGCCTCGGCACGGGCTTTGCCCCCTGCACTCCCGGATGATTTCCGCTTAAAGCCGTAATGTGATGTACCCTGAAAAAGGTTTTTGCTCTCTCTCACTGTATAAACTCGACATCTGAACCAATTTGATATCATGGTTGTTGACCGAAAGAGCCTGTAAGAAATTATCCGAAAATCATAGGTAACTAAGCCATAACTTCACTCCAATAAGAAGTTTTGTCAACAAAACGAACTCGTAACCAATGGTTTTCCGGGATGTAAGGAGGGGGAAATTGGCAGCGTGGGATGTGCTATGGTGTCAAATAAACTCACAGCTCCAAAAAGTGGTGAATAATTTTTTTGCGATGAAAAATTGCGAAAATAAATTTTTTTAGCAACAACGATTGGTTGTAAGTGAAAATCATTATAAAAATACGCGCTACTTTTGTCTCACTTTTTCCTGTCGCTTTTCAGCGGGGGGTCCCATCGCAAAAACCTTTTAAGGTTAAAACCCTAGGATAACAGTAATGACTGAAAATGCTGTATAGTGTCGAATTCACATTCAAATTGGGGAAATGAAGGAGAGAGAGAGAGAAGGAGTTAGTACGAGTCCCACTCGGGGACTGTTACCTTTTCAGGTCTGTAGTGATTCTAGTCATAAAGAAGGTAGAGTGTTGATACCGAAGTAGGTAGGTCAGAAGGTGCCATCTGCTTGGATACCATGGCAGCCCATTACGCTGACTTGTCTACCATCTAGGAAAAGTGTCGCACTCGGTGCCTGCCACCTTTCGGTCCAAAATGAGCTTCGGGTTACAAAGGAGGAAGAGTGGTTCTACTCGAGTAATAATGGTGGAGGACAGAAGCTGTCATCCCTTTTTGGGACCAGCACTTACGCTGACTGAAGCCATTAAGAAAGAGTGCTCCACTCGGGGCCTGCTACCTTTTCAGGTCTGGTCGGAAGGTACTAGGATCTAGGTTCTCGGACCAAGGAACTAGGATAAGGGACCGCCCCTTCATGGTAGGTTGACGAATGGGGCAACTCCACCCCCAGGAAGCGCCCAGGCATGAGAAGCGGTAGACTCCTGTCGGGCCTGCGACCATTCTAGGCTTAGGGTGTGTTGGACAGGGGACAGTTCTACCCAAAATGGTACCACAGGCGGAGGGAGCCGCCGGCAACAAATGCAATGCTTCTGCAAAGCATTACTTGCCTGCCCCCCCGTAAGCGGTTGGCTTTGTGGTGGTAGTGACCTCGCTGGGAAGTAGATGGCCTGACCCCCTCCCCCCACCTAGTTGTGAGTTGTGGGGCCCTTCGGGCAAAAGACGAAAGTTAGTAAACCCGAGGGCTTCGCAAACAAGCAACTCACCAAACCTTCTCCATTCAAATTATTCAAAAAGACGAATTCTGAGCTGAGTTCAAATCACTCAAAAAACAAGACATTTACATTTGAGTGTTCAAATTAAGAGTTAATTCTAATAGGATTCATTATAAAAAGCGCCGTCTAAAAATCTCACGAAACCTGATCATGCTAATTATTTTTATAAATTCCATATAAAGCCACATAACCCTTGTTTCATTTCGCTTTTCTTTCTAGTTCTCTCTTTTCTCTGTATATCCATCAGTAATTGTACCAGCCTTAACTCTTAAATCAGTCCACTCCTTATTTTTTATTGTCTACCTAAATCTAAATTAATATACAACATTAGTTCAACTGCTTCGTGGTTAAGTTCAACTACTTACCGGTGGTCTTTCATCCCCTCCTCCTACCACTTGTTCTGGCTGAGCAGGTTCGTCACTCATTTTGATTTATCTGAATAAATCGTGAACCAAAATTACAATGACTTCCTACTATGAGACAAAAATGGAACGAAGAGAGGTGTTATCTACAATTTTATGAACCTATCTCATAAACTAAAACTCATTAATGTAGTTTTGAGATATGTCACTAATTTGAACACCAACGTACTCTGTATACCTACAGTCATCATTCGTTGCAACTGTAGATTGCAGCTTTGTAAGCCTACAAATGTTGAAGGGGATTAAAATTGTTTTTCTTCGTCGATTACACTGGTATATTATTGACAATACAAAAAAAACCAAAGTAGAGGCAAAAGAGTAGGCACGTACCTACCGTTGCAGTATTTCAAGTTATTGCTAAACTTTTCTCTAAAAACATCTCAATATTACACGTAGGACCTTTGAATTTGAAACTTACTCTTGCCTTTTTGAACCTTTATAAATTCCAGTAATCGGAGGAGGATGGAATCCAAACCTCCAACTTGTAGACCCTTGTGGTGATTTGTGATTTTTCCAGTTAACAGTACGTATATTGTAGTTCTAGAATTGCTATTGAACCATGGAGATAACAACATGAATATTATTCAACCGAAGGCGACTATTTGGTAATCTATGGTCGGTTAGTGAAGTGCAAATCATATGTGAGGCGAAATTGTAAGGATGGAAGTAAGGTTTATAACTTACTAGCCTGTATTCCTTCAACGATTCATCAGTTTACTGACTAGTGGCTGCAAACTCTGTTCTACGCAGGCGACTGTTCACACCGCCTGAGCATCTTGCTCACAATTGTTCGAGAACAGTGTCCACGAATAATGATCTTTTGTACGTTATCCACCAGGAAGGTGTGGTCTCACGAAGGCTGGAATTTTTCAATTAATTTATTCATTTTTATTCCGACGTTTTGGAGTGGTGAAACACTCCATCATCAGGGGATCTGGTGACTACACGAATTTAATATTATTTATAACACCCCACACCATAGGGTTTTACACTATAATATTATTATGCCTAAGAACAAGTTACCTTTCTCTTATATACTTACAATTTATTTTGGACATCCATCCTCGTCGTTATTATTAGCAGTTGTCTGCTCACTGCAGTCAATTGGTTAAAAATGAATCCTAATTTAAAAAAACAACCAAACCATTAGCGTCATACATACAATAACAACATATTTAAAATTACATTATTACTTTAAAATATTACCTTTTCGTTTATCTATCTCTTATAACCCTACCTGATATACTACAGTAATCAACAATATATTATTCATATGACATTTGTTAATAATATTAACAAATTATTTTTTTATACAAATGTTTTTTATAAAAAATAGTTTTTTACAAACAAAGAGTTTTATTTCGTGTATTGGTTGAAACTCTTCCTATAAGGATGGAGAGAATTTGAAATTTCAGTTTTCATTATTCATTTAATAATTTTAATTTAATTTTTTTAATTGGCTTGGATGTACATGCGCTTATGCTTCAACCAGGAGACCATGTCCACATACATCTACCTAATCCAATAGTGTACTGAGGATGTTGTAAAAACTGAAACCAGGTCTACAAGTGTTTGACTCTTTTTCCTGGAAGTGGACTATTTAAACCTTATCTTTTCGTTTAAAATTGTCTACGATAAGCCCTTGTTATCGTATAGCCAAATTTTTGGATAAACACCTCAAATTTTGTCTTTTCCAAATTCCAAATCTACAGTCTGTCCGCTTTATTGAATTGAAGGCCTTGTATTGATTAAAAAAATCGTTCATTTGCTCATGGACTCCACCTGGGATGCAGTTTGTCCTAATTTTTAGCCAGCCTGATTGCTTTACATGCATAGATGCTAGTGAGGGGGAGAGGCGCCCCTCTCAAAATAATAAACCTTTGTAAAATACTTACCTAGGTTTTTGAGAATGGATTTCCATGATACTGCCATATCTACCTTAGTTAATAAATCAGAAGGTAATGAATTAGTTGATTAATGAAAACAAAAATACGTTGAAGCACACTATTTTATTAGGACTCTTGGTGGACTCTGCATGCACTGTGGATGCCACTAGGATAACACTAGGAACGTTTTTGAAAACTCTTGAATGTATATAGCCACAATCACTATGAGTGTTCCCCAAATCAGTGCCCTTTGCCGAGGTCCTTGTATTTTCTGCAATAGTGCATTTATTTGAAATATTTCGCCTTCCAAATTCTTCTTTATCTGTTGCAATTCCATGATTTCTGCTTCCATCTTGTTCAGTTCAGGACTCTGTATTCACAGACGTGGGATAAATGTAAAATCATTGATTACCGGCAAACATTTTCGAAATAGGTACTAATTATCAATGGTAATTCCAGTACTATTCCAACTATGAGACTTTATCATCCTTAGAAAAACTCCTAAATTGCAATAAACATCATAAGTGTTCAAACCCCTTTTGTTTCTCATTACCAGACATTGTCTAGTTAAGTGGTTGAATGAATGCATTTATGATTCAAGTGGTTGGATTATCAATTTGGACAATTGATGGATCACATGTAAAAAATTTCCAAAAGTCACTTTTAAATTGATAAACCATTCCAAGAAGATTTATACCCCGGCAAAAATGAAACAACATTGAAAACGTCTGCCAAGTTTGGTGTGGCACATTCTTGTGTCGGTAAAATGTAGCTATCATTCATTGAAATTTTGAAAATAATCTGGAAAGATTCATAATCTTAGAAGTGGTCGAATGTAAACTTGTTACAACTATTATAATATAATATCATGAATGCTGTGGGATGTGTACTCACAGACATCAACGCCTTGATATGGGTGAGTCATCAAGTATTGCGAGTTGGTAGTGGATACAATAACGATACAATCAAGCCGAAATTAATATGGAATGATTAGATGGATGATTAGATCTTCTACTACCATGTTAAATTTCGGGAGATTGGACAGCTAGAAAGTGGTTAGTCTAGGGACAACGTCAAATCAATTATTACAGCCAATAAGTTGGGAGTCAATCACCAGTTACACAATTTTTCATTCTAATTCGAATTGTAACAAGGAGGATGACACTGTATGAAACATTTTGATAGACTGCAGGCATTTGATAGGATCCCAATGAAAGAAAAAAAAAGTACATTGAATGAACCCCCCATGAATTAAGTGTGAGTTCAGAATCGCAGGAAAGGAATGGTATACTTGAATTTATGTGAGTGGATATACTTTTCATGATCAGTACGAAGAAAATAGCAAAAAATCGACTGGGAATAGTGAGAGGTTTGCCCCACTATCTGTCAAAGTTCAGTAGAACTTCCCACATCTTTGGCTCAAGGAACACAAGATACTCTAACAGGGGTACCTACGATTTGAATGTGGGTCAAACATCATCTCTAAACGTCATTAATGTATTTACCTCATGTTTAACAAATTCAAAACGACTTGACTAAGTTACTCATTATGAAATGAAAATCATTCCCTAAGATAACGCAGTGGTAAGACTGAACGGAGTAAGTACAATTCACAGCATAGTGTGGAGCTTGAAGGGGAGACACTCTTTATAGCACCAGGAGAAAACCCTATTCTAAACCCACCCCTTGATTTAATTGTGCTTTGTAGGTTACCCCCTGCCTCGAGTCAACCTCCCAGGACAGCTGCCTCTGGATCTAACTCTGTTTTTGGATACTTGCCCTTAATGGATGCCTACCTCTATCTCCATTAATCAAGGTGGTTAGAAAAAACTGAAGTGGTAACCCTCCTTCGGGTATCTACAGCAGGTGGCCCTTACGTTTTTGAGAAAAAGGCTAGCTGCAAGTTATTCCCCAGAGCTCAGGTACCCCTGTCCCTGCTGTAAATGGTGGGTTACCATGCTCCTTGTTGGGTTAAGCTCTCTGATTGGCTAGGACAGCTGGAAGAAGGGAAGTTGGTGCCATATGGAACATTTTGGAGGCCTGCTGCCATTTGTTGGGAACCAATGAAAAACACAAATACAGTATGTTAAGGCTCATTCCTTAACTTTATGTGTTTGTGATGCATTTGCATCGGACTGTTAGTAGTGAGAGCAAGGGTCCTTTGAAGAAGGAGACCGCTTCGATCACCAAGGCTAAATTACAGGAGCTAGGGTCCCTTGAAGAGGTAGGTCGCTTCGACTACGTTGATCAGATATAGGAGCCAGGGTCCCTTGAAGAGGGAGACAGCTTCACTATATTGGGAATTTAAATTTACTGCAGTGAGAGCGAATATCCCTTAAAGAGGGAGGCCGCTTCGACTACGTTGATCAGATATAGGAGCTAGGGTTCCTTGAGAAGGAAACAGCTTCACTATATCCGCTATCTGCTTCAACCACTCTTTCAAGGTAAGGAGCAAGGAACTCTTCAAGAGATAAACCGCTTCACTTATCGAGGGTGAGAAAGCTCTAGGTGGCGAAAGGAAAAGGAGAGAGTTTGTCGTTTGAGTGTAGTGGAGCCAGAAGTCCGGATCCCACTGGTTGACTTCCGCCGGGGTCCTCAGGAGCTGGGTTTTCCCCGAGGCGTTGGCCTCCCGGTGGTGCTGATTCCTGCCGTCTACGTTTATTCTCGTATATTTTAGTTTTTACAATCAGTTTTCCACACAGTAGATGAAACCCCCTCCCCCATTCACATAGTGAAGTAAATGAGAGTTCTGGAGCACAGAAAAGGAGTTCAAGGCTTGAATTTATATGGTCAGTATGAACAAATCAGCAAAACTCTTGCACGAGTGATTGTCAGTGTCTGAAAAATGCTGACCTGAAAGTGTTGTTCTTTCTAGTTTGGTGATTTTGATATTTTTATTGTGTTAAATTCTATCTTTGCTAGATGCTACTAGCTAGGGGTCGTTTCATGATATTCCATTGATTATTTCTAAAATGGAAATTTTTGTTTAAATTCTGGATTTATGACAATTTCTGAAGCTCAACCGTGTACAAATTTGCTAAAAGCCACTGATTTGGATTTTTTTCATTGCGTTCCTTTGGAAACGTTGAATTAGTCAACACCCAAGAATGTGTATCATCATTTGGAATGCATACGAGTACAGGTTTGTGTGATGAATGGAGTCTATTCCATTTGGTAATTAGATCAGACTACTCTTACTTTGACAAGTAAATTCTTTTCCTCTGTCAACTTCGCCTTTCGTTCCCAGGCGGCTGACAGATTGTTCTGCTTTTCCTCCATCAATTTTGTATACTTCGTCTTCTCCTGGAAATAAAACACAGAAGGAGAAGGGATATGATAGGAGAAGCTAACGGCCAATCTCTGGAGCTCCTAACTTTTCAACATATTTTCATTCATCATACTTTACAGCACCTACATATAATTTTTGAAGTTGTTCCAAGTGTTATTATGGGCTTGTTATGGAGTGTTCCGTCAAGTTTGGTAGTCAGAATGCCCACTATGCTCTCATCTCAAAATAATGAAACATATCCTAAATCGTTCCTTCTGGTAGTGTATAGATTAGTTGGGGAAATAGACCAGAATCTGATGAAACTGGCGTATATATACGCTTGTATGCGTTTTGATGTTAAAAGGTGTTTGTATAAAAAAATTATCACTGCCCACTGGGTTCGAACCCACACCTCCTGCACTGCAGTCAAGCTCTGTAACCTCGTATATGTTAAGCCTTGTCATTGTAGTATTAAAATTTGCCTTATAGCCGTTGTAAACCAATAGGATTAGAGTTTTTCACTCACAGCGCTAGAATCGATCTTACAATGCTGCTAGCTTCTCCTAGATATGATGAACTTGGTTTTGATCCTGTTTACTTGCATCAGTATAAGTACCATTCTACCATCATATATCGACGTAAAATAATTCATTTGTGGGTTTCCCGAGACTTTACAGACAATTGATATGCTTTAAAGTAGGGTGGGAGGGAAGACAACAACGCAGTCATGTGATCTATTCAGTCAAGCTAGAGAGTTATACTGTTTAGTTCCAAAAATTGCTAGTAGAGTGCATTGGCATTCAATGGCATTGTGATTCAATTATTGAACCACCATGTTTGATCACGATTCTTGATGTGCTTACTGTCAAAATGGCATCAATTCCCAATATTCTCTCTAAATCCGCTAGCTATTATCCATTTCTTCAACCCTGTAGAATTTTCTAGCAAGCGTTTGATTATGTCCATCAGATTGATTTATATCAAGCGCACTGTACCTTTCATTTTTATTTTAATAATGCTGGAGCGTGCTATCCTGTCTTCCTTGAAGTACCAATGATCACTATAAGAAAACTATGGATTTCCCTTCAAAACGAAGAGCTGAATAATTATTTAGAATCAACAGAGATATGACTGGAAATAATCGTACAACCTACATTGATTGCCTCCCTCCTTTTGAAGTCAGTAAAAAAGTAGATGGCGTTAGTGTCAGAATCTGCGACTGACTTACTCTTTATTTTTTTATTTTATTTAATTGGCTCTACGGTCCTTTGAGAACCAGGGCCTTCTCAATAACGGATTTCCATTCCTTCCTGTCCAGAGCTTGGGTCCTCCATCTATGCACTCCAAGCTGGATCAGGTCCTCCTCTACGTCTTCCAGCCAACGCAGTTGTGGCCTTCCTCTCATTCTTTTCCCACCTGGCATCCCATACAAGGCTTTTCGAGGATATCTCGCTTCAGGCATTCTTTCTAGGTGCCCTAACCACCTGAAGCGGGCTTGCCTGATGAATGCCACGAAATCGGGCTCTCCATACAGTTGCCTCAGCTCATCATTCTTTCGGATTCTCCATTCTCGTGAATGGGGCCAAAGATTTATCGTAAAATCTTGCGCTCCCAGCAGTTAAGAAAGTTTTTCACTTGTGGAAGTCAGAACCCATGTCTCGCAGCGGTAAGTGACTTCTGGGCGCATAATGGTCTAATAACTTGTGATCTTACTTCGACGGGATAGCCCTCGGAATTTCAGAGCCTTCTGTACTGCCCAGAAGCATCTGTTACCGGCTGCTATGCGTGCTTTTATTTCCGTTGTTACGTCATTGTCTTCAGTTATCATTGCGCCCAGATATTTGAATTCATGGCGGACAGGGAAATCCTGATTCCTAATCCTGAAGGTGGATTTCATCAGAGGAGGTTTTCTGGAAGTCTTCATATACATATTTTTATCATTCATCTTCTAGCCTCTTTTGTTTGCTGCCCGTTCAAACTCCTCAACTGCCCCCGAAAGTGCAGGTATTGTTTGTGCCATGATATCAACATCATCTGCATAAGCCAAGTGCTGGGTGAGCCTGTTAAGGATAGTTCCTCCTGGGTTAGTGCGGATATCCCTGATAGCGCCTTCCAGAGAAAAATTGAAAAGGGACTTACTCTTTGGTAAGTAAATTTAGTGGGTTCCCACTGCTGACTAGTTCAATTCCTTCATCCCCACCAGACCTTCTAAATACTGCTACACGGAGAGCACGGTAGTGATTTCACTATACATATTCATTTGCCCCGTGGTAATATTTCTTTAATGGTGTTTCAAAATTGTAGGCGATAATACACTTATGTGGTAAGTGACATTGCTGGAAAAACAAGCTCTGATGGACTGGTTAGTTTCATTATATACCATTTCCATTTAACCACTACAAGCTAACCTGACTTGATGAAAACATGCTCTCTCGATCGGATCGTCAGGGATTAATAACATACATGCCCAGCTGAGTGATCAAAGATGAAGGACACTCCGTTATCACGCTCTTACCACCCAAAACTTCCTCTACCAGGTGTACAATACATCGTGTAACATGAGTGGTGTTCAGCTCCTCTCCTAAGTAATCTACATCTTATTTTTGACCATAAGTGCCCTATAACTTTTTTTAGTAGGAAACAATAGCTCATGTACAGCTGCGTTTGACGTTTCCCCTCTTGATTGTGCCTACATTAAACTCACAAGGTATACATTGTTGAGTTTCCTTTACAATAGGTTTTGGTTTCCTACTCATTTGGACTCACTTCCTCTGTAACAGCCGGATCTGCCAATTTTGTGCTAATTTCTACGATATCTGCTCCTAAGTGTTCGATTTCGCCGTCCAAGTCTTTCATTTCTTTTTCCAGTTTCAGCATTTCCTCATTGCTCTCCTGCAAAGTGAGGGGAATTTGTAAAATTTTGGAAAATTAATAAAATTAGTGTCAATACAAAAGAACACTAATTTCTTCAATATCTAGTAACTGGATAACTAGATTAAAAATAACATTGTAAGGACAGTAAACTTACTGAGATTTTTCGAAAATTAGGTATTGATTTTAGTCATAAGTTATCTCACTCTCAGATGCTTCAGCCCTGATGAGATGGGTGACCAGAAAGTACAGATAAATAATTTTTATTGGACTCCAGCAAGGGAAGTTGAAGCAATAATTATTCAAAAATAACAATGACGATTGAACAGTTGAATACATAATTAGAAGTAGGAGTAATGATAAGTATTCCCTTATCAGTGACTTGAATTTAATATCAGATTCCAAAGGTTGTAACTAACTGAGATCAAATAAAACAAGCAGGAAAGTATAAAATGACTTATAAAAACTAGTTAACAAGTTAGTAGTTTGATAAGGTAACGCTGCAGTGCTATTTACCTTGTTGGTTACATTCACAGATTTGTCCTCTTGTTTTTTATCCTGAAAATTTAAGGAAACGTTTATCACTACCTTTCATGGTTTCAAATAGTGAAAAATCATTTAACAAAGACGATCGAATGTGTATTGGAAGGAAATAGAAAAACTACATTGCTCTTCTTGCTGAAAATTTTTTCTCCAAAATGGTTATATTTGCTTGATGAGACTGTACTAATTTTGGGAAGTATTTTTACTTTCTCACTTAAGCAATACATTATAATTCGCCTTAAAACAAGAAATTACTGGAAGTACAATTCCTGGTCTTGCTACAATCCTACTTTGCTTGCCCATAAGGGCTTTTAGCTAAGGAGTGGATCTTGGCTTTGTCAGCCAGCAGTGGGAGTAATGCCACTGAGCAGCACAGCATCTCCTAAAGCCTGCTTGTCTGCTGATTTTGCTCCTGCCCTGCAGGGGTATTGGTTGGTAAGGAACTCAGACATTGCTATTACTCGTTCTCAATTGGTGAAATGCACGTCAGCACAATCTGGGCCATGAAGAAAGAGGAGCAATAACATAAATTTGTCATACCACAGGGTGTGGTGCAGGCAAAGTGCCTCCGAGTTACTTGAGTTGGACACCATGGCAGGAGTATTCCATGTATTGCCTTCCTTCATTGATCCCCTGACCCAAAACATCTTGCAAAATTGAAATCTTATTAAAACTAACATTAACATTTTAAGGCGTTACTAGGAAATGCCACTGAGCCATGGAACCATATTGAACAGCAAGCGTCAAAACACAAAAAGTGTCGCCATTTCGATTTTGAAATAGACAATTTTTGTTCAACTTCTTACAATAAAATTTTTATTTGGATGATAATGCATGGTTCTGTGAGATTAATAATAGCATCAGTATAATTGTACTTAAGGACTATGCTACTTAGTCCATCCAGAACCATTCAAACACAGGTCCAGGGTCAGACCCCAGATATTTTGGGTGGGGGACAGGAATGAATCTATCTGCCCCTGGTTGGTGGAGGGAGTTAAACGCCACCTCTGGCTGTGACATAGTAATATAAGGAAGCCTTTCTCCTCCACTTTGTATTTTTTTTAAGTTAAGCTCCAGGGCCTATGATGCCATGTCAGCCAGCCATATGAATGCTCTACCTTTTAAGACCCTGATGGTAATTTATTCCAGTATCATGAAAGAAACGCATGCTTGTGTCCTGACCTCTTGTACCACACACCTCGCCAGGTAATGCTAGCTCCAATTATCTGTATCTGGCTAGGTTATTCATCTGCTAGCCGTGCTAGAATAGCAACTAGGTACTTCCGAATTTTGTCAGAGTTGATATCCGTAGGTTATCTCCTTTCTGAACCAGAAACCACTTAAACATCAATAACATATGCCCCTGATGGTGTCACTAGCAGAAGATGAGGTCGGTATCTACAATCTTTTAATTAAGGCTTTGTTTCTTGCATGAAGCTACTTGAGGGACCTACGTTACTGAAGAAGAAATTCTGCTCTGTTTCTACATTTAATCACCTCGGTCCCTGATGGTTCCGTTTTGTTCAATTTCTTTTCTATCCGGTCGTTCAATTCTTCAATTTGCGTCTCGATTTGTTTTTTAGTCTGCTCCAATTCAACCTCAGGTTTAGGTTTCTTCGGTTCCTGGCTCCTCTGAAGAAAACGTTTCATATAATTTACCAGTACGATTATTTTGAGTTACTATTCCGAATTTAATTCGGCTACTTACCTTTTTCTCTAAATTTGCTATCTGCTCTGGTATTGCCCTCAGTTCTTCATTTGCCCGTTTATTTTCGGCTTCAACCTTCAATTTTTCATTGTCAAGCAGTTTTTTTCTGTGGTTGTAAGTTGCATCATCGATTGCCTGCAGCATGAGAAATTAAAATTTTTACAAGTTCTGCTCGGAAGGAGGTTATACACAAAAACAAATATGAGCAAATGATTCTTATGGTTGCTTGTCAATATGAGTCATGCTGTCGCAAACGTCTTGTAATGAACTGCAGGTCCTCCCCCTGCAGGTCATGCGGGACAAGTTCACTTGAAAGAGAAGTTCTTTGAGACAACGTCACTCACTACCCACCTCTAATCCTTAGTGTTCATTGAAAGTGATGTCAATACCTCATCCATGGGCCCATTCTTTCAATAAGTAGCACCTACCTTCTCCTTCAATAAGTATTTCACTTCATTCAGTTGTGACTCTATCCTTTTCATTCTCCTTTCCCTTCTTTCATTTTCGATTTCCAGCTCGTGTATCCTTTTTAACAGCCTCGGTGGGGTTGGTTGCTCCTTCAACATGTCAAAACGCTCAACTTTAATGAATTTCTGTTAGCAAGTGCAGTAATAGTGGATTAATTCAAAGCAATCGAGTAACTGTAGTATTAACGAACTTAAAATGGATTCCATACTTCGTGTGATGCCCTGTATGCTTCACTTTGCACTTTAACTGTTTGAACGGCTAAGTATACTGATCCAAAGAACCCCTTTTCCTGGAAAATTCCAATGAAGTTCATAAGGTTAAAACATTAAGGTGCTTTCTACACTTTGATCTACATTTTAAGACAATCGTATCTACCTTAAGAATTGGTGGAGGTATTTGTACCAACCAAATCAGCTACTTCTCTCTCATTTGAAATTGGGGCAGATGGTAGCAAAAGGTTCCAGTTTAGACATTTAGGTTCCTTCGACCCCCCCCCCCCCCCCTCCCAGTTGAAGAAGTTCCCAGAAGTCAAGTTTAGCATCTCCTCTAGCTTTACTAAAAATACGGTAATTTTCTGTGATGGTTAGTTAGGTTAGCTAATTTTCAGTTTTTTTGGAAAATGTTTTTGATAACTCTTGCCCCTATGGATGGGTTTGATGACAGTTTCAGGAAATATGGTGGGTTAGGCTGCTCATGGTCTCCTACGAGTTTCATCTCTAGCAAATCGATGGATTAGTGCCGTAGCACAAATCTAAAATTTACTCAGCACCATTTTTAAGGTCTAGTAGTTCGGTTATCAGCCGTGTGGTTTCAAAGATCACCTCTACATTACAAATGACAACCGAAGTCATCAGACCCAATGCCTTCTCAATACCCCCTCAAACTCTTCCGACTCTTTTTTGAATTTCAGTGGAAAGTTTTGCGCCCACCTTCCCTACCTACTACCAGTTGGCGGATCGAAAATCTTCCTGTAGCCAATAACCAGTACAATGGGATCAAACATAACTATTAATGTTCAACAACTTTTCGAACAGCTCTTTAAAATGGGAAACTACGTTTGTTATAAGGATTTTCAATCATTTTCAGATTAATTACAGAACATTATGGCAAAGTTTATTCACATGCATGTTTTTTTAACTCACTAGGTACGTAATAATTTAATGGTTGGGAGCCTTTTGCTGAATTTCTTTGGAAACGAAGCTATTTAAGAAGTTATATTCTCCTAAAAACCGTAAAGAAAATGGAAGCGTATGTAAACTCGGCACCTCGGTCCTTCCAAGGTGAGTTTTCACCAGTAGATCAGTACAACATCATCCGACATTAATGAATCCAGTATCCCAATCATCAAAACAATCATTTTGTGGGAACAACAAACATTTTTTGGGAATCAAAATATTTTTTCTTAATTTCCGTTATTTTGATTGAATTGGGTTTCAAAAAACTCGTCAGCGGTATAAATCTATTGATTTTTTCCCCTTTTTTTTCAAAGGAATTTTTGTTACTAGAGATTTGTATAGCACATTTCAAGAAGTTTAAGCTCTTAAATGTGCTCTCCCACAGACTCTTCCTTTGTTTTGTGGTAGTTAACTGTTTTGGAGAAAAAAATTATTTTCTTTCTGATGGATTCTCATTAGTATCATTTACAGAGTAACAGATCTACTAAATATTTTGGTCTGGAATGGTGTGTGGGAATGTGGGAGGAAAATTTTAAAATTGATGAGTCGTATCAGAATTTATTAAAACGGATTTCATTGATGAAATTCTTGTTATTTCTGTTAATTCATTGTAAAAGTTTGATTTTACTCGAAAATGCGCTAGAAAACAAGTGGGCAAGTTCATTTTGGCCGTCATCAAAATGTTTCAACTTATTCCACGAATCTCGATATTTTAGTAGTAGTTAGGGCCTATTAATGATGGTTTGACTCCTTACGTCATAAGTCCGTTCCAGTCTTTTCATTTCTGATTGGATTTCTCGTAATTTCTTATCCAATTCGAGCTTCTGTTCTTCGTAGACTTTCTTAGCCATAACCTTAAAATGCAGGATGTTATGAATGTACAGCTAAAAATGTTGAGTTATAATGCACTCTACTCTCCCGTATTAAACTCGGAAATTGTGAATTTGGGTTGACTTCAAACACACTAGTAGCCTGTGAGGGGGATCATATTGATCCTTCCTGTTTCTTTAAGTACTTTTTTAAATACTAGTAGCTTGGAAAGTAAACCAACAAATCCGAAAGGGTTTTCATTTCTTATGTAAAATAAAAATCTTCAAATCAAGCTCGAAGTTAATGATTAAATAGTGTTGTTATAGGTTTAAATATATTGTTGTTAAAGGTGTAAATTGCCTAAGTTTTAAGGTTTGCCCTGAAAGGGCTCTTTAATGCGGCATACAAGCTAATAGGATGGAGATAGAATCTGCCCTCCTCCCCTCCCACGTCCTAAACTAACAGTGCCACATACTATACACAAACTAGCTGGTTTACCTGGCGTAGCCTGGGTTAGGGTAATGAATAGGTTAGGGATTCACATTCATCATTAACACACCAAAGTTCAGTGGAAGCCCTGTTTTTCATTTTCTCTATTTTCCTTCAAAATTCTACAATTTAGTACCTAATAGCTGTGTAAATGCAAACAATATAAAAGCGACAGTAGAAGACCTAGCAGCTCCGATTAATATCATTTCTAATACGTATTTCCTATTATTATTTGACTTACCTTTCACATTTCTCTTTTGAAATCTCAAAAAACTTTCCTCACACTGATAATAGGAATAATTTATTAGTGATACACAATAAAAGTCGTGGGCCAGAGCAAGTGACACAGGTTGTGTACTTTTGAGGTTATATGAAGTGTAACGAATGAGAAAAGGCATTAAAGAGCATCTTTTCCCTATTTTGTTTCCCCATTTTCACACAGAAATATAATGATCTCTAATGAATTGCTCCATTCTCGATCAAATCTGGCTTGGATGGTATTTTTGCTCCGGAGTCGATTCGATTCCTTACCAGAGCCTTTTTTTCCACCCTAAGAGGATCCAATTTTAGGTAGAATACGAATTTGCAATAAAAAATTAGGGAATAATTCGATTTTCAAGGTGTGCCCCCTTCGCCTATGAGGGGAGATCAATACCTATTTAAACAATTTATTGTTGACAATTACTGTTGACAAGTGTCAAATTTTGCTGACACTGCCCAGCCTGCAATTTGTAACCGATTTTCATGATTCTTTTTTGGTTCGTTACCAATTTTACTCTAGGTATTTGTGCTACAAACTCTGGAAATTTCGAATTTGACAATGGATTAGGGGAATGGGGGAGAAAAACACATTTTTGCGCGAAAAATTTTATCAATGCTTCTCATTTTACAATTTATCGATTTCAATGATTCTTATTTCGATCGATCCTAAAAATATTTGAATTTAAAAAAATCAATAAATTCATAGTAGGCACCTACCGCCCATACAACAAATGCGAAATTTTGAAATTTTAATGTCAACGTACAGGAGCAAGCAATAAAAATGCCTAAATTCTTCACAAAACTGTATTTTTAATACAACGAAGAAAGCGTTAAACATCCAAAAAAAAAAAATTGGGAAAGCTCGGCTTCCTTATCGGCTTATACTGCCGATTCTCCTGATTCTTTTTAGTTCTATTATGAACTTAGGTCTTGTTTTGAAACATATTTCAAAGTAAAGTAAAATGACAAACTTTGAGGGGGCTTATGAAAAAATGTTCCATCCGCGTTTACCAAGGCTTTAATTGAGAAAGATCAATCCTTCTTTCTAGGTGTTTTACCTAGGTACCCGAGGTTGACAGCCCAATCCTTCCATATCATCACCAGAGTGGCTGTTAAGTACCTGCTGATTACGTCGAGTAAGTGGTGGTTACCTCTCCAATTACTTGGAAAAAATATTATATTATTAGACTTACTGATGACTACCTACATCAGGGAGTGAATATGGGTGTTGAGTGATAAGGGTTAGTGATAAGTTTAAATTGGTGCTTACATACTCATACTGGTTATGATATGGATGGATGTGTCTACTTTCGGATCTCTCAAGGCGTTGAATGAAGCCTCAGAGTTGAATTCCACAAGGATTTGAAGTTCGCTCACTCGCAGTGGCTATTAATGATACTATCGCGTTGAACTCTGTGATACGAAAATTGTATATAGTAGAGATTCCCTGCTCCTCCAAGATTATTTCAAAGTTATAACAAAGGTTGTCTCTAAGATTCGACTGCAATACCGTATCAAGCACTTCATGCACAATCATTTCCAGGAGATATTCCTCTCTGAAAGCCCATGTTGACTTACTGGATCGCCCCACTTTTTTATTTCGGTTACTAGTTCATCTTTGGTTTGCTTTAACTCAGCTAAAACTCCTTCGTTGGCCTTTGATTCCTGATTTGCTTCAGCTTCCTGCAAATAAAATAAATTGCTCTAATAAAAAAAAAACTAAAAGTATAAAAAGCTACTGATTAGACAGAGAGTATTATTCCTCATCCCAAAAAGAAAAAGTAAATTCATTTTTTTGAGTTACAAGTACTGTAACAGGATATTTTTAGTTTATGTACCAAATACTCTCTCTTTCCCCCTGTAGTACCTAACTTCCTCCTACATTGTCTTAAAATAACATAAATCAAATTCGACAATGCTGATTCAAAGTGTGCGGTCCTAACTTAGAGAGGCAGTGAAACCATGATTTACTAGGAACTAGGGGGATTTACTAGGAAGTTACTTCGTTCGAAATATAACGGCTAACATTTATAAAATTTGCTTTTGAAGCCACTCAGCATATCTTAGACCTAAGCATCTTCAAGTTTTAAGTTTATAGCTTTGGAGGCAATGTACTGAATTTCTGGTTCGTACGATAAGTAGCCGAGAAATTCACTTTTGCAATCAGCTGCTCGTACGCACTTTCCAGATGGATGTGACCCTGCTTAAGTCCTAAGAGCGCTGCATACCGATTACGAAGGCTATATACAAAATTTCTGTTTCACACAATTAATAAGACCAGAAATCAGGTTTTGGATCGGTTTTCTATACGATTAATAAAGCAGAAATTTGGTTATGGAGTCACTTAGCTGATTTTCAAGTGTAAATCCTTACTGATTTTCAGCGTCATGCGTTTAATATGGTAGAAATTTGGTTTACGATCCAATCTGCTGTTCCCGGACGTAGGCATCTTCGATTATCAGCCCTAAGGAGGAGGTTACGAACCGAATATCAGTTCCGTGCGATTAACAAGGAAGAAGTTCACTTTTGGAGCCACTCAGCTCTTAGCTGACTTAAGCATCTGGAAGCATCAGTCCTAAGGGTGTACACACCAAATTTCTGCCTCACACAATTAATGTGGTAGAAATCAGGTTTATGATTGGTTTTCTGTCCCATGGTTCCAACGAAATATACAATACCTTCAAGGCTCCTCCAACTGTCACTGATTTCTGCCGCTAATAAACTGCCTGTTAGCAACCATAACAACAAAATTCGGGTATTAAACTAGTCAGTTGCGATGGATTGTGTCGTTTATAACGATTGAAGGATGTTTTGGAGGATCTGACCTAGCCTATGTTGTGCGCCAAAACTCGATGATCATCCTTAGATCAACGGCAAAATCGGTTCGGCAGTTTAGCCGTCAATTAGGGACATTCCCAGATAAGCACAAACAGATTTTTGTATATAGATTATCTTAAATGTAGAAGCAAAATGGTTAGAAGATGTTTCGTTAGGGCATGTATAGGCTATCAATAATATAAAAACAATGAAGTCTGTTGAGAACAAGAATTTATACTTGTGTGAGTTTGACGTTTGAGCAAAATTAATGGCATGTATAGTTATAGGTGGAAGTTATACAATTCTTAGACGACTCTCCGGGGCTTACGACCAAAGATGACTTCGGATCAAAACTGCAGCAGTTATGATTGTTTCAGAGAATTTACACTTCTGCATCAGCAGATAAGCTAAAACCGGTTTAAGAGAACTTTCTTTACAAGCCGAAAGTGATAAAAATGCTTTCGCTATTTAGGTTTACTGGTATTTAAAAGAAAGGCAGAAACAACGCAGGCGTTGCCAACAGCTCCACCGTCTTGCTTTGAGTACCTACTTTTAATTGGAAGATCGACATAACCAGCTCGCATACATACCATACGGAAAGAATAATGTAATTGTGAATAATATACTCAATGTGTAAGAGTTATGTTCCCCGAATACAAAAATCTCACCTGTCTCTGCTTCTCCTCCTCCTCCATTTGTTTTTTTCTCCTGAGACGCTCAATTGCTGCTGCTGACATTTTTTTCTGTAAAAAAGGATTAAATTAATAGTAATGCATTCTCATCATGGTTGTGCAGTTATACTGTATGCTGGGGGGTCCATGACATCCAGGCTTCGCCTGCCAACCCCAGTCATTGCGACCTTGTGGGCTGCGACATTGAGGCCTTACGGCCAGTGACATTTTATTGTAGCTTGACGTATTGCGTTATTACGTAAGCTCTCTCTATTTCCCTGGTAGGTTAACCCCTCCCCATCTCTCCAACCTTCTGATGACCTGCACCCCTGTAGATGTAGATGATAACTAAAACTCTCAGGTTGGGGGTTTGGGAGCCCCCAGCACGGAAGCCTGTTGGCTTATTGTACTTTCCTGGGAGTTTTGCTTCTAATCAAGGAGATTCAGCCCCTTGGTGAGGGGTTTGAGACCCTTGATTAGTTGTTCGCTCTGAATGGACCTCATTGGGGTTTGTGCCCCAAAGAGTTCAAATCTGCGAGATGCGAGTGCTGGGCACTCAAATATTATGTGGGATGCCGTTTCGTCAGTCTCCTCACATAGGCTGCACAGGGTTGTACTTTGTGTGACCCCAATGCGTTGTAGGTAGAACCTTAGGGGTACGAAGTCGGTTATGAGGCCGACCATTGTTTTTAGTTCCCTACGGTTTTTGCCTGGTAGCCAATCAGTAATTTTGGTGTTGGGTTTCGCCACCATGAGTTTACTGTGGACGTGTCCTTCGATATTGAGCCATCTACTTGTGGTTTGTTGGTTGACCCACATGTTGATGGTCCCTCTGAAGGCGGTTTTTGGTATACCGACTGCCGGCTCAGGGCCTTTGGGCTACAAATGGGGTTTGGGAGCCCCTTCTTGCAAGCCTGTCAGCCTTCTCGTTACCAGGTATTCCTTTATGCCCTGGCACCCATTCCAGGCGAACCCGGTTGTGTTTTGCCAGGTTATTAAGGGTTTGCATGCAGTCCCAAACCAATCGTGAAGAGATTGTTGGTGCCATTAATGCTTTTATCGAGGCTTGGCTGTCCAAGAGGATGCGGACGTGGGCTTTTTTGTGTCCCCTCCTAAGGCTCTCAGCAGCTGCTGCCTCGATTGCCACCATTTCTGCTTGGAATACAGAGGTGTGTTCCCCTAGTGGAATTGAAACGTTCCACCTGGGTTTAGCCCCATGTACGCCCGCACCAGTTCCTGCCTCCATTTTAGACCCACCTGCACCCCAGGCGACCTTGTGAGCTGCGACATTGAGGCCTTACGGCCAGTGACATTGTATTGTAACGTGACATATTGCGTTACAACGTAAGCCCTCCCCATTTCCCTGGTAGGTTCACCCCTCCCCATCCCCCCAACCTTCTGACCACTCACACCCCTGCCCAAATCTCCAAGATTCATTCATTTTTAAACGTTTTCGCAATTTAAACGGTCAAGATTACCTAATTTTGAAAAACCTTGATTTTTCACTTGTTCAGGAGATCTACGGCTTTAATTTGACCACCAACATGTTGGAGCCCTGCTGAGTAGAAATGGGCATACTTTTTTATCTTCATCATCTTCATCCTGACTATGTCATAATAATTATGTATAACAATTATTGTTATACATAATAAAATGATAAATATAACATAATTATGCATATTCTGTTAATTTTGCTTTAACAATCTGGTAGGTGCATACTTCTAATTCTACCATAGAGTGTCTTGAAATTTCATCGGTCGTCGGAAGCTTAGTTTTGGAACTTCCCTTCTTGGATCCTGTTTCAACCAGAAGCTCAGACAGTTTCCTCTTGCTTTCAGCTAGGGCAACAGATTTATTCTTTCTCCTCTTGAAAAACCCGCTGAGCTCAGGTTCGGAGGTAATATTTGGAGCTTCATCCTGAAAATAAATCTCACGGTTTTAATATTCACCGTGCATTATGGATTATTTGTATGACCAATCGAAATCGTTTTGGGATAATGTAAGGGCATTGTGGGTATTTGCAACGTTCCTCAGATTCAGAAACTGTCAACCACTTCAACAAAAATGAAATAATCCGCAAGTTCTCCCTAAATCAATTATATAATTGGGGGGAATATTTTGAGTAGTGGAGCGAAGAATTTGTTCAATCAAGAGGCGGAGCTATGTACAAAATAAGTTCCTCCTCAGCCACCTCGTATTCCATGGTTCAAAAACCAAAATACAAACAAAAACCTTTGCCGCCTTCTATTCCCGCGAGGTTGAAGCCAGAAAATCTGTTTATTGTGAAGAAGAGAAGACATTGAAAAAAAAGTTTTATTCTCTTTAAGATAATTAATTTGTCACCTTTTAAGTCACGTTGAAACGATCTTATTTTGCCCTTAGGAGATAGGGAATCTATGGGGACAGGTTGTCCGAGCGAGCTGGGGCGTCATCCTCAAGCTGTTTACTTTCAGTGGGAGTACTGATTGCCCCGGTTCGAATCCGGCTGGCACCAATGATTAGGGCCAAAATCCTGTCAAGTGTTGTATACCTGCCCTGTCGTTAGACGGTTCTCCTCTGATCTCGATATCACGTGAATCCGAAACCTTCCCGACCCAGGGGCGTGAGGCAATGGGAAGCCACGTGCGAAATCGTCAGACCTAGTTCCGATCCTCTGGGGAGAACGGCTGGCGACGTCCGTGACACCTCCGGGTAGTCGGACGAAAATCCAAAGTGAAATTCCTTGTTTACTTTACTTTACTTACTTACTATGGAACTCCATGTTCTTTCCACAAAACCACGGAAAATAAATGTCTTAAAAATGAATTACTAGGAAACGAAGCCTCTAAAAAAAAGAGCAACAGGCATTTTTTGTTGTGATAGGGCTCTAGAATCGACCTAAACATTTTTTTCAACTTAACTTGAGACACCCTTGTATATTCCTGGGAACTAGAATACTTTCACCGTTACACTAGCAGACCATCACTGCCAATCGTTGTTTGGATTGTTTTCAACATTTAATGCTAAACCTGCTACGTGGGTGTACCCATTTATTTCTAGGATTTTGTGGTTTTTATTTCCCTTCCCACCCCCACCCCCACACTCCTTTCCACAGACTAATCAGGTACATAATTTTCCAAAATGAGGATCTACTGAAAGGAAAGAAAGAGGCCAACTTGGATACTGAGAATCAGTCAGCTTTCAGTCACCTTCATTCTTTAACCAAAACTAGATACGCATAAAATTGGACTACGCCTACTGTGTTACATTTTCGACTCGTCAAATAAAAGCAAAGTTGACTAGAAGTTGAAATCGATTTCTCAGACTTGCCTCTTCATTTGATGTAGTTTCTGTATTTTCCTTCTGAGGTTGTTCCTCAGTATCAAGTTTCTCAGGAGATGCTTTACTTTCATCTTTTTGTGGAGACGCTCCATTTGGTTCGTTGACAAGTGATCGCTTGCTATCTACTCGCAACGGCGAATCTTTATTGTTTTCCGATCGAGATAGCCGTTTAACACGCCTGCTCACGGAAAGTGAACGTGCGCCTGTGTTGGGCTCCATCTTTTTGTTGTTAGCTAAGACGATTTGCTCATTTGTTTCTTCTCTGTACGCGTTCAGCTTACTCGCATTTTTTGCCTTTTTACCTTCTCTTGTCGGTGACCCGCTACTGTCCTTTTCTGAACGGTCCTGCAAACCAAGAAATTAATGAATAAATTATTCCCTAAATTTCTACAGATAAGCATCTTGCCCAACAGCCAATGCTTTGCCCTTTATGTAAAAATCCTTTTCTCTTTTCCTTTTGGAAGTGGTAATACCACCTTGTTTTCTCTCTTTTGTAGTTTTTTTCTAATGTAGCATTGGCTATTTACACAATACCATTCGTTCCCAATACCTCAGGAACGTTGGAAACTGAGAATATTGCCCAACATTCCTCGGAAATGAAAGCACGGAGAGCTCTTGTCAGATTCTATCATCCTAATACCTCCTAAGCGTTTGAAACGGAAAATACTGACCAACTTCCTTGGAAATGGAGGCAAGGAAAGCTCTTGTCACATTCTAGCATTCTAATACCTCAGCAGCGTTTGAAACTGAAAATACTGCCCAACTTCTTGGAAATGACACTGAGGAGAGCTCTTGTCAGATTCTAGCCTTCTAATACCTTCCAAGGGTTTGAAACTAAGAAAACAGCCTAACTTCCTCAGAAATGAGTGCGAGGAGAGCTCTTGTCAGATTCTAGCCCCTAATACCTCCTAAGCGTTTGAAACTGAAAATACTGACCAACTTCCTTGAAAATGAGGGCAAGGAGAGGTCTTGTCAGATTCTAACCTATTATTAAAACTTTCAGACCCTTAGAAGGTATTAGGAGGCTAGAATCTGATAAGAGCTCTTCTAACCCTCAGAAGGTAGACTCCCAATAATTCAAATTTATAGGTACCAAACAAAAAATTCGAATTATCGAGTTTTTCGAAATAGTGAGACTTCAAATTGAAGATTGACTGAAAGTAAAAATTCTAATTGAAGAAAGTTATATTTAATAAATGAATCCGTGTTCATATACGTCATTGTATAAGATTGTGAGTGGCAATTTAGTAGGAAATGAGGGGGAGGAGAGCTCTGGTTTGATTCTAGCCACCTAATACCTCCTAAGCGTTTGAAACTGAAAATACTGCCCAATTTCTTGGAAATGAGGGGGAGGAGAGCTCTTGTCAGATTCTATCTTCCTACTACCTCCTAAGCGTTTGAAACTGAGAATACTGCCCAACTTCTTTGGAAATGAGAGTCAGGAGAGCTCTTGCCATATTCTAGCCTCCTAATACCTTCCAAGGGTTTGAAACTGAGAATACTGCCCAACCTTCTTGGAAATGAGAGCCAGGAGAGCTCTTGTCAGATTATAAGTTGGGCAGTATTTTCAGTTTCAAACGCTTAGGAGGTGTTAGGAGGCTAGAATCTGACAAGAACTCTCCTGGCCCCTGGATAGTACATCTAGCATCCACGGTTCATTCAAAGGATCGAATCCAAAATTAATCCTCCCAAGGAGCAGAGGTTAGTCTGTATCAGCCAATGGTATTTGATCATTCTGAATCCAATGGAACGAATCCGCATCAGCCATTGTAAGAGGTTCTATTGTACAGTTGGTCCCGATTGGTTTGAACTGATCACACCCCTTTTCAACTATGTCACAGTGACAGTACGAATTCGAGATTTTTGGTTCAGTGTAGAACTGTATTGAAATATTCCTGACAGTTCAAGGTTTTTGCTGGAATTTCTGGTCTCTCTCACCGGCTGTAAACTATTTACAATCTGCTCCTTGCTGGTCTGGCTGCTCTTTTCCCAATTGGTGCCGAGTGAAGCTTTTATCTTTGTCAAGTCAGTTTTATCGTTATCCAATCAATCGATGATTTATCAATCTGTTTGTGAATCAATCTAATAAATGAAATTACGAAACCTACTAGGCACTGAACCCTCTCACACCATCCAAGTAAATTCTAACTTGGATGCCCATAGTTTTGTTAAATTACAGTTTCATTAAGTATATGTCCAAGACATACTTGTGAACAAAAATAATCAAATCGTAGGCGGTAACTGTAATATATTCACCTTTGGTTTTTTCTCTTTTCCCTCCTTTCCCACAGTTGTCTCTTCCATTTGTGAGTCACAGTTTTTGAGAGGTTCTGAAACCAAGTATTTCAAAAGCCATTGATACATATTGGTTATCCAAACTTTTCAACTTGAGCCACTCAGCGGACAACTTTTTAATTAATCTATAGAATAGCGTCTATACAAACCACATGCCATACTCCCACAAAAAAAGAGTGACACTTTTAAAAACCTCGCTTCTCAAGAGAGCAAAAAAACTGTAATCAATATACAATTCAAGATGATTTCTTCAACTAGCAACTACTTGTGGTTGCCATTACATGAAGTATTGAAAAAACTGTTCAGGAAGCTATTAATAGGAATAGGAACCTATTAATTTAATTAAATGGCCTTGAGAATCTATCAAAATAATGTTTGTACCATTAGCAAGGTTTAGGATGATTTTTGAATACCAAAGCTCGTTATTGGCAACGCCATCATGTAATCTGTCTGACGTGTCACAAGCTTTCGACAAGGTCTGGCATGAGGGGCTGTTAAATAAAATGCAAGGGCTACTACCCCAGCAGTACTGTCACATATTAGAATCCTACCTGTCTAGTAGGTACTTCAGAATTAAAATTGAAGATGACTTTTCTGACCTTAGAAAAATCGAAGCAGGGGTACCGCAGGGGAGCGTGCTTGGACCATTACTCTACCTAATGTACACGCATGATGTGCCGAGCACAGAAGAAACTACGTTAGCTACATTTGCTGACGATACAGCTATTCTAGCCGTAGCAGAAACGGTGGAAGAATCAACTCAGAAGTTGCAGGAAGCCACAAATGCAGTAAATGAATGGACTCAGAAATGGCGTCTTAAATTGAATGAAGCAAAGTCCACTCACGTGAATTTTTCCTACAAAAGGATACCCCATGTACCATTGTTCTTAAACCAGTGCATTATCCCACATGCCAACTCTGCCAAATATTTGTGTATGACCCTGGACGCAAAGTTGAAATGGAAGGAACACGTAAAGAAAAAAAAGCAAGGGCTGCAAATCAAATTTTTCTAACTTTATTGGATTATGGGGCAATACTCACAACTCAACGTTTATAACAAAATTCTTCTGTATAAGACATTGCTAATGCCTATTTGGACTTATGGCATCCAACTATGGGGCTGCACAGCAAAATCTAACATGCAAATGATTCAAACTTTCCAAGATAAAGTACTGAGGTGTGCAGTAAACGCTCCCTGGTACATCAGAAATGACGACCTCCATAAAGATCTCAGAGTGGAAACCGTAAGAGATACTGCAAAAAAATTAGCTCGAAGATATGAACAGCGGCTTCACGCTCATACTAATTTGGAAGCCATTCAGCTTCTTGACAACTCTAGTACTATTCGGCGCCTGAAGAGGACCAAACCCTTGGACTTGGGATGCTGATACCGATGTGATAGTGTAGTGTGGTGCTAGTTAGTGAACTCTCACCATAAAATTGCGTAATTATGTTATAGCTAAATAACTTGATAGTTACTTACTGTATGTATGTATGATGTAACTAGTTGTTATGTTCAATATATAATATATAATAAATATATAAATATACACTTAAAAAAAAGAAAAAAAGTAATCTGTCTTAGGCAAATCGCTCAAAAGCTAACCTAGAATAAAATAATGTCAAAGAAGAATTTTCTTGAAGGATAATTACGTCCTTGTTCAAAGTGATGGTACACTGAACGCCCTTTTTTCATTCATCATTAGTTTATAGTTGTGTTTTAGCTTTAGTACAATCTAATCCCATCTCATTTGAGCAACAAAATTTTCAATTTATTGAGAAACTAGATCATGTATGATAATGTATTATACATGGACATTCTCCCTATTTCCCATGAACAGGTAGAAATCCCGAAGTTTGCTCTTTTAGAAAACTGACTAGGTAGTACAACTCACTTAATATTATAACCTGCCTTAATGTTCAGACTCTGGTTCACACCTTATTAACGCGTTGACCATGCTCGAAAGCTTTTTCTGAGAAGACAGCTCGAATCTATTCTATCAATTGTCTTTGCTTTTTGAACTCTTTGTTCTAGTTTCATTGGAGAAGGGACAATAGGATTGTCGTGTTGGAATTTTAGTTTGGCATAATCGTTGGTCTAATGATCGTCAGACTGAGCACCGTTGTTGACCAGCCAAGTATAGTTTGTATAAGGCACTGCAGCGTTCATGCGTTTCCGTCAATTCGTGCAAGGGCAATTTAAAAAATCAGCATCAGGAACTCCCTATTAGGAATTTTTTATTTATCCAATAAACATCTCATTCTGTCAATGTGTCATTTTTCTTGTAGGCACCTAATCAAGACTTTCTAGTGAGTTGTATCGTGAATAGTAAAGGGCTTTAAACAATAAAACATGTTTTAAGTGCAAGATTTTAATATTTAAAAAAATCCTAAACATCACAAACACTGCTCAATAAAATCAGTTAAGGGGCCACAATCCCATACCCAGTCTTACAATTATTGTTTTTATCGAATTTTCGTAGAAAATGAAGTTATTTCAAAAAAGTCTACTTACTTACTATACGTTTGTTTGTTTCAGACAAAGCTCACAGCTGACAAGCATCCAACCAGAAGACCTTGCTCCTGCTAACCATGTAATCTATGTGTTTACAGTGTGACTCCATTCTGTTTTTGTTGATATGTAATTATGTACTTGTTACTATAAGTTAGGAGTACCTTGATTATTGTGGAGGCCTTTTTTTCTTCAATATGTCCACTGTAACCATTATTTGCGAGGCAGGAATCGGTTTGTAATTTAATGAAGAGAACTGAAGTTAATGTAAACGTTGTGTAGTACTACAAAATAAAGTTACAATGTTCATACAATGCTTCTAATTTTGTTACACTTTCAAGTACCCACCAATGTGAGATCAAAACACGTATACCAACATGCGTTTAACATTCATGTTAGTTTTGTTTTGTTTGGTTTTTCTTTTCAGTGAGTACATGATTAATTGATTGATTTGGTTCATTAATATCAACAGCAGGTAGATGAAAAACATTTCTTCTTAGGTGTAGGTTCTAAAATTCCTCTTACATGTTGAACAATCCATAATTCTATAATAGATTCGATCAGAATAACTACTTACTGAGAAAAATGGAATAATTTTCTAAAAGTTTCCTTTTAAATGAAGCAAACAATAGCAAAGTAGAAATTAATGGTTGTTAGTACAAAAACTAACTTTCAGTTTAATTTTTATTGGAACGGTTTGCAAAGCTTATGGGTGTTGATGTTTGGCTTAATTGGTTGCACGTTTCTAGAGGGTTTTCTGTTTAGCAAAACGTTTTCTTCCTATGCATGATCATAATTTCTTGAACTGTTGTGAGCTTCTGTAGTTCCAGGTATAATCTGTTACAGTGGGAGATGAATATGCTTGTTGCGGTACCTTCTCTTTA
This sequence comes from Creontiades dilutus, assembly GCA_031894815.1. Taxonomy (NCBI): domain Eukaryota; kingdom Metazoa; phylum Arthropoda; class Insecta; order Hemiptera; family Miridae; genus Creontiades; species Creontiades dilutus. The sequence continues at coordinate 90,911 of JAVIWC010004017.1, forward strand.
TTTTTCCTTTTATGTTTCTTGGGGCAGACACAAGGGCATGGAATGAAGGAGCCAACAGAAGTTGATTGCCAAATTCCAGTCTGCATCATAGGTCGTGGCAAGTTGATAGTATTCTGAATCCCTGGCATTGATCCGATCGTGTATCCGTATTTTGAAGTTAACATCCACGATGCTAAAGGCATTGACATATTGCCAGGGCCGTACGGTCTCATCATGCCTGCGCCGTAGTACGGGGAGTTCGCAACCATCCCCTCGCCTTGCCTCATAGTATTAAAGATATTTGCTGCGGGGTAGTTGTTGGTACCCTGGAAAGTGGATCTCCTTAACATTTCAGCCTGAACAACCGTTTCAGCATGCAAGCGCCCATTTCGATGGAGTCTTTCTTGAAAATCTCTATAATTACGAGGTTCACATACTACTAGCTGAGGATATTGTCCATCTCGTCCACAGAGAACCACCTAACGAATGATAAAAAAAATAATCACATATACATATACATTTTATATACATTGTTACGGGTCTTGGTTATTTGAAAGGATATAAAGACATTGGTATTTACTTAATCAGTCAAAATCAAGGGAATTAAATGTGAGTACAGTCAAGGACTGACCGTTTGGAGGGAGCAAAAAGCAAGAAGCTACACACAGTAAAACAACACAGCTGATGAACAGCTCAGGGATCATTGGCAAGGAGAGAAAGTGGGCAGGGATCGAACCAGTGGAATGTGCTTATATCAGCACACCCCTCTGATGCAATCCCATCAAGAAAAAGTACGTGTGATAATTAAGACATTTCCATCACAAATCAGTTGGCTAAAATTATTAATAACTCTTCGAACGATACATGGAAATTCTTCAGGAAATTCCATAATTATGTTATGGTTGAACGCTGGAAGGTTCAAAGGAATCAGGAGCTTGTGAATACCTCGTGAGAGTGCTTTTGCAGATCTTTAGCTTGTAGACGCATGGTCACAGTTGGTGTCCCAACTTGCACTTGGCCTGTATGAGTGTGGTTCGACTCTTTTGATGATAATGAGGATTGAGATAGTTCTAAGAGGTGGTTGGAGGCCATTAGGGGGAAGCCCCTAATGTTCAGAATGATTTCTGACGGAATCTTGGAAAACTATATCCAAGGATCAAGGAATGATTACCCTCGTATGCTACCTACTAAAAAGGAACCAACTACCCACAAACAAGAGGGTCAGCTACTACTTGTTCTGGGGAAAAAACAGAAATCATCCCAGGAGTCATTACTTGGTGGATGGGCGCCAAAACTCAATGACATTTGGGACACGATAATTCGAAAAAGTAATGTTTTATGGGATGAAATCTACCTGATCAGATAAGGGTCGATTTGCTGGAATTTGAGCAAGCATTTGAAAGCACTTGTACTAGAGTACTGTTCAGAGACCACTGTTTATATGGAGGTAAGTGTTCTGTTTAGTTTGGTTTTGGCAGTCTGGATGCTCAGATCTCAAAAATAAATTTCCCAAGTCAATGTGTGTAGTAATTATAGATTAGCTGTGCAAACAGATTGGAATCTTTCATAAAAGTAATGTAGTTATAACAAGTGTCCTCCATACGACCAAAATACGATGCAGCCTCCGTATAATACAGACATGTAGGTACACCCCCAAACCATTGCTACTCGTATCTCCAAGATTGTATTTCTCATCACCGTGTCCCCGAGCTCAAACCACCCATTGACCCCTGAATAAGAGTTGGTTGGTACACTTCTCATGAACTTTCGAGAGTCAGAATTGGGTTGTTTCCAACCCAATGTCAATTCCAGTCATCTATACTTTCACACCAATTCACGACAAGCTCCATTCAGTACTTGACTAATCCCTATAAATATAAATTACTGATGATACCTTACCTGAGGTAAATCTTCTGGACTTAAAAATTTAGATTGGGCCGAGGTTCCTGGTCTCCCTTCCAAGTCAAACGAGAACTTGAATTTCCTAGGTGGACCTAGTTCAGAGGAGCCAGTTTCCCCCATACCCATCAAATATTGCACTCGTTTAGTGATCGCATCCAGCTCGGCCAACCTGAGCAAAAGCTCATTCTGTTTCAGTACCAAATTCTTCGTGTCTTCTTTAGTTAATTCATCTATCTGATCAAATAAAGAGAGATACGACGTATACAATACAACTGATAACATCAAATGAGTCATTCAATTAAGAATACATTAAAATAAGTTGAGAGTTACGTATTGGTAAGAGTAAAAGTAAAGAGTTAAAATATTGCAAAATCATTTTCCTAACCACTTTCGGATTTAGAGTGTTTTTCTTGATTCTTTTGATTGATTACCTATATGGTGTGTTATTAATCAGTAATCTATTCTCCTGAGGAAAAATTAAGGGCTTTTTTTACACAAAACTGCACGTTTAATGGAGAAAAAGTGTTCTTAATCCCATTTTGATAGACAAACGAATTTTTTAAAACAATTTTCAGTAGTTTTATTATATTTTCAAGTAAATTTCAATGGAATTTACGGGTAAAACACCTTTGACTGTCTGAAAATCCAGTATTGGGACGGAGCCATATAAAGCCAATCTAAATTTCATACACGAGATTGGTTTTGTATGGAGATATTACCTGAATGACTGCCGTGAATTGACGCATGTCTTTTCTGATTGAATTGCACAAAAACAGACGAGCAATGCAGACGTGCAAATCTGCTATTTAATGTTGATATGTAGTGGACGTATCCAATGTGAAATCACCCTTCTGTACCAGCCAAGGTACAGATTCTACGTGGGACATGTATTTGCACTACACAGTCTTGTATTCGTTTGCATTTGAAGTCTATGTGAGACATAGCTATATACCACATACCAACTGCACAATTTAAGCATAGTGATATTGCGTTGCGGACCAGATAATTTGCTTAGAAACTCATCCGTTTCTTGACAGGGTTCCTCGACAAGTTTTGGAGGAGAAGGTGGGGTGCTGAAGCAACCGTTGTGTGTATTAGGTGTTTGAACAAAGATCTAGGGTTTTCTTGCCAACGAATTGTCTCAGGGCAAATTGTACACCAATGTACAGGGAACATTTTACTTCCTCTACTTATTCTTAGAATTATGTACGTACCTATCGTGCGAATTTATCAGGCCTCAAAAATGTCAATGAGCAATTCATTACCTGCTGTAATACAGCTAACTCTTTCTTCAGTTTTTCCATGCTTTTAGCTGCCATGACAGCTTTTCCTGCCAATTCTTTCAGTTCATTAACCGTTGAGTCGTTCAATGGATATGAAATTCCATTACGCTTAAGATCAATCTCCATGCCCGCCCGCTCATCATCTCCTTCCCCAGGTGGAGCCTGAAAATCACAAATCCACAATCAAATACATCCCATATAAATATGTATTTACTGGACTCCCATTTATTTGATGAATAATTCACCAATTAATGAAGGGGGCAGCAGCCTATAAGACAACTAACAAGGATATTATTACCTATCTTGTTTTAGAGATAAAATTATTTCACTCACTGCACCCTTCAATTCAGCTATTCTTGCCAAAATTTTCTTCTCTTCATCTTCTCTACGTCTCCTCTGCAATACTAGCGCCAAAATTTCTCCTTCAATCTCTTTCTTCTTTGCTTCTATATCAGCTATTGATTGCGCCTACAACCATCATTAGTCACACAATCAGTTTATCTTCTTCAATGTGAACGTAGATGAGTAAGTAATAAGTGGATAACAGTACACTAGTGGGCAGCGTAGATTCTACACTCGACTGTTGGCAAATTTAACTTAACTGTTAGCAATTCGACAGCATTGAGCAGAAAGGAACCAACTCCTAAAGTGGGGTATAGAGTTAAGAGTTCTTGTAAGTTCTGTTGTCCGTAAAGATTAACCAAGCTCTTCTGCAAAAGGGAGAGGAATTCTACCTTTTTGGGAACTAATCATAACCATCATATGAAGAAATTTAAAAAAGCGGTAATGATGATGATGAAGCCATACAAAATTTGTATTTAATGCACTGAAAAAAATTCAGCTCGATCAGACTAATGAATCTAAAGTTATGAATGAACGTATTGACAAACGTTCCTATTTTTTGTTAAGATAGCTCTGCCAGGTGTATTTGGGGGGGAATTTTGGGTGTTATCCAGAAGTTAGCTGAGTTGGTTTCTGGTTGAGCTTCTGTATGTATTATATTCAACCATATCATGTGACAGCTGTATGATTTCTCCGTTTGAGGATAAGCTGCAATGTTCTCTTGTCATATTCATTGTGGGTGAATGGACCATTGGGTCATACAGTGATATATAGTTATTTTAGTGTTACTTATAGTCATTAGGTTGTCCTGTGACTAATAAAGTCCATTCTGTTCCTAAATCTTCAAGCTCAAATTTCAATAAATGTGAACTTCTTACAACCACAAATTACACTTGAATAACTCATGATCTGCACATTTTTACCCTGTCACAAAGTAGTTGATGCTACCTATAAAGCAATGGCACATGGCAGCCTAACCTGAAATGGACCCATCATACTGCTGTTATATAATACTATTGACTATTTTATTGGAGCTCCACCAGAAACAAGCCCAGCATCTGGATAACGTACAAACTTAGACAGCAGAAATAAAAATAGGAGTCTCCAGTATACAATACCCCCAATACAACTTGTGCCAGACTATCCCTGAGGAGGATATGAGGCGAAAGCACTTGGATTATTGTTTATGGACCTTAAAAGTTACAAGAGGAACAGCCAATATTAGGTTAGGTCCAATAAGAGGTGCTGTTGACAAAATATTAACAAGTTATCAAAGTGTGCATGCACATTTATGATAAATACTGTTATCCAGACAAGCCGTTCAACAGACGTTGTCAACACCTGTTCTAACAAGAAGGAGCTGCTGATAGTAGGGATAATGGATGGCATCTTGGGGCACTGACCCTTGCTGTTAACAAGGGGAACCTTTGGCGATTAAAACCTCTCGTGGTTCAACAAACCATCACAGCAAACAGTTGTAAACAGTGATCTGGAAGGCTGTGAACTGCTGCTGAAAGCTGTTGGACAGTGCCCTCATTGTTGGCACAAAACTAATATTTCCTCCCCAGGCTATATAGCGAAAGCACTTGGATTAGTATTTATGGACAGTAAAACTCACAAAAGAAACAGCCAATATTAGTTTAGTTCCAACAAGAAGGAGCCAGTGAATTTGATGGCATTGAGGTGCTCTGTCCCTTGCTGTTAACAAGGGAAACCTTAGGTTCTTGGAGCTTGTTGAGGTTGAGTAGATGTTTTGTGGCTCAAGTGTTCCAACAAACGTTAACAGTTGTGACCAACAATCTAGAAGGCCGTGAACTGTTGGACATCATTGTTGGAGCAAACCAAATATTTCCTCTCCTCAACCTCCTCCCAATAAAATTCAAATTTGAAAAAATCATTAGTGCTGTTCAATTGATATTATTTTCATATGCCACTTACATGGTCCTCAATCAACTTTTGAAATTTCTCTTTCTTCTCGATAATTTCCTTCTCATGCTCTTCGTCTTCCTTGTCCGCTTTTTGTAATTCACTCAACTTCGTTTCAAGTGCTTTTAAAGTTGGATCACCGTCCCCCTGAAAGATTTATCTCAAACTTATGAAAACAATTGAATAGTTCCAACTATACAGCATGATCTCATAAGAGAATATCCCTAAATTATCTCATTATATTCATGTTGAGTTGAAATTTGACCACTTTGGGGACAATATGATGTTAATTATAAATTTCATAGCAGGTAATATTCCGGTGCAAAAATGACTTTGTGGAGTTTTGCCATCTTTTTTAGTGTTCTCGTCGATTTATAGCTCATTTTTATGAAATTTAACCACCTTTGCAAGAACCATTTGGTGCATACAATAAATATTAAATGCTGTAGTAAATATTTAATTAACTACTTCTGAGTAATCTAATAAGAAAATACATCTGTCAATAGTTTCTCATTTTTAGTCATTTTTTAAGTACATTTTTGAAAAGTGCTATCGAAGTAGAGTGTATTTTGGGGCCACTGCAATAGTTGTATCTTCCAAGAAATTTCCTAAAAGCTTGTTACAAGGCATATTCTGTTATTCAAAGGAAGATGTTGTTTTGCCATTTTTAGCGATTTTTCAAGTAAATTTTTTCATGTTTGGGCAAACACAAAGTGCTACCCAACGAACTCATCCTTTCTTTGGGAATGCTTCATATTTTGGAGAAGAATGAAGTTTTTATCTCAATCCTAAAGAGTTATCACTTCGAATATAAACACCAAATAACCATTTTCTATAATTCTGAGAGTGCCTTTATCGAAAGTTTATCGTTAAGGAGTTGTTACCTGAGAAGCTTGAGTTACCATGGGAAATTACACGTACTGGGTCATTATGCACCAAAAACGTTGCATTGAGCTTTTTCGGATTGATATTGCATCCTTTCATTTTCGAGGGGTTTATTAATTTTTCAAAGAATTTCGATATTGTAACAATCATTATAAGTTGCATTGTGGGAAATGGAATGGCGGCTACCTACCACTGAAGAGCGATCGCTGGTTGCTCGCTTTCAATCATGCATGTTTATTATAGAAGTATAAATGCCTGTAAGTATATATTATTGTATTAAGTACCTATTTTAATTGCCTTAACATCCAGGAATCGCTTCAGAAGGCCTATAAACGGATTGACTTAAAGGGCATTTATTTACGTTTTTATTTTAAAACGTTTTGCTGCCATTGCAACAGCTTAATCCTTCGCTAATACCAAGAAAGTTAGCCAACGTTGGCTTTGGCTTCCTAAATAAACACCTGAACCCCATGGGAAAATAATTTATTTACATCTAAGTTCTGTGGCGTACACATCTGTTCATAATTTTGCTCAAAATTAAAATAATCTCACCCTCATTTCTTTGATCTTGTCCATTTGTTGTGACAATTCCTTCACTTCCGTATCTCTCCTACTTCTCTCTTTGGCCACGTCTTTTTGTTCCTGCTCTTTACGTCCATGGCTCTTCTCTAAATCCTCCGCAGTTTTTTCCTGTCATGTAAGATTGAACTATGAATCCTTCGTATTACTCGAACAATAAAACACCTTGTTCTTTACATTTGCATTATAAATAATGATTTTCGGAAAGTACAGCCCCTTTCCGGAGATGATTTTGAACCTTTTTCGAAAACTTTATTGAAAACTGCAGTGGATTTGTGGTGGATCCTTGTGTGATAAAATGTTTCTTTTTCTCGAAATTCTAGCCCTTACAGAGAGCAAATAGATTGGGATCAGACTAGGCTCATTCGATTCATTTAAGGGACGTCTATCAATCACGAACGAAAAAACATACGTTATTTCGAAAGTTTTCGATATTCTGAATTTTGAATATTTCAGCCCTTTGATTACACCCTCTAGGTTTGAAGTGGTGCCAAGAGTTCAGTCCCAACTAAACCCCAAAGGAGATTTTTGGTCCTGTAGTTTTAGAGAAAAGCTCATAGATGGATTCTTTTTATTACTCGATTTTTAGATTACAACAAATTTTGTGGGGTTAAACTTATTTTTTTCTTGCCGATTAAAAACTATTTCATTTCACAGCATAACAACAAAACAATATAGCCCCACAAATTTCCAAATTAAAACGTACATACCGCTTCTGAAGCTAATTGATTTACGAGTTTCATTTCCTCTGTGAGCTGAACCGCTCTTTCCATTTCCATTTTTTTCTCATTTTCGATTCTTTGTCTCTCCTGTTCGAGCCTATCGAGTTCCTGTCGATTCCCATCTTCCTCTCTCGCCTCCCCCTTCGTAACTTCTTCGTTTGAAGTTTTCTTTTTAATTTCGTCGTCCATTTTTTCTTTTTCCCCTGGTTCCTGGTCTTTGGGATCTTTCTTCACTTCGTCCTCCATCTTGAATTGGTGGACAGAAGCTGCAGTTGATTGATGCTCAAGTCACCTGATGACAGATACATAGTGCTGCACCAAACAATAATGCATGGAAAGTACAGTTACATAGTGTAGACACTAGTTGAAGAAATGGCAGGCGGAGGTACGGTATTACCTGACCCAATTCATGACTTCCTTAAGAATATGATGAAAATAACCGAAGCCACAAGTGAATGATGAAAAGAGGCACGCTTTCTTTATATGCGGCATAAACCTAATAATTACCGCAGTCAAGCGTCATTTTCTTCAAACAATTTCATGTGATAACAATTTTTTGTACCGTTGTTTTGGACCTTACGTTTATTCTCTCTCCTGGCACAACATACCTCTCCCAGCTGACCAAGAATTCTCCGGAATGTATGCTGACGATCTCGTCTACACTGTGTGTCATGAGGACTCGATTGAAGCAACACGCCGATTGCAGGAGCTCCTTGATGTGCTTGGTCAATGGTGCACCAAATGGAGGGTCAAAATTAACTCTTTCAAGTCGTGTGTTGTGATTTATACGTGCAACCTCAAATATGATGAGCCGCCTTTGCATTACAATGGTCAACGAATACCAAGAGCTACAGGTCATAAATATCTAGGAGTTTTCTTAGATAAGCGGCTCACATTCAAAGAACATGTTTCAGAGCTCATAGGAAGAGTACGAAGTAGGGTCATAGGTCTGAAATCCCTGCTGGACAGCCGCCATGTTTCACTGCACGACAAAATAATAATTTACAAAATCCTTATTCGACCAATTCGGACGTATGGTATGAATGTATGGGGCACCTGCTCACCCTCACAATTCAGGAGTCTGGAGCAACAACAGAATTCCATACTCGAATAGTGCATACGCCTCTGTTTGTCAGGAATGAAACGCTATACCATGATTTCGGACTGGACACTCCTTCGCAAATCCTCACCGAAAACCTCAACATCTTTGTGCAACGCCAAAGAGCACTTCAACCCCCTCGTTGTAACATCATGGACATGATCACATCATAGTGCTTTTCTGATCAATTGGTGACCTTGCTACACACAGAAGTTTAAATTTATACACCCAAATCTTCAAAAAGAGAACTAACTCCATGTAGGATAGTTCTGGAAAATATGTTTTAAAAAATGCAGTGTTATATTCATTTTCCTTACATTGAGGTATGTTTATTATACTTGAACGGTCTCAAAGAATCAATTAATTTAAAAAAAAAACCGTTGGAAAGCTGAGATTCTAGGGAAGTTTTCCCTGACAGATGGAAGTTAGAAACCCCTGTTTAGCAAAAACATGGAGAAAAAAACGAGCTTAGAATTGACGATCTCAGTTTGAGGAACTTACAACTACAAACGTAAATTTGCTGAATCCACGCATAATGTTTTCAACCAATTGCAAAGTTTAGATTAATTTTTACACTTACGAGCTCAATAAACCACCGTACGTACCGAAGGGTACAGAATTGTCGGGTTTAATCCAGTTCAGATCATAGATTTATGTATGACGTTTGTCGCCTTGTCTAACTCTTCCACCAGAATCGGCCATGCGACTTGCACTACATTTTCGGAGTCCGGGACTAGCGTTACATATTTGGCTGTGTGAGCTCTCAGGAGAACGCAGAAGTAGTTTGACTGGCTGCTCCTTGTGCAGGTTGACTGGACTCATTATCTAAGAAGAAACTCAGTCCCAGCTTTATCAACTATTTAACAACAATTAAATTGGGTACTTCAAAAAATGCAACAACAAATTTTGTTCAAAATTTCCTAAGACAAGAAAGTACGACATCATCAAGAAATAACTACTCAGGTATGCGTAACAACTTGATTCGTAGAAGATCTACTTACGGTGTGAGATGCTTACTAAGAGCGTAACACCCAAAAATTGCAAACCGTTCCAATATTCGTTGTGTTGTGTGTACTACTTTGCTGTTCGCGTAATACTTATTGGTGGTAGTGAACCAATTTCAAAACACATGATGCTTTCAGATCCATACTAGAGATATGGTTTTTGATAATGTTGAGGTGCAAATGAAACATTTAGTTCACGAACATTTTGCATTAGACTAATGAACATATTCAGGGACGGCGGAACCGTGTCTTCAGCTAACCCTCTGGGAAAATGCCCAGGGGTAAAATGGGGCAAGACGTTCGTGGTATAGGTACATCATGCGAGGACAGCCTCAAATCAGACACTACTATCAGAGATATCAATCAGCATCTAATTGCTCCTTGTTTTGCCAGCATCTTCAGCTAAAACCGAACGAAGATTTTCGAATCTCCATACACTCAAAACCTAGTTGAGATCGACAATGTCTCAAAAACTTACTAACTTTTTTAATTCGGATACTGCTAAGATGTTTATCAACAGTGTGTCTTTAAGAGCTTCCATTTTTTCTGTACTGCCTGTTTGTCAAAGATGGTTTTAATTTGTTTCAATTTTTGTTCTGATCCAAATTGTTCCTTTATTTAATATTAGTACTCAACTCTGATTCAAAAGTAAATAATTACAATTTATAAAACGTCTTTCGATTAAACCAAACATACAATCCTGCTTAAAAATAGGCCTCAACTGTGTAATTTGGCTTCAGAACCTAGATATTTTTAAGCCTCCTTGGGCGTATTTCATACACTCCAGACCTCCAGGCATTCCTACTGACCTCTCTGGTCTGAGATGAACCTGAACATATTGATTAAACAGATTAATAAACTGATCTTATTAGATGTATGAAGTGAACGGGTGCCCCAGAAAATCGTTAGTTCAACTGCGAACGTTCAGCACAACAGTAAATTGCATAAAATCGCTGGAATTGAAATTTGACCATAGAATTATAAAACTAACCTCAATCGAGGAGGCCTGTGTTAGAAGCACTTATGTGTCCAAACAGTATTCTCAACTACCTACATAAAGCTGAACCAAGTTTTGAAGCAGCCACAGTACGAACTGGTGTATTTCATGCACTCAACCATACTTCACTTAGATTGGTCACCACCTAACTTATCTTCGGCAAGCCAATTTCCAAATTAATCCGAAATTTTGAGTGGAAAATATCCAATTTAAAGGGGATTTATGAGCCCTTCTTGAGGAGTATTCATTTTAATGATATCATTGTTTTCCACAGGAATGGCTCATTAGAATTCGTCACAGTCCAAAAATCATTTTTTATTTCTTTTCATATGTCTTTCATTTTTATGGTAGAAAATCACGTCTAGTTTTCTAATATCAAATCAAGTTCCAAGTAGTTGGTCGGTAACTTCAAACTAGGTATTAAATAAGGAACTGCATGACTTTTCTTCAGAAGAATGAAGAAGAGTTATTTTAAAGCTAATACGTTGACGTTAGTTGATATGTCTTTGTTTTTTTCCACCCAAGCTGGCCTATGACGCAGCTTACAAAAATCAGGTTACCAACATAACAATTAGAGATTTCTTCATGAAATTTGTAGTCATTAGAAGAGAGTATGGTGGATCGATTTCTCCTCTCAGTTATCCTCAATTATTGGTCTAATATTGGAGTCACAAGTTCCAGTACATTTTCAGTAATTAGTGATACACAAATTCGGTTCAATTTGCCTCACCTATGAGCGAAAAGTCCTCTTGCCACGTGCACCTAAGTGGTTTGGGTCAGTAATTTTCTCAATTATTCAATCCATTTCAAACAGTATTTTAATGTTGCCAATACAAGGTATTTAAAGCGATACCCAACTTGGCAGAGGTTTTTTTCATTTTTTATATTATTGAAAACCTTCAAATGGTGACATCGTGTAACTTGTTAATTACATGCCATTCAATGGTGAAGCCAGATTTTGTTTAGCGCCCGACGCATTGGCACTGCTAAAGCTTCAGGGAATAGCATTAGGCTGTAGATGATCCCCTATGAATTTCATCGCTCAAAAAATCAATATCTCATTCCGCTCATATGCATATGTAAAATCCATCAAGCATTATTCCTCAGGTTCTAGTGGTATGATCAAGCTAAAATTTGGAGGATAAGCCGATTTGATCACCTCATATCGATTTCGAATTGATTGTATAGTACGGATCTTGTATGCAAATATAAGTAGAGTGATCGACCCGCAATACGCGTCAACTTACCCAGTTGAAGGCGTCGATGTCTGTGAGAACATATTCCATGAATCGTAACAAATTTATATTCTAGATCTTTCAAGATTATTTAAAATAATTCAATGGAACAATACCTACATTCAGGTTACCTATGAGCCACACCCGATTCGGCAGAAGTTTCTTCGTTTTACCTTGATGTTTTTAAAACAGTGAGGACTTATGCTGTGCATAGATATATTGACCGTTAGGAAAAAAAACATTGCATTGATTTATTATTTTTATTTCAATGTTTTTTTTGTTAATTTTGTAAAGAGATCAGTTCAATCAAAACAGTATCAATGCCAAAAGTTCGTTGATTCAAACTTAAGAAACTTACAGGACATGAGTGCTTCGCACGAAATATACCTTTCCTGTCGAAGGCTTTTCCTGTTGCCACGACTTTCCACCGCCAATAAACTGGGACCTGTTAGCAACAATAATAACGAAACCAATCGGTTGCGAAGGATAGCGACGTTTATGAAGTAGCAGGATGCTTTGGACATTCTGAAGTAGCCGATGTTGTGCGCCGAAACTCGCTGATCATTCATCAAATCAAAATCGATCCGGCAGTTTAGCCGTCTATATGGAACGTAAATACTTACGTTGAGGGATACAAACAAACTTCGAGTTTTACATGTCAGGATTCTAGGTCAAATTCGACAAAAATGCATCCTAATACTAAAAGTGATGAAGACACATTGATGATGTTGATTGAAATAATCTCCGACATTTCGGCCAGAATTATAGAATTCTGTTAAACATCCACTTATTGCGAAATATCGATTTTAATTAATAACCCACCTTACTGGTAATAATGCGAACATGTTAGATGTGGCGTCAATAGCCACGTGACTGAAGTTTCAAGAGATTTAGACTCAAGAAAATAAAGTTTATACGTGAAAAATATGTTTATTAAACAAAAATAATTCGAACTCAAACTAGAAATTAAACTGCGACAAACGTCGATAAAGCGTAAGAAATATACAACGAGAAAAAGTAATAAAATTATAAGAAACTGTGAACTTGTTAATTTAAAGCGTCTTTTTTGTACAATCTACACCGGTTTAACGTTAACTGACGAATTTTTCGGCGGCCTTTTACAATCACAAAACCTCCTGATTTTTAAATATATTTATCCTCTAGTAACAAAATAATCGACGAACTAATGATAATTTGAACTTACTACAAAATCTTTGATAAATACCAAAAAAAAAAGAGGTTAATGCCTCGGAAAGACAACGATTTTCGTACAGGCACTTCAAGTTAGCAAAATAATGCGTTGTTTTTACAACCACTAATTAGATTAGGTAATAACAATTATTACAGATCTAATGAACTACAAATTACTCGATTAATATGGACACGTAGTTGAAAATCTTTCTTAATGTTAAGGAATAAGAAAAACTGGAATGTGGAGAGGTTTCTAGCTTTCACGGGGGAGCGTTCACGCTTAAGCCTAAGGAGAGAGCTTGACTAGATCAGTGGAGAGTGGGTGAGAATCACGAAGTTCACGACGATCTCCAGGAGTCTTTGATTAGGTCCCCTGCAGACAACAAAATAGGATATTGTTGTGACAAACGGTGCTTTAAATATCAAAAACAGGTATTTGAACAATACTGGACATAGATAAACACCGATTATAAACAGTTCTTCATTCAATATGCATCACGAATTGGAACGTACGGGCATATTTACACAGGTCCCATTGAAATAATGTGGCTTATTGCAGACTACTCATGTTAGACTATTTGTTAACATGCGCGCGCATAACAAAATGATCCTTGTAGTTGAGTGATTGTAAATTATGCAAAATTTTGCGTCAGGCTACATCATACTGAGCGGTTCCTGACTTTACGAAGTAGAATATTGAAGAAGACTGAGTGATTAAGGAAGAGAAATAAGTACAAATACATCAAATTCTAGCAAAATCTTCCTTGCAGTGAAAGTTTGACAGAAGTTACGACGATAGGACATCCCAAGCAATTTATGCTACAATTTTGGCTCAGAAACTGCAAAATTATTCATTGGAAGCTGGTGCTGGTTCATCAGAAGCTTATTGCCCACCCTGGAACCAATTTGTTGAGTACAACAATCGGTTTTCTGGGCTAGTTAGTAAACAGAGTTCTTCAATATTACGTCAGCGTATGAGGGTCTACAATAATTTAATTTCAGAGAGAATGGTGTACAGGCTTGTACATTGGTCGCTAAGAGTGGTGGGAACCTTAACTCCTTGCACACTAGCTGTTATAAAACTTTGGAACTATTGAGTTCAATTATTTAAAAATGGAACTCCTAACCAGATTCACTTATGATCAAATCAATTAGATAATGGAGAAATAAGGATCATTTAGGGTAGTCACCGAGTAATAAACCAGTTCGCTGTAAGAACTGACAATTCCAGATTAAAACGATGGAGCAGTACGTTGCTTAAAATCAACACTTGATGCGAGACCAGTTATTTACAAATCTCAACTAAATGACAAGAAAATGATTATGAGGAATTAAGAAGAAATGTTGGTATATAAGAATGGAAACTTGTCAAATTGTGAAGTCACAAATACAGGTTTGTCAAATCTAATGATGACTTTTTGCTCTCAAACCTGGGTGAGCTTTGACAAAACGCTCCAAGAGTTAAATACCAAAGCACCAACTTGCAGCAAAGATTCCTGGTGGTGGGTTGCTGCATAAAGAGTTCAACATTCCTGAAAAACGTTTGGTGAGTACGCTGTCATATAAGAGAACCAAGCCTCTATCCAATGTCATGCAGAGGGTGTGAGTAAGGACCCATTTCACAGTCACCTAAGCAATACCCCGAATACGCCTGTGAACCGAGGATTGAGCCCTTCTGCCACAACCTTATTGTGACGAATAAAAAGATGGGAAATCAAACAGAAACCGGCCATTACCAACTCAAATCTAATCGCCCAAATACCTATTCATATTACTATTCTGTTTAGTAAACTATATCCATACAAATACCTAAAATCTAGGTTAAAACTAATGTATTTAATACAGTTAGTTAGTTTTCAAGTTTCAACAGTAACTTACCTAGATTTCTAACAGCCTTATTCAAAGTAGTGCTCTTTTTATTAACGGTTTCTTCTACGTACTCGGCACACCTCTGTTCGAATAACAAAGACGAACCTGAAAAAACAAATCTCAATCAATAAAATGATATGGTATTAAGAGAGCCTGAAATAGAGTTGTTGATTAACTGCACAGATCGCCATGAAATTTGAATGTAAGGAGTGGAGCTAAAACCACACACATCACCACCACTCATTAGAAAATCCTTCAACTAGGCACTTTCTTGATGGATTTCAGAGGAACTCTACGATCTTTCTACCTTCATTCGAAAGCATCAAGTCCTCTTGATCTACTCGTCAAATACAAAATTGTTGATATGCGATTGCAGAGACTTATTATTCAAAATAATAGTTTATGATAAATCTGACAATACGCAGTCAGTCAATAGTATTAGAATGCAGGGAAGGTACCTACTGGAAATGCAAACTTAATGCCATCAAAAACACTAAACCGGTTTCTTTAATTCATTCAAATTAGTACAGGATGAGAGTGTAATAAGGCTTCTTTCATTCCATTCTATTACATCTCAAGAAAGAACGTGCCTGAATAAGACATTTTAGGTAAAGAGCCATTGTTTTAAAATAAAATTATTGCATCAAGTTGTAAGAGCTATCCCGTAATG
Organism: Creontiades dilutus; assembly: GCA_031894815.1. Lineage (NCBI taxonomy): Eukaryota > Metazoa > Arthropoda > Insecta > Hemiptera > Miridae > Creontiades > Creontiades dilutus. Next base: position 106,594 of record JAVIWC010004017.1, read on the forward strand.
CATCCGTTAGGTGTACGTTGGTTGGTCAGCATTTGGTTTGGTGTTCGACTTATTAAAGAATACTGTCCTAAAAGTCACTAAAAGTGCCAATCAAAATTACAGTTCAGCAAAAGGTCGTTTTCTCTGTATAAAATGTGTGTCGCCTCACATTGTGGACACTACATAACCTAGATGGACGAAAGTCAGGTACCCATCAAGTAAGTAAAGTAAACAAAGAATTTCACCTTGGATTTTCGTCCGACTACCCGGAGATGTCGCCGACGTCGCCCCCCGTCGTCTAGAGAAATCGGAACTAGGTCTGACGATTTCGCTCGTGGCTTCCCATTGCCTCACTCCCCTGGGTTGGGAGCGATTTGGATTCACGTGATATCGAGATCAGAGGTTAACTGTCTAACGACAGGACAGGTATACAACAACACTTGATAGGATTTTGGCCCTAATCATTGGTGCCTGCCAGATTCGAACCGGGCTAATCAGTACTCCCACTGAAAGTAAACAGCCAAAGGACTGATGCCTTAGCTCGCTCGGACAACCTATCCCCCATCACCTGGTCCCCATGGTCCCCTACCCCTCCATCAATAACTGAATGAAAGCAGGCGAGAAATTTCCAAGGCCCAGAGGGAAGAATAACAACTTGCTAACTGAGATTTGTGTGACTATGCCAATGTACGGTATTTGTCCGGTGTCAACCTGTTTTCCGTGAGAAGTATTAAGAAGTATTAAGTAAAGTGGAGACTTTTGCAATGGAAGTGATTCAAGGACATAATACCTATTTATTAAATCAGTCTAGAAGACAACTTTTATCAATTTTGAATTGTCTTTAAAGTGAAAAAGTAAACTAATGCTGAAAGCAAAATATTCAAGGTGACTTATACATAACTGGAACGATTGTTGAGGTTTTTGATAATAAGTTCGTGTGAGGTATCGCTTTTCGTGTTTTTTCAAGGCTGACTCGGTTGGAAAGCAGTAATTCATTTTCTATCCCTGGACAAGCGTTACGAAAATGTGAAAGTGAAGGAGCAAAATACCTTCGGCAACCTCATTAGTACATGATATTTTTCAGTCAGAGGAGAAATCTAATACGTGAAATTTAGCATTATTAATCAGTTTTCCATTGTTATTTGCAGTTATCGTAGTAGTTACAATTGTTTAATAATCGTGCTTTTAGAGAGCAAATTCTGCTCATTAATAGAGTGTCCTGGTTCTAAATTTACCTCACTACTTACTTGGGAGAGCCTTCATGTAAAAAAATAGTATTACCCAACAGGAATTCAATTAGCACAGAAGAATTTCAACCCAATAAAGAATAATCGATATAAGTAAGATTTTATGTTACAGTACTATCTGAAAGTTTTTTGACTCCATGATACTTACTTTCTATTCGTTTGGTACGATCTTTCTTCTCGTCAATAAAAACTTCGAACATGGACATTAATGTGAACCATTCAAGGAACTGCCGAATACTTTTGGAGGAAGGAGCGCTGACGAAGTTTTCCCTCTGAAACAAATTATCGTAATTGGAATACAAATTGCACATCCCTTACAGAAAAAATTTTCGATGATTTTAAAGGAAGACGATAGCAGCTGAACATCTATAAAAAACGCTGCAAATTCTTTCACTGGGGTTTATTATTCAATTGGCTTGCGTTCATGATTTGAATTTATAAGCTTTGGAGTGTGCGTGTTTCACAGGTGATAGAGCGATTATTGAATTCAGTGCATAGAGCACGTAAATCCGTTCTCAACCAAAATACCTATTTGAATTGATCAGTTGATCATATTTGTGTGCCTCCTGAAATTCAATAATCGGTCTATCACCTGTGAAACATGCACACTCCAAAGCTTAGTATAAATTCAAATCGTGAACACAAGCCAATTGAATAATAAACCCCAGTGAAAGAATTTGCAGCGTTTTTTATGGTTATCAGAATGCTTCAACCCGTGTATCGGCTACAAAGCCTTTTAGGAGTTCACTCCAGTACCCACATTACTACATCACTACGTCACTAGGTTACTGATATCAACACAAAAACAATAATAAACCAAAATAACGCGAATGTTGGCACCATGCATCGGGCCATAGATCGGGAATGGTTTGACCTACGGACCTGGGGAGGGGCTCATTCGATTCCTCGTGGGGTGTTCTTCAAAAAGAGTACAAATTTAGGCCGCCTTGACTTTTTTGAGGTTTTTAGGGATTTTACAAAACTTTGACAACCCTTAAAGGGCACTTTAAATTAAGTGAGAGAGCTGGCTCAAGAATTGGGGCGTCGCCGGACCAACATGGATTTTTCCTGAAAATTTCAGATCTTTTGCTCCAGCCGTTTGGGAGAAATCGTGCGGACGGACGGAAAAATTTTATTGCAGATTCGGATTCTACACCCTTTGAAACGTAAACCATGAAATTTTCAGGGGGGGTTAGTTTTTTTTTTTTTTTTTTTTTTTTTTTTTTCAATAGGTGTTACAATGGTTTATTACTGAATAATAAACCAAAAGCAACAACAATGATTTAATACAGTACTGTGAGCACTCACGTTGCGTCATCCTGGGTCGGCAAAGAGATATTCATGCAATTGTGTGGACTCATAGTTGAGACAACCTGTTTAGCTCTTCAGATTGTCTTAAACTCTTAACACACGATTTGAACAAGATAATGGTATGTTCAATAATACTCGTACAATTATAATACTGTGCAGTAAACTTGCGTAGCAATTGAAATTAGGATGGGTAAGCTTTTCATAATCAACAAAATATTCTGTTATTCATGGCTTCCTAGCATGCATTTACGAAATATATAAGGAGATATTGTGTAAGTACGAGTAATACGATAGGCAGGTGACAGGTATGTAGGTATTATTCATTTTTCATTAAGATACAAATTCTAATGACAATATTGTTTTTCTCACCTGGAAGTCTCGAATTTGGTTGGGGTAACAGTCTGCCTTTGAGACGAGGTGGCTCCTGTAATGACCAACGAGCTGAACAAAGAGTCTTGTCAAGGCTTCTGAAAGGCCGGTGTCAGTGCAGTCATTTCGCGTGACGTAGTGCGAAAGAGCGATGGAGAGCGATTTCGCCAGCTTTCCCGGTAATACAGGGCCAGAAGGGTGAGTATTGGCTATGATCTGACCCTTGTCAACGTCTATGGCGAATACCTGTGAATTCATCTGAATTTTTCAGTGCTGGTTTACCAAGGTACGTTAGGCAAAGCAAATCGTTCTATAAAGATCCACATCACTGCTGTTGGGATTCTAAAAGAAAACACAACTTTCTATGGAATCCAGAAGTTATACTAGGTGAAGGGACAATATGTTTTAGGAAAGCAGATATGGTAAGGTAGATATAGCTATAGGAACATGGGGTATCTTAGGGATTAGCATCGATTTCCGATCAAAAGAGCCCATCAGACAATTTTAGAATCTCTTTTCGCCCAAATGTGCACCAGGATCAATTCTATGCAATTTGGCATTGAGGTAAGAGGCAATACCAAACTTGGACTTGACTGCATGTTCCGCATGTGAAGCCCAGAAGAGATTCTCAGCCTTAGATATGCTGACCAGGGGGAGATTCTGACACAGGATAACTTCATTGGGGGTTTTTACCAATATAAGAAAACACCCTAACCTCCCCCCCATGAACTGACACCAGTGGAGCTTTTGGGTTAGGTGCGAATATGAATCCAACAACCTGCACACTGGGAAGGGCAAACATCTTTGCTTACATCTCATCTACGTGGACAGTAACATGATCGTACACTTAACGATTTATTGGAGTTATTAATTAATCAACTACTTACATATTCAAGATTTCTGAAGAGGTTTGCTGAGAAAGGTGACGTCTCGCTTTTCATAATACCGAATATATAGGGCGCCGGAGACTGGAGTAATTCAACCATTTTTGAAGGAATAACTGTGATGAGTGTGTGCTGCCATTCGAAGGGATATATGGATTTGAGAAGACCTTGAATCGATTCGGAAAGTGAACTGGAATAAGAATTTTCCTCATTATTAGACTTATTTTACTACATTACGGCAATCCAGTAGGCCTTGATGGTTTAATTTATAAACTAGCTTTACCTAATGTAGGAAGATACGAAGATTATCTTTCTTTCCAAAAGCGTATTTGAGAGGAGCTGAATGAAGTTGGATACCCCGATCGATTTCAGAAGTTTGAAAATTTCGTTGCCTCCCATCTCGTTGGGCTCCATCCCTCTTTTCAGGGTCATTTCACCCACTCTGAAAATACACAAGAGTTGTTTCAATTCAGGTTTGAGTTTAAGAAGTTTGTACAAGGTGTATTCGGTTGTAAGAAAATAATTGGTTTTATAATAGCAGAAGCGGTTTTGCTGTAAATTACTATTTTAAATTAACCACAAGTAAAGGCCGTATTTTCCCACTTAGCTTGACCCCAAAGCTCTAAAGAATAATTCTACAAATCAAGGTAAAACAGGTTCTAAAAACAGACAATACAAAACATTTGTATGTGTCCTAATCGTATCGTATTTTGAATAGAACAAACGTTCTTATAGTATCCAAATTTTGGTTCAACACATTTTTGTACAGACATCAATGTTGGTGAACCTAGATCTAATTTTATCGAATTAGCAATGTTGTACCAACCTTACTGACTGGCATTCCTTTGGAAAATCCGTATTGTACAGATCTCGAACAAATTCTTTTAAAATTTGTTCAGATGAACCATGGTTGTTTTCTATTTCTTCTAATATCTGAAAAGACCACAGACCACATTAGGTATTACAATGGCCTTAAAACTAGATTACAGTGATGTTCATACATTTGTTGAAATATATATTTATATTTTACTAGGCACTTATACTAGCACGTCTCCCAAGCAGAAGAGCAATTGGTAGACCACGTCGCACGTGGGAAGAAAACGTCCAGGCCAGCCTGCAAGCCAGGGGAGTTCAATGGGGACGTGCTAGGACCCTAGCAGCGGACAGGAAAGGATGGTCCGCTCTTGCAAAAACCTCAACACCGCAAGGTAGAAGCGGGCAAACGAAGTAAGTAAGTATATGTTACTAGGAAATTGTATCCATCTTTAAGCAGCACTAATTTTCCATCAACAAACACAATACTACTACGCTTTACTACGAATTTATCTTGCCCAAACAATTAAAGCAGAGTACAAGAGGGTTCAAAAAGTACCGTAACAGGATACAAATTGGTTCACGCCGACAAGCTTATTCTGCCACAAGGAACCAAACATTACACAGCATCTTAGGTTGGTTGTAAGACGTGAAAGATTTTAATTTATTTCCAAAATTCATCAGTAACTATTATTTTCTATATGCTTTAATCAAGTTAAATGCAATCATGCGCTGGAACTTGAAACAGATGAGAAAAGCATAAGAAGCAATCAGAGAGTGCATGGCACAATAGTTATCCAACAGTAGGACTTTGCAATAAGTTGAGATGGATCGGATGTATTAGTTCATCATATTCAACGCGAATCTCATCTAGATACTACTTAGAAGAGAATTTGAAAATTTGCTGATTAAAGCAAAGAATTCACTTGTGATCTCTCCAACAAGGAGCACAAATAACATGGAGTATATAACCTTACTTGCCTGTAACTCTTTTCCTATCGAAACACCTACAGCTGAATTGAAGTGAAGAAACTGGATTGCTGTAAATCATTTCATTTATAGAGTTAGAAGTTAGGATTTATTTTGACACTATCCAAATTTCAACTCACGACATTTTTAATAACTTCTTCATTCACAAAGTGAAATAGGTGTCAGGTGTTCCCTTAGCAATATTGGCGGGAGTTGAGGCACCCTTTCCAAAATGCTGGAATGCTGTTGATAAAGTAGCAGGACATCACAGAAGATCTGTTCTATTACTTCCGACTCTTCGCAACAGATGCAAAGCGACTGTGTTGGTCTTATGACCCATTTCGTCGAAGTGATAACTCAAGGGAGGGTGGAAATGAGAAGACCCACAAGTTAGCGAAAGTTTTTGCGCCCAGTGACAAAAGAACATTTGCGAGTTTCCCTGACATGCTTAAGGATCACTTGCTTGTTCTGTTGAGGAGTATTGTATCTGTGTATTGCTCGAGGCTTTTCCTCCCATTCCTGAACTTGTTGAGTTATAAAATTTCTCGCAACCTCTAGTTGGAGTTCAGTGACTCCACTCACTGAACTCTGATCCCTTCTTGGCAAGGCGTTAGGTTCCTCGTTCCCCTCCATTTCGTTACAACCCGGTACCCAGAACAATGTAAGTTTGATGCCTAGCCTTACCTCTCCAACTTAAACTTCGTAAGCCTCCCTGGTCTACAGTATCTCACCAAATTCATAGATTAATATTTAGATCTAGTTCATTCTTTATTGAAGACGATCTGAATCGATTCTTACTTGGTAGTAAAAGGAATTTGCTTTGTGTGTAGTGAGAATGGCGTAGGCCAGCGGCAGGCAGACAGTCGAGCCTTCAGGCTGAAGCCGTCGGCAGTACGCATAAGATCTTGAAGCTTCAGCGGAGGTGAGAACTATCGTATAGTTATTGGGATTATCACAAGTAACGTGTAGCGGCGGGTGAACGGCTGGTGGCCAATTTTCAGCGTCTGGAAATATGAGGCAGGCTATGCCTTCGGGAACATCTGCCTGTGAACCGCAAAAAAATATTATTAATCCGGATGTTTCACTCGTAATTAAAATAATCAAATACCACAAACAAAACACACAAGACACAAATATCAACTAACGTCATAAGGGTATTTGGTTTTAATGTAAGCCACTTTTCCGTTGACGGCATCACTATCGATTCCCACGAGAAGTAGTGCGTCCATCAATCGTTGGGTCCGAACCTCCCTGAGAGATAAGGACCTTTCTCTGAGACTAGACACCCTCTTGGCATAGATTTTCCTCTCCTCGACAACTTCAGGCTTGACTGCAACAACGAGAAAATAACAATGGGTAACAGCTCATCTTGAATTACTGCTTACGAAATGCATATGAGGATTTTGTACCGATTGCAAAATGATCAACAACTAATGGTGCTATATTAGTATGCGCCCCACAGTCGCGTTTCTCTATTAGTACGCTCCCCACACACCTATGTACTCGCAATGTACCCCTCAGCGGTGTTTGTTTCGCACATAATCGCGAAGTTGTGTTTCATCTTAGACAACTGTCGCAAGAAAACCGGCTTATCGCTAGAACAAAGAGGAATGTTCCATTATGATCAACCTTTCCCATCTTGCCCTTCAGTCGACCGAAACTTCTCAAACGAACTAGGTACCTACCTACACGGAAATGCTCTATGTTTATGTTTGTTCTTGACCTATCGCTTACCACCACCGCTGATTTGACCGGAAAATCAACTAAGACCATCACGGACTGGTCCAATATGTGTCCTGAAGTTTGTTCCTCAATCGTCCACAAACGTCCGCAAATGATAGGCACTTGCGACCACCCTATTCAAATTGACGAATCCCGGTTTGCTGGTAAGCGTAATCGGGGTAGATGCTGCAGACCTGTTCGACGCTTTCCTGAAGGACGTGAAAGAAGTATAGCGACCCTCAACTGTGATAGAGCTTCGACGAAGCATCTTTCAATGAGGATTTCTTGTAAGTACCTTCCACAAAGCTTCCTATGTACGAGTATATTTTTCTCGACACATATATTCTGCGTAGCACTGTGGGGCGCATACTAAGATAGCACCCAACTAATTCAATTCCCAACCCCTTGATTACATATTTATCAAAAACAAATGTGCCAAGAGTTCACTGCGTTAATTTTGTGCAAATAATATAAATAAATGTAGGAGAAATACCATAGGAGTCCCAAAATACAAGGACACTAATAAAGTAGAATATGCCATTCAGATTTAACAAATTCAAATTTAATTTGTACAATCAACATTTATGTCATGGCATCATCTATAAGACCTACGCGAATCTGAAAACCAGTCCACTGTGGAGAAGGCGTAAGATTTCACTGTCCTTCCCGTATCTCTCATATCTAGATGAGTATATGATCTTATTGTTTGTTGAACACAACTATTGCCTACCGATTGTTGTCAGAGCAACAAAGCAATCAATGGCAGTGAATTATAAGGGACACGTATAGTTTAGTTGTCTTAATAATGATGCCGTTAAGTTAGATTATTTTTGGTATATCATTTCCAATAATTAACCTTTGTAGTTGACCAAGAAAGAAAAATATTTAAACAACTCTACAAAATTGTTAGTTTACGTTTCAAGAAACGCAGATTTCAAAAATTGAACTAATAAAAATCTCCCCGAAGTTTCTCAGAAACTACTGGAACAAGGTTTACGAAATTTGGCTAAAAAATCCATCATTGATCTGGGATGTTCTAGTAATACCTGTATCTTGATCAATCAAGAATCACCTATGTAATAAAGTAAACCTTTTGGAACTAAGGCTTTTATTCGCTAAACTTCACGTACAGAATAATTATTATGAAATATTGGTTGTTGCAACGTAGTCAGGTTTCCTTAACAACCAGGTATAATGTAATAATAGGTGATCTAGCACATTCTATAAGGAATGATCTATCAAACAATCGAAATCTTAGAGGGCAATTTTTTGTTTGATTCAGATAGAAAGCAGTTCCCAGAATCGTAAGTGACCACTCGTCTACTGTTGAACTTGGATGTTGAGTGCGGCTCCCCATACTGATTGGTAGGTGCTATTTTTGTTCCATAGAGACACAGAACAGTTTTCGGTGCCAGTTCGATGTGCGTTCTATCGTCCCGTTTCTGGTTTGGTATGCGTTCTATTGGTCCATTTCTGGTTCTGTGTGCGTTCTATCGTCCCATTTCGTCGAACTCACTACGAATGACATAATTAAACCAATAAAAGGCTTTTACCTTATGCATGGAACTTCTTGATGTTTTCCAACAGGGCTGAGAACAGGTCAGGGCTGTTTGCACGATACATTCTCCAGCAGCAGTGATCGAGGTGTGACTGCAAGTGGTGCTGAGGAACACCCCTCATTTTTTTTTCAGCAATTTAACCTCTGCGTCCAACCACGATCTCTCTATGCTCTGCGTGTGAGCTCTATTTTGAGGATTCACGTATGATTGTTGGTGCAGTGTGCAGGAGTGTTTTGTGCAGAAATCCCTAAAACTCGTAAGGCACCGATATGAAGCCCATTTGTCTGAATGTATGTGTGATCCGGCTTCACATTCTCGCTCAATTATTTGAAGAAGAGTGGCCTTGTCGAGACGGGCAACATAAAAATATGTGTCCAATGATATAGTAGATTGTCAACTTTGACCTGCGTACCAATCACAGATAGGCGAACAAAGGATAGAGCGTGACGGGACCCTCAGAACGCAGGCGGGTCTCATAGAACGCACTCCGAACTGGTACCCAGTTTTCTTATCGTTACAATTGTTCGACTGCAATTAATTCTTCTTGATTAAGTTGTGTAGTATATTCTACCTAAAATTTTCGTTTATAATGTAATAGGATCCGTATTATATCAATAAGACTTATCACAACCGGACGTCAGTTCTGCATTCCGTTGCAAAAGAGAAGTACAGAAAATATCACATGGCTGCTGAACGAATCTTTCAGGTTCGATCTCGACTTTATCTGCACATACGAAGGAGTGCCCCCACAGCAAGTACAAGGCATCTCAAGGAAGATTCGTTCTAATCTTCAGGAATAAGAGGCGAAAACCGTGACGTGATGGGGCGAGTCCGGATAAAATTGCAAATCACCTCATCAGAGCTGAGTCTTTTCGATTGAGACGGGCAAATCGTCATGTTCAGTGCCTCGAGCGACGTGGATTGGAAAAGGCCGTGCCTTCCAATCCTCCGCGAGAGAAGTAAAGGCAGAATACAATTTTCCTGAAAACTAATTGCATTCTTCTTGAATATCATATCACGAACTCATTCCCTGACCAGAGTACATCAAGCCCCCATAACAACACGGTAAATGAAATTAAGGGGTGAAGAATATGATATAACATGAAGGGCCCCTAGAATTCCATCATGGAGTTCAAGCGTATTTGACAGCTACCACGCTGCCAATCCAGCTATTCATTCTGGATTTGTGACCCCACGAGGGGTCAAATCATGTAAAGCAGCCTCTTCATTTACGAAAGTAATGGGATTGAGAAATACTCCATATTATCAATAAGATTCATTAGATAAAGTCAAATTTACTCTGACGTATAATTGTATTGCTTGGAATGATAATTACTTTATTCATCACCCTACTTAGTTACGAATTGGAATGTACTTTATACTTCGCTACTATTGTTTTACTGTGCTCCAATACTATTGTTTTATTGAACCAATGATTTTAATAGTTAACTACACCGGAAAATTTCTTTCATAGCTTGCTTTTTATTAATTTTCCATCCATAAGAAACAAATGATCAGGCTGGAGTAAAAAAATACTCCTTGTTGGCATATTCCGTTTGATTAATCACGCTATCGTGTTAGCATTCTAGGGTTAAGATTTAATTTTTAATTAATTACTAAAGCTTAAAATAGGAAAATGAATATGATAGTAACAATAAACTTAGTTTGGGCTCTCGTACGATACGTTTGATTCGGGAACAAAGACATTCATTCAGAAGTACAACATGTGCTGTCACATGAAGGCGTCCCTGTTGATGAAATTCTAGTGAGTTTTTCAGCATAATTTAGTTCAAACATTTCTGAATGCCTAAACAACAAATAGTACGACCGATATAATAGTTTTCACTAAATTTAAGGGTATTTTAAGCCAATTGTCGGAATTTGCCTTTAAACGTAAATGTTTCAAAAATGTCTATGCATTGTTCCCAAAATAAACATACATTGCCCTTGCACTAACACTCCTGAAAGTATGATAACGACAGATTCTGGAATATGGGGATCAAATCTTTTTTTTTAGGGCCGAATATGGATTGACTTATGTGGTCACAACCAGTAAAATTTTTAACATAGCAAGAGCGGGACTCGGCTGACCGCTCCTCTTTCTTGTTAGCTAATGTGAAGCTATTTCAGTCTTCATTAGCCGGCCATTTTAGCAATCACTTTCATTTTCATACGAAACAAAGCATCAAAAAGAGGAAACTATTTTCGGGGCATCTTCGAATACATTTGACAACTGATGGCAAAGATGTTTCAAGGCTTAATTACCTTCAAAATCTACCAAGTTTGGTTTAATTTTAAAACGTAAATGGGGTGTTTAGCTGTTCCAAACTTTTCAAAAGTGTATTGTGGTTTATTATCTTCAATAATGAGCCTTTGTATGTATTAAATCTACCAATAAAAATGTCTAATCCCCCCAGGCAAAATTTGGAGGATTACGTTTCCAACGGTTAGAATAGAATTAAAAATCCACCATGCGCCTGAATCTTCTGGAATTTTATGAAACATGGGCCAACAATCACACATTGGCATCACTATCCCTAAACCACAAAAATTATACTTAAAACATGAGAACTCCGTAAATTTCCGTTATAAGACTAATGTTTTTGTTGACATTGATAGATTTCTTTCTATAGAATTGAATGAATCCATTCGTCAATTCGCTTCCCTTGAGGGCTAGAACTTTTAGAATAAAACAACATGAACACATGAATCTGAACTGGTGAGGTCTTAGTAAAAACCTTACTAGAAATCGAATCTACATCAGTGTATTTAACCTCTGTTATAATATTGATGAAGTACTGAAACATTGATAAGCCATGCCTCAACATCCCATTAATTTTTAGTCGGTAGATTCGCTTGTAAAATATATTTCAGTAATCTAGATAGGCTATCTAATACAAGCAACCTTTGTTAATAAGTTTTTCAAGAATTTTATCCAGCGTAAAATGGTAGTCGGTATACATCTGGGCTAGTTTCTTTTTTAGGTCATTAACTACGCGTATCTCCCGCCAAAATTGGCAAATCTGGAGAGGCACCTAAAAATTTATTTGGCACCGGAGTTGAGGGAAATAGAAAAATGTCAACTATTTAAAGGAACCTTCACCATTGGCTATTAAGTTTGGTTGCCCGGTCATAATCTGTCCTTATTGACAGAAAAACACATGTTTATATATGTGTTGTTATAGAACGACCGATCAGTAAGCATGTGAGGTGAAAATGAAGGTATTTTTTTCTTCAAAACAATATTGCAACTCTTGAGGGAATCACTAATTCTGTATGCCTCAGAATCCAGGGGAGGAAATAATTTCATTACAGTCTGTCGTACATTTGAGATGCCCAAAAGCAGTCATCGTTGAAATATGTGGTATCAACAGATAGAATCTAGCCTCAAGATTTCAGGGATCTGACGCAACAATTTCTCTTCCCTTCTGTTCCATCTTCACACTCTCCGAATTGAGGTTCAACATTTAAAACGTCACCTATATCGACTGCACCCAATTTATTTATTTACCTAATTTAAAATGTATTTATTGAGTTATCGCTATTCTTTGTACGATCAATTCACATATTGCTTTCTCATTTGTTGTGTATTCACAATGCTTATTGAGATTTTCTAGTGCCAAAACAGTTTTGTTTTGATCTTTAAAAACATTTCTTTTAAAGTTCTAGTTAAACAACTTGTTTTACTTCTGTGAGGTGATGGATTGGGATAGGGGCCCCTTCCAATGAGCTGAATGCCGTGATGCCCGCCACGCTCCGAGGATGACCCAGACGCTTGAAGGCGTCATCTCCCAAGGCGAAGGATTCAAGAATCGGGTAGCCAACTAACCATAACCATCACACTTCTCACCTTCAAGTTTTTTTGAAATCGAAATTCGAATGGTGGACTAAGTCAAATTCACCCAAAGGAAAACATCAAAAGGAATGTTTTAAAGGAATTGGATTAAACATAAAAAAAATATATGCGAGAAAGTTCACCCAACAACATGACAAACGTTATCCATTTTGGCGGTTATACAAAACTATCCCACCAGCTAAGCCTTACGTAGCGTTGTAAAAGACAAAGAATGTTCTACTAACTTATTAGAATTTACACATGTTAATTAACTAATTGGATGAATTCGGACAAAAAAGTTGTGGGTGGAATAATAAATGCATAGATTAAAAAGGCAAGTAATACATCAAATATACCGTTTCAGGGTGATGAACAGACTTACACAGAGATCTGAAGAAGTTGCGTATTCGAAGTGTTAATGGTTTTGTCATGACAGCAATGGAGTTATCTACGCTGCCATCAGAGTCAAAATAGAACACACCTCTGGCAGCTCAATGGAGATTGATATTTTTTAGTATTTCATAAAATTGACGATCGAGGGTGAACTGTAGGGATAAGGCGACAGAACAAGGTCAAACAGCAAACAGTATGATCACCTAGGCGACGCCCAACCACCTGTCAATCCACGTTTATTGAGGGTGCGAACATTAAGTTAGTATTGATTTTACTTCCACACTATTAGAGTACTATGAAGGGCTTTATATTCAGGGTTGGAAAATTTGCTATTCTACGAAATAAAATGTTCAATAGCTTTCCGTGGTTTCAATTTCCTGTAATAATGCACAAAACTAATTTTGATTCGTCATTTTCAATAATGAACTTAGTAATAACCAAGAAAAAAGTAAACCCCCTCAAAAATTAATAAAGAAACATGGTTGACGTTTCAAGATTTGTAGATTTCAAAAATCGAATTAAAAAACGCTGCAAATTCTTTCACTGGGGTTTATTATTCAATTGGCTTGCGTTCATGATTTGCATAGAGCACGTAAATCCGTTCTCAACCAAAATACCTATTTGGATTGATCAGTTGATCATATTAGTGTGCCTCCTGAAATTCAATATCGCTCTATCACCTGTGAAATACGCACACTCCAAAGCTTAGTAGAATTCAAATCATGAACTCAGGCCAATTGAACAATAAACACAGGTGAAAGAATTTGCAGCGTTTTCCTGAAAATTTCAGATTTTCTGATTTTTCCTGAAAATTATCAGAATGCGTCATTCAACCCGTGTATCGGCTACAAAGCCTTTTAGGAGTTCACTCCAGTATCCACATTACTACATCACTACGTCACTAGGTTGCTGATATCAACACAAACACAATAATAAACCAAAATAACGCGAATGTTGGCACCATAAATCGGGCCATAGATCGGGAATGGTTTGACCTACGGACCTGGGGAGTGGCTCATTCGATTCCTCGTGGAGTGTTCTTCAAAAAGAGTACACATTTAGGCCGCCTTGACTTGTTTTGAGGTTTTTAGGGATTTTACAAAACTTTGACAGCCCTTAAAGGGCACTTTAAATTGAGTGAGAGAGCTGGCTCAAGAATTGGGGCGTCGTCGGACCAAGATGGATTTTTCCTGAACATTTCAGATCTTTTGCTCCAGCCGTTTGGGAGAAATCGTGCGTACGGCGGCCTTTGAAACGTAAACCATGAAATTTTCAGGGGGGTTAGAATTTTTTTTCAGAGCGATTACAATGGTTTATTATTGAATAATAAACCAAAAATCTGTACATCCACCGATCTAAGCTTTTCTCCGAAATTACAATACCAAAATTGTCTCAAAAATCCAACATTGATCTATGATGTGCAAGTAAGCTTGGCAGCTTGATCAATCCAGCCTAAGGGATTATATTTAAGGATTAAGATATCAAAAAATCGAAATCTCAAAAACCTTCGATGTAAAAAGGTAGTTGTTTTGTTTGATTCAGATAGAAATCGTTCCCTTCAATCGAGTGATGCCACTCGGGTTATTACGATCATCGGTAATCTAAACAAATCTAAACCAATGTTAACGCGATTATTTGTTGTTGTTTTAAATGATCTCGAGAGTTTATTGAACTTGAGTCAAACACCCTGTACAGTAATTAACAATAGACTTGTCTACCTACACCTACCTCTAGTTTAACGGGTTTTGCTTTTAAGGAGTTTCAATGTGGTTATTCTCAAAGGTTTCAGCGTTGTCATCGCCTCATCCCGATCAAAATAAACTATTGGCCGTCCCCTTTCAACCCGGCGACGTCCTAAAAATAGGCGAACCGAAGCGATTTGTTCGGATTTTCGAGGAATGAAGAACAACCGCGAACTTGTCGCTAAGATTATTTGAGAGGTAGTTTAGGGAACATTTTAAAGAAATGTCCAACTAATACTAGAACCGATAAATCACACGCAATACGCAGAGTATAAAGTAATACCTTCATCGACGAGATTTAATTACAGACTAAAAACCTTGAGGCATACAAATACATACACAATAATTGATATGAATGAACAATAATAAAATTTTTGTTGAGATTTTGTTCAGATTGTTGTAGGAGGATGGTCCCAAACTTTAGGGTCCTTTAGGAAATTTTACACTGTCTAGAATACACAAATTTCTGAAGTTTACCTCATTAAGTGGTTAGAAAAGTAATTTATTTGGACACCATGAGTTGCCTTATTAATGAATATCGAAGTAGCTTAAGCCTTCTTGTACGGTTGTTTTAAAATTAAAGTTTAACTCATTCAGTAGCTAGGGAAGTAACTTGTTTAAAAAGTGAAATTGCCTTATACAAAGGTGAGGAAAGTTACTTAAGCCTTACTGTAAGGTTGTTAGGAAAGTTAAGTTTACTTCATTCAGTGGTTAGAAAAGTAATTTATTTGGAAACCATGACTGCCTTATTAAATGAAAAGGGAAGAAAGCGTTTGCTACTAAATAACTAATTTGAACAGCAAGGGTTAGCTCATTCAATGATGAGGGCGGTAAAGAAAGTAGCTTGGGCTACTTCCAAAGGTTGTTTGAAAAGTAAAGTTTACCCCATTCACAGTAGCTATGGAAGTAACTTAAGAAAGTGAGAATTACCTTATTCAATCGTAAGGAAACTAACTTAAGCCCTGTTCGGAATGCTATGCAAAATACTTAAACAATAGATAACTTACTTTCTTTCACCGATTCGGTGTCACTGTCATGCTCAGCATCGCTATCGATGTCCAAGGGCGGAGCGCTTGGTTCCGGCGCCCTCATCTGTAAATACAGGGAACAACTGTAAACTGTCCGACAATCTGAGTGCATTTGAGAGACATCCTATTACAGATAACGTACAGGAAACCGATAAACAGGAATCTGGTTTGTTCGACTCAGTTTCCAAAGAACGTTCGTACATAGCAGTTCAGACAGTGGGACGTTGAAATTATCTTTAACGGTGGTTTCCTTCAAACTAGACACACATTATCAAAGGGACTGCGGATCTAATCAGTCGACATCGGGTGAGTTTAGTAGTTCTTTTTCTTAATTTCCTCATTTTGCAGTACTTTTTTTCCGGAAGATGGAAACACTGTAAGAAATAATGAAGGTGAGTGCCTTTCTGTTGTCTCAGTTTGTAGACCATCCTAATAACAACACTACCTCTTGACCTATGATTGATTTACGATATTTAGCCAAGTTAGCTTTCCTTGTTTTTAAAATCCAAAACTAACGAGGCTTGATTCACTAACATAACTAGCAAAGCCTTGCAAAAAATATTGAACTAGAATTATATCAAAATTGGAAAATGATGGCTATCAGTATCTATTCCCTTCATTTCCGAGTGAGGACACTTCAAAAGCAAGAATTTCAACAAAAAATGATGCACCTTATTTCATGAATTATTCATTTCTCCTTAACTACAATGCATAGAAGATCATGATGATCCATCAAAATGAAAAACTTGTGAATGAGTAAAACGAGGTTACCAAATTCACAACGCCAGCTCTACTAAGTTTCACATCGCACTTTGCTTAGTAGAAAAAAGGGGACATTAACTTTTGGTTGAACCCTTACACCCCTTCACAGCAAAAATTTGTGCTTAAAAAAGTAACAAAAATCCATGCCACGCATACCATGAGGTGTTGTTTCCTCTGGTTTGATCTAATTTCCAGGTGTGTCTTCCCAAGTTATTTGAAAAGTATAATAAAACTAGAAATAGATGAAAAAGTGGTTTTTAACAAAGAAGAAAGGTTGTTTAGAGTCTGTTCCAAGATTCTTGACCCCACCCAGTATTTGTAATATACACCCATACATGTTGAAAAATTGTTAAGATGACATAATACAGAACACAGAATTAAATTTCATATTGCATATCCAATAACACCAGGGCATCAGTTGTGAGAAGGGATGACGAGTTGCTTGTGAGCCGTTATGGCACCGCACATAATGAAACGGTTATTGTGGCATATAAATTTTGAAGACGATGAAATCACAATGCTGCGTTATTTACAAAAGCCGACAATCTAGGGAGCTTCAAGGATGTAACATTCACTAATGATTGACATATTTATATTATATAAATGCCAGACATCCCAGTCGAGATCAAGTTTTCTAGGGTAAACAGGAGAGAATTTTGCTAATTCAGCTGATTGTGTAGAAGCTCGTCATGTCATTCGCCTCAAGGGGGTTCTCTGTTGAATTTTAGCTTTCTGTGGTTAACAAAAGAGAATTTAGCTTGATCAGCTGAACAGGTTGGAGCCCATCATCATCCTTCTCGTACTGACTCGGGGAGGCTTCCTACCGAATTTCAGCTTTCCATGGTGAACAGAAGAGATGATCAGGTTTGTGATTGATTTGGTTGGTTTGCCCTTCTCGATTCTTGAATCCGCCGCCTCGAGAGATATACCAGACGCCTTCCAGCGTCTAGGACATCCTCTGAGTGTTGCGGGCGTTATCCAATACAGCTCATGGAAGGGGCAACTATAACATTCCATCAGCTCCTTGTGTTACAGGTTCGAGTCAAAAGGGATGCAACATTTCAAATCGCAGTTTCATTGGGTAAATAGCGTAGAAAACAAATTCTGGATAACATAGCGTTCGAGTGGCCATGACGTCATGGAAAATATTTAAAAATTACGTCATTAGTGAATGATCAAACGCATACAGCGATATCAGGAACGAATGACCATCCAGGCTTAAATGTTAGGCGTTAACAGGGTAACCGTTTTGCTCCTGGCAACCCAATACCAACGTCCCAATTTCTGAAATTTTATTCTTTATAGGCCCTAGTTTGGAAAATATACATAAGCCCAAATATACATGTACATTAGCTCTGTGTTGTATAAAGAAAAAAATTGACTATGTACGTCTTTTTTTAATCAAGTAAAAGCAACAGTGTTTTCTCTCACATCCTCTATCAACTCAGTACTTCCTGAAATTAGTCACACCAGCGATTATTCATAGTACGGCTCGACGATTCGGGAACTCGTAATAGTCGATTGTGCAATAACTTCTCCTCATTCAATCCTGTCAAAATGAGACGTAACTCACCTTTTTTGAAGCGATCGTTGGCTTCGTAGCGACGTTGCTGAACTTTTTCAAAGCCTCTTCGTAGGTCGGGTTCCTCGGGAGGCGGGGGTTCCCATCGCGGTCGACTATCGGGGAAGACTGCGAAAATAAACAAACAGAACAGGAAAGTCAAGAGAAGCTGGTTTCTACGTAGCGGTTTCGCGGCGTCAGAAACTGTAAGTGATGAAACAGAAGAAGCTATTCATTCTACGGATTCTTCTGAACTGTTGCCGAGTGAGTCAACGGTGCCTAATTGACCTTAAGGCGAGCGGAGACGACCTCCGGAGCCTCCCCAGAAAAACCGCTCTTCCAGGGGAATCGTGAGAAAGAGGGGGGAGGGCAGACGAGCTTAGGTGGATGCCCCGAAAAAAAATATCGAAATGTTTCCTCCTATACATCCGTTTCTGGGCACCTTGAGTAAAACCCTAGACGGAAAACAGAAGAATATTTTTATCGTATTCGCGATAAAACTAGAATGAATCCTGCAATTACAATGGGGGTCATTATTGGAAAAAAAAAAAGAAAAACGTCTGCCAAGTGGGTGTGGCACATAGCTTCCTCATATCCATAACATGACTGTATAGATAATTGAAAATTATTATTGACTAAAGAACTTCGTTCAATTAGGCGAAGTAAATATTGAATTAGGGCAAATTTATTGTTATGCAGGAGCATACTATACTATTGAACAAACTATAAAATATACCTAATAATAAAAATTTACATTGACGCTGAATGGATAGATGACAGAAGTGATAAATAATTATTATGACATTTCTAAAAATAAAATATAAGCATCGTTCAATGACGGATCAAATAATGTTGGGTTGACTGCAGCGTCGTTGCAAAGTACCCAACTGCCGTCATCCCTCCGCACAGTGGCTGTATATATCTTGCGCATGCGCAGAGGCTACTATTGATCCGGGGGTCATGAAACTCATAGGGGACCATCTACGCATCAAACCGAACAATCCCTGAAAATTTCATCGAAATTGGTCAAGAACTCCCAGAGTTATGCGCGTAACAAGGATTTCACGTTTGCGCATGCGCAGAGGCTACTATTGATCCGGGGGTCATGAAACCTATAGGGGACCATCTACACCCCAACCCGCACAATTCCTGAAATTTTATCCAAATGGGACTATAACTTCGTGTAGTTTTGCCCGTAACAAGGATTTGCTGACAGACAGACACACAGACAGACACGGAACCAAAATTGTTCAGAAAGGTCTAAAACGCAAAATGCGAGGGGAATTTTTGATTTTGGAGACAAAAAAATTTTCACGTTCCGAAAGTGAAAACAATGCTTCCGCTACCTTGGTAGACTCGGAAGCAAAATGAAATCGCATGTCTATTAAGTTTGCCCGTGGATAGATCCGTATCTGATCGTTATTCATCGGGTCTACCTTTATTTATACTTGAGAAAACGAAGAAAATTTTAATCTTAAAGCCCAATTGATCGGACGGACAGTCTTAGAAATGCAATTTTGTTTTACCAGAAAAAGTCGAATCAGCAAGTACTGCGAACGATACGTGATTGGCTCACGGTCCCCAAAAATCGTGGTATATAATTACAAACAGTGGGAGCACAAGTATAATTTTCTCAGTTTCTGTTGTCCGATCGCTCTCAAATGTTCGGCGTAGTATGAGACGAACTATCTGATATATCAATTTCAAGGCGATAGTATCGTTAGTAGTACAGCGCATGCGAGCTTGTGAAATCTCTGTAAAATGTCTAATTCCTTCAGTTTCCATCGAATTTTTATGAAATCGGATAAATTGTAGATCTTCAATTATCTCTCAAATATGTCATTATATCTATGGCACCTAGAGCTTCATTTTTGACAAACCAAAACTTCACTTTGCGCATGCGCAAACGTAAAATCCACCGAGTATTATTTTCTCATATTCCAGTGATTCGATCGAGCTAAAAATTTAATTGGTAGTGAAGGAAGAACGGTCTAATAATTAAGATAGTTTCAAAATGATCGATCAAAATGGTGTACAAAATGTCATAACTTCACAGAGACCCGATCCGATTAGCCAATTTGGAAAAAAAGTTGACCTAGCATGAGACATTTGTCCAATATTTTTATGATATTTCTTCGTCACAATCTATAGTTTTAGAGCATACCTACGCGTTTCAATGACAGCATAATTCAGCGTAGAAAGTGCCTTTAGTGGGTCGTTTGACAGCTCATAGTAACCGTCAAAAACCAAAGAATATCAGGTGATCGTGTGGATCTGTTTTCGGAGTTGTGGGGTTAAAAATCAACCCAACAACGAAGGTGAATCGTTCGCGTATTTTTCTAATCTTCATTGCTCCATATATCTTTTTTCCGTCAAGTTAAATATAAATAATTAGGTAATGATAAACAGATTGATATACATCCCTTCAATGAATCGAATGAGCCCATTCGAGCCACTTTACTGTCATCCGTTCTATCTCTCTAAGGGCTAAAACTTTTACAGACAAAATGAACGTCAACACGAATGTAAATGTCAACGTAGCAACCTTGCACATAATAAAAACCTCGTTAATTGTGTGTGACAGAACCGGCTCATTAATTGAAATGGAATTTTATTTTCAAGAGTTGATATCGAGTTTTTCATAATAAATATTATATATTTACGGGAAAATAAAGCATAGGTAGGAGTTTAATTTGTTCTCGTTGAATTTCGGTTGTTCCATTCGTGGGTTTCAACATCCGTGTCGATTTACAGTAAATTGCACCATTGTAGGTATTAAGATATCAGCTTGTGTTACGTTCTGAAGGAGTAGTAATGTCTTAGTGTTAAGAAATTATATTTATGACGAAGTCATATCGCGTTTGATATATCTAGAAGTCAATTACAAAGCGTGGACCGTTGTGGGTAATTTCTTTCCTAATCAATCTATCGGGGTGAAGTATGAAGAGAGCTTTTTTAAAGGTATCTATCATACAATTACAAGTTGCATAAACTCCGAGTTTGAATATTGTACCGCAGATTACGTATAATAAACATATCAGTAATGTACGTAGAAGGGAATACATCAATAAAACCTCAGTGTAACAACTCCCAGCGTTTTGACTTATGTAACCCGTAGGAAATCATACTCAGCCTTACCCGCACATTTCCAGAAAATGTCATCGACATCGAATGAAAACTTGAAAATAATGCTTGTTAGAAGGATTCCACATCGCACATAACGCATTTTGGCATGCGCAGCAGCCAATAACGATATGATCATGTTAACATTGACATCGATTGATTGAATCGTCTATTCCACACTTCTCTCCAAATTTGTTAGAAATCGGACATCTAGGACGTGGTAAAGTTGTGCATGATGACTTTGACGTTAGCGTTATGCGCAGACTGAAGAACCTATTTGTGAGCAGGAATCTTATAGAGGACAGACACACTTTACAGCCTAACCCGCATAATCCCTCAAAGTTTCATATAAATTGGGGTAAAACTATCAAAACAAAGCTTGATTCAAGGATTTAACATTCGTGCATGCAGCAGTAGCTACTAACATTTGACCGTATTGAAACTTATATGAGCTACACCCTAAATTGGACTGAGATCCTTAGACTAGGGCGGGGAAGGGTTTTAAATTTGCGCAGACTGAAGCATTGATTTGTTAGCAACGGAACTTTTAGTGGACCATATTACCTAATTCACATTCTCAGACAATTCTATGAAAATCAGTAGAAAACTTTGGAAATTGAGCTTTTTACACGGATTTGCGTTCATAAGGCTGATAGACAAGAAGCTAAAGTTGCCCATGATGGTCAAAAACGTAAAATGCGAGTGCCTACTAATTCTGATTTTTGCGAGAAAAAAAAGCAACGGTAACTGTCAGTATATGAACAACTTACCGTCGTTTGACATGGATTTGCACACCAAGTTATCGGGCATAATAATGTTTTTAACACATGTTCTTGAAAGATTCCAGGGTTGATCACGTTCGTACGAGCCTACGTCATTTATAAATACACGGAAAGCGAAAGAGAACGGCTGAGGTCGCGGATCACCGGCACTAAGGAAAAGGTGAGTTAGAGGAGGAAAAATGGTTTTAAATCCCACAGCATCTCGATAGGAAGCGAACGACAAGCGGTGACTAATAGAATTTCCAGAGCGCGGATTAGGCGCTTTATTCCGCCGGTTTATCCAACTTTCTATCTTCGTTGATAGAATCTTGTTTCCTCTTCGACACAAGAGCCGATGCCAACAGACCTACAATATTCTGTACATATAAACGATGTAGGAATTCACAAATAGAAGAACTACTATTAAACCAGATAAAATAAACAACTTAACTTGTCTGAAAATAAAACAAAAGTTATAATAACTCCATTTCAAAAGGAAATGTTTGGAAAGATGACGACATTCCAATAATATTAGCTCGTTCGATCGACACAATGTACTGGGCGATGTTTACAATATTCAAGGACTTCTGTTCATTCGATTTTTGAAATCTATGTATCTTGAAACGAAAACCAACAATCTTTGAGGGGTTGAACAATTTTATTTCTTGATCGAATACAAAGGTTCATTAATGAAGAAAATGAATGCGTACATTTTTTGGTTTATTATTCAATAATAAACCATTGTAATCGTCGATACAGTGAAAAAAATAAATTAACCCCCCATGAAAATTTCTTTGGTTTATGGTTGGTTGGTGATGAGCGTTCTCGAATTTAAAAAATTTGCCGTCCGTAACCGTACGAAATATTGCTTTTCGGCAATAAAAGTGGTCTCAACCATAAATCTGAAATTTTGAAAAATCCAGTTGGTCCGACAACGCCCTTGAATCTTGAGCAAAATACAGCTCTCTCACCTATGATTTAAAGTGCAAGCCAGGTTTATTTAGGGTTGTCGAAGTATTGTAAAATTCTGCTCAAATTTTATAATTCAAAAAACTATCGAGATAGGCTAAAATTAATTTATGTGTCTTTGAAGTTCAATCTTCCACAATATTGGAATCGAATGAGCACCCTCCCCAGGTCTAAATTAGGTCAATCCAGAAAACCATAATTAAAATTATGTTATTTATGGTGCCGACATTCCCGTCATCTTTCTTTATTGTTGTATTTTACGTTTTGATATCAGTAAAAAACCTAGTGACGTAGTATGTATAAAAATGGATCTCCTTTGCAACCCTTCTAAATCCCTTTGTACCGATACATGGGATCTACATTCTGAAAAAATGTCATTAATCCTAAAATCGCCACAACTATCCTATTGCAGTCCTTTGTACCTCCTTCATCTGATTTTTAACTTTCTTCCTCCCACCATGAGACTCCCCATAAACCAATCCCGAAATGTATATAAGTGATGGATTTACCTGGTTGAATTAAGGAGGCACACAAATGATATGAACTGATCAATCCAAATAGCTTTTATTTTAAGTTGAGAACAGATTGTACCTGTTTTTATTTTATTTTATTTTGTAATTAATTTATTCTTATTAACTGTGAAACACGCAAGTAAATAATTTGATAACATTGTAGTAATTAACACGACTCTTGCTCATCACCACTGGTTGAATACGACGAGCAAAATTAAAGATATTTTTATGTAGCAATTTTTCTTTCTTGTTTTTTCAAGCAAATTGACACATTCTCTTCTCTCTCACTCTCTCTCTCTTGTGGAACAAAATCAATTATGGGCTTGTCAAAATGAATTAATCATTCCAAAATATCACCAAATATGCTGATCAGCACTACGTAGTCAAATGTCTTTGATAACTAAATACAGTTTTGATGAGTGATAATTTATAAAGCTCCATGTGGATGTCCCACATGTTCCATGGAAAAGATGTAAATGTTGGCTAAAACCCAGGAGAGAACTTACTAAAGATTCTGTTCCAAAAACCCTACATTTTGTTTGGACTAGAGTGTATACAACTTTTCGTCACTACGGGGAGCAAAGAGAGATTGGGGGTTATAGTCCAATCTTACACTATGAAAGAATATACCAGGGTCTACAATGAATATCTGCCTGCCAGAAAAAAAAAATTGGGATCAAATCAAGTAGCCTTATCAAACCATTATTTCAGTGTCAAACGGTTTTTCCTCACTCCCTACAATGTTTTAAGAGGTAGCCCCCAACTGGCAGGAAAGGGTGTTTATGAAGTTGCTTCTGTTTTGTTGGCATCCCTTATTCAAGATGGTCCCAACGCTGGTAGTTGGATTTTGCCTAGACCTTCCCAGTCAGTTCTACCGGGAAAACCATCCCTAGAAGCAGCAATGTGGGTTTTTTAACTCCCACTCCCTACTCCAATAACATTCTGACTGTGGCAAGTGAAACTTGATCACACTTGTTGACAATTAGTGCAGTTGTTGGAAGTTCGTTGACAACATTTTGGTACAACCAGTTTCGATTGATTAGTGGCCTGAAAAGGTGGGTAAAGGCTATAACCTCACTCCCTACAATATCCAACCAATAGCCCCAGATTGAAGTTGGATTTTTAAGCCAAATTTCGTAAACTTTGGTCTAGTAGTTTTGTAGAAAAGCTTCAGACTGCAGACGGCGTAAGGAAGAGCTTTTGTTCATTCGATTTTTGAAATCTACGTAACTTGAAACGAAAACCAACAACCTTTGAGCGGGTTAAACAATTTTATTTCTTGGTCAAATACAAAGGTTCATTAATGAAAATAATAAACCCAATTCATTTTTTAGTTCTCTTCAAGCAAGTTGACCCATTCTTTTCCCCTACTCTAAACAGTTATGGAACACTTTAGCAATAATGGGCCTGTCAAAATAAATTCGTGATTATTTACTGTGAATGTTTGGGGCATTTACTTTTAACTATTCTCAGGAGTGACTTCGAATCGCCGTTGAAATCTATGATCCTGATAAAATTGGTCAAATTGATATCCGATTCAACATTTGAGATAATATCAAGTGTGTTATTTCCTTATAGTTTGGGTAGATAAATTTTATGATTGAAAGGCAAAGCTATAGAAGTCGCCCTCCCCTTTCTTGGACCATAGAATTTTTACTATCTAATTTTATAGGAACCAAGAATCGAACTTTTACAAATTTTCGACTGGAAAATGAGAACGTATAAGGATTTTTTGGGGGTTGAATCCAATTCTGAGATCAAAAGCAGCAAATTCCAACCTAAATATCAACGATCAAGGGTATCTTTTCAAGAATACTATACTATAACTAGAAATAGGTGAATACACTAACCATGTAGTACAAGGATTTTGAAGATTTAGGACCAGGTGGAGTCCGCGACCTGGAGCTAACGATGCACGGTTCAGAGTAGACTGGCTCTGTCGGCAATCTGACTGGATTTCGCGGCAATTGAAGAGATTTGACTGGACCAACCGGCAAATGACGCGGCCTAGCTGGAGAACTGTCCGCGGTAGGAGACATCTGTCTTTGGTCATCGTAGGGCACGTCGTAAATATTCCCGTTCGTCGGGGGCGGAGGCGGAGGTTCTTTCATCCTCGTCACAGAAGGCTTATGGACCTTAAGAACGGTTTCAAGTTTCTTAAGCATAATGAGAGGTTCAGTCTTGGATCTCTTGAAGGTGGGTTTGTTGTTATTTTTCTCGTCGGTGTCTCTCATCTTTAACTCCTGATCACTGCAAGTTGGCAGGGAAGGCGATTCCATGTTATCACCATCGCCTCCTACTTTGTGGACGAACGTCCTGGGCGGCTTCCGTGGAGCTGGCCCTTTGGGCAACGGACTTTCCGCAACATTTTTCAACTGATTGCTGATAACTTTGACTTTAGGCCCAACGCAAAAATCGTTCTTAGACGATCTAAAAGCAGGCGATCTCTTAACTTTACCACAGTTGTTTTGACCCTCCACGGAGCTCGAAGTAGAGTTCGTTCTTTTGAATACAATATTCCTTTCTGGCAAATCTACCAGCTCCAACCCTTCGTTACGGCAAGATTGTGGTGAAACGTTATTTACTTTAGGAGTAAATTTATGTAATGGGAAACCAGCGTTACCGTTTGTCACAGGCTCGGTTTGGTCCAATCCTTCAAATCTTTTCTTGATCTCGAACACTCTCTTTCTCTCCATATCATTGTTGCGAAACCCGTATCACGGTTTTTCTAACAATGAATAGAACACGTAAAAACTCCTATACATTTTGAATAAATCAAACATATTGGCAAAACCCACTAAAAGAACCCACATCAAAACCAACTGCCTACCTACTTAGTATTGCTATTATTTACATATCGAAGGGTGGTGGTTTTTTCACTGCTTTGATTTCCTGTGTTAATGTCGGACACAGTTCGGTTTTTATGGATCAGTATTGGTTGATCATAGCCCACAACCATTCCACTCGATGTGCTCACATTAAGAAGAATGTTTATTACAGCACAAAGAACACGGATAAAAGAATGCAGATGGTGAGGTATGGGCGACAACAAATGACCTAAATGTTCGGCTCTGAATGCGATAAAAGTTCTGAAAAGGAGGCGGAGTTTTCTGATTTATTATTTGATTAGTTATAATTCATTCCTGTTAGAATTTTGCCCATGAATGTTCTATAAATAAAATTGTTGTCTTGTTTGGACATATGGTTTTCACTCTTAAATTGTGTATCTCATTTATAAAGTTTGTCAGGTTCCCTTATGCGCAGTAGAATTCAACTATGGGAGGTAAGTGCCTATGGTATCTATTAAGTACCTTCCACAAAGCTTCCTATGTACGAGTACCTTTTTCTCGACATATATATTCCACGTAGCACTTTGGGGCGTTTACTACCATAGAAACCAAGGGTTGTGAGGTGCTGGAGGGATGTGGGGCACCGGAGGGATGTGGAGTGTACACTAATATACCACCCGGAAATCTAGGTTCCAGTTGAAAAAATAACATTATTTTTCTGATTGAGAAGCTCGAACACAAGAGCCATTTGTTTTATAAAAGGAGACGAATAAAGTCTCCACAAACAAACTAGATTTTATGTGAATTAGAACAGGATCATCAAGACTCCTTCCCCCCTCGCAATAGCAACTACCTGAGGTCTAGAATCATAAAAATTACAGGATCAGCTTTTTTCCCTGGTCACACTCATGGACGTCTCACAATACAGGGAAGTCTAATAGAATTGATCCAGGTTAGTGAGGGTAAATACAAACATGAGAAAAAACAATAACCGAATACAAATCCGTTCCAAATCATTCTATGATCGAAGATGGAAAAAAACTACAAGTGTTGTTATCGTTATTGTTTGTGTATTGTATTGCTATAGTACTGTGTGTACTATAGATAGCTGCGTGGCACGAGTGCTCCCAGGTTTACTTCCAGTTTTACTCAGAAACTTGTCGATTAGGCGAAGTCCAATTTGTTGGAAGTTATCAAGCAAAAAGGAGGGCCCACTAGCTATTAATCCATTTTCTGAGCTCGGTTTTCTAGTGTCTTTGGACTTTAAGAACGCTATTTTGCCTTTATAAAAACGAATTTGTGTACGTTTGATGACAATTTGGCCTGATTTGTTAAGTTTTGAAATTGTTTGACTTCAAATATGTTATTTAAGACCTCTGTATACACATTCTTAAAATTAGTATACAATTATTATACAGTCGAGAGGTGCAGCTACAATATTC
Source organism: Creontiades dilutus (assembly GCA_031894815.1). Taxonomy (NCBI): domain Eukaryota; kingdom Metazoa; phylum Arthropoda; class Insecta; order Hemiptera; family Miridae; genus Creontiades; species Creontiades dilutus. The sequence continues at coordinate 134,364 of JAVIWC010004017.1, forward strand.
GTGAAAATCAAAGTGGGTGTACGAATACATTTTTTTACCGAGTGTAGGTAAAAATACCACATTCTCCATTTCGTCGCTGTGTCAATCCGATTACGGGGAATTTCATGTTAAAAATTAATTCTATTTTCTCCGTCAGAATGAGGTTTTGGAGGGAAATATTCGAGAGGACAGACTATACCTGAAATATCTCACCTATCTCTCCTATTTCCTGAAAACGATCATGAGCCTCCTCTTCCATGCTTGACGACTGTACCACACACCGAAAGTTGAGGTTAAGAAATAGAGAAGACCAACGATTCATTAAAATTTCACTGAACTAACGTTAATTTTTATCGTAAACTTTCAAGCCGGCTAAGTTACACGGTGTAACTTACACCACCATCTGCAATTCTGGCCCCCTACGGAACAATAAATACTGAGTTCCTTCTATTGAAAACCTCATTTTGCTCTGTGAGGTAAGTGAAACAAACCCACTTAGATTGTAAACAACACCAAGTCATAAGCCCATGCTCATTCTATGATTCAAGTTTTGGTTTCCTTAGGATTCAGTTAAGTTGTGCAATAGCCTAATTACTTAGGTACTTAGTGCATGTGAATAGTATAGAAAGGCAGGAGAGTCCCTACGGGCTAAATTGTATAATACTGTATACATTCTTGAAGTAATCATGACAGCAGAAGGAATTTCCAGCTATGTTCAGTATATTTATGGTATGGCTTGTTTATTTCATATTCCATGCTTAGTGCGGTTTCTATTCATGTATTCCTTTAGGTCAGAACCTGGTCTGAGGCTGCATCACCCTGAGAAAACGAACACCACCTATAAATTGACCACACTATACTGGGGGCAGTTTCTAGCATGATTAACGTCCCAGGAAGATTACCAAGGCTCGTGGTCTTTGATTTAGGTAAGTACCAAGTATTACTTTTACAGTTATTTAACAATTTACTAATTCGCTGTGACCCAATTGTTTACTCAAGTCCCGTAGTAAGTTGGCACATTACACACCGGCCAATGACCTATCTCTTATATTTGTTCACTCTTATTTTATAATTGTCTGGTCATTTGACAGTATTTAGACAGCCCACAGGTTAATTACAAAAGGTCATTACAGGTGATTTTGTTAATTACAAAAAAGAAAAACCGTAATTGTGGTGACTTTTGCAAACAGGTATATATTCCTATATTCAATCGACGGATTGCACTTTTATAGTGTGGCCCAAATACTAAACATCTGTGAGTAATTATCTATAAAGCATACAGAGAAAGTCTTTCTGTGCTTGGCTAACGAGCGTTTCCCATGAATATGAATTTATATGGTTGTTTCAAGATTGGCTTTTCATGTTCAGAACTGATAGGAAAATTGAATTGGTTCCTACAGTTGAGCTTCTTGTTCTACGTATTGGCTTCAATTTTGACCATAAAAATCGTTTTTTAGTAGTACCTACTTGTAGTTTTATACTATAAGTGTATGACTTAGTTGCTCTGTCACCAGCAACGTTTCAACTAATGATTTGTCTTCCTAGTGATAACCTATTTCCCCACCTCACTGTCATTATTTTATACCAAATGCGATAAACATGGATGGATACATTTGATAGAGATCGATTGCCCTATGAAAACGCATTTAGGAGGGTGTTGACGAGATAGAGCTCGCTTGCAGAATGAGAGAAACTCCCCCCACCATCACAAGCTGTCACTACGAGGATTGGTTTAACAAAACCTCCCAGTAGGGTACCACACAAATTTTTCATTGTTACCTTAATTACTGCGTTGAATATATCAGTGCTTTGAAGAGTTGTCTATATTGTGCAGACTACACACTGTGGCCATTCTGGGTGGACACGCACGTCACTCCACCTTTCAGAAAAGTGAGGTGAGTATGCTATTCATGAAGTTACTTTATAAAATGGTATTACAATCGTACTTTATTTATGCCTGGAAGATCATATTAATGTGTTACCTGAGCACAGTGTGGTATAAAGTTATAACTTCTCTTTTATATCTCTCGATTGAATTGGATCTGTCGAAAATGAAATGTGGGTTGTATTTTTGAATCAAAGCATTAGGTTTGTTCGCAGAAGCTAACAAATCAGTTTGAACCCATTTGATAACTGGTGTGGGCGTTCGCAGAAGAACTATGAAGTGCCAGCTCATCAAGCGCTGCTGCCACGTACGCATTTTGCAAACGTTTTAAAACTGGTTGAATCCTGGCGTTAGATCGTCTGAACTGATAGGAGGTGTTCTTCCAACTGCTTCTGATTGTTTATCCCCTCTACCTCCTGCCTTCTTGACCACCAACAGAAATCATTTGCCTACGCACCCTCTTTGCGTTTCCTGCCAGTTTGCTCAGTTTGTTTATCAAAAGTTTGTCTTATTACATCAAGTATTTATCTCTTTTTCATTTGTCATTCTATCAGTGTATATATTCTGGCGATGTAAGCAGTTAGTTCAGCTAGTTGTAGGAATACAGTTATTATTAACATACCTGCAGGGAACTGGTTATCTTGGTTCCTCAACTAATTTTATTTTCTCTTCTGAAGGAAGATAGTGGTTTTTAGGAAAAGTTCTGGTTAGCGGATCAGTTGGAGTTGGCAAGGAGTATTTAGGAAGTTTCCATAGTGTAAACCGATGATTCCAGATGGCGGTACGTCTGCAGCAACAGGCTCAAACTGACAGAAAGGATGGAAGTTAAGTTACGGGTGACGGTGTTTCAATGACATGGTCTGCGTACACCAGTCACTCTAACTTGGAATAGGATGGATATTGAGCAGGGGAAGTCGATGATTCCAGACCTATGTCTGCAGCATCACACTTCGTATCTCAGAGGTGAAGAGAGGAGGTTGAGCAGGAGAATCGATGTTTCCAGAATACAACTTCTGCAGACATCAGAGTTCTTACTCGAGGGTAAGTCTGAAAGGTGTACTACTATAAACTACTCGCAAGAGGGGGTAATTTGGGGTTTTTGGCAGTAATAAGGCAACGTTTTCAGCTTAGGAGAGAGCTCACTGACCAAGTGAAGTCCCGGCTCGGTGTCTGGATATTTATGCCTGGTCGTATCCCTTCTTCCTCCTCACCCTTCCCGAGGAAGAAGAGCTCGACCCTTGTGCCTTGGTCCCTGCGCTTCCCGTTTATTGGAATAATTATGTGTCTTCCGGGTAAGTTCCCTTACAATACCTTATTGAAAAATCCCTATTAATTAGCAAGTTTGAGTACAGAAGGACTAGTTTCAGGTTGCTAGTTAAGACAAATTCTGTAATAAGGTACGTTATTAATTGTATTCTATCAATGTTTTACGTAGAAAACGTGTTGAAACATACGTTATAACTTTAGACATAATGATTGTTATTTTACAATATTATGCAGAAGAGGAAACGAGATGTGCAGTGGCGTGCTGCTAGTAATGGTTTACTCTCACATCATGTTGCATGACGATTATAACACCCCAGTCAGTAAACTCTGTTCCCAAAATCACTTTTTTGTTCAACGGTTTGAAGGTTTGTGATGATCGCGCATGCGCACTCATTCCTCAACCAGTTGATATCAGTTTGAAAACAGTCAACAAACCACTAGCAAAGATTGTTACTTACCACACTGTGGCCAGGCCTCGTTTACTTTCTTCAACTAATTTCCTTGTTTAACAAGGTCGAAAATTTTGTGGCTTTTCAACAGGGACAATGTTGTCGATACAGGGGGAAAGAATGTCAAGTTCTATCCTGAGGTTCCGTTAGTCCTGCAGACTCTGAAAGATCTGAACATTCCCATTGGTGTTGCATCGAGAACATCCGAAATCGAGGGTGCCAACCAACTCATTCACCTTTTTGACTGGGATAAATATTTCTGGCAAAAAGAGATCTATCCAGGGTGCAAAATAAATCATTTTGAGAGGTAGTGCATGTTTTGTAGTTAACTGTCAACTGAAAACACCATTTAATTGTATAATTACATCCATTTATCCACTTTTTTAATAGATCCCTAAGAGAACCTACTGTGTTGTTAGCCATATTTTATTTTATTTATATATTTTTCTTTATAGTGCAATGCTTTCTTTGATAGTGGGCTCTATGGGTGGGAAATAGCAAACTCTGAAGGAGACTACCTTTCCTGCAACATTTGGAAAAAACTATGGGCGGAATTCATAGACAAAGCCTCAGTGTGAATGTGCACTTGCACTGAGCTGAGTGAAGGGTCATCGTCCACTCACCTGTACGAATTCATAGTTGAGTGAGGTTGTTCACTTGGCTGATAAGGATGCACTCGGATTACGTGAGTGTGACAGTCCACTCAGGGAACGTTCAACCTTCTCCGTATGTTGGCAGCAGTGATCGCATGTTTTAGGGAAAGTTCCCCTGTTTTGTGGGAAAAGAAGGGGACATTTTCCCCTTTCCGTTCCATACTGGTTGTTAACGGTTCTGAAAAGTTACAGTTTCCTTAATGCGTACCTACCTACCTACGTTTTGGCTGAGCATCAAGTAATGGTGTAGGTAGTCATTGATTGCGCCATCCTGAATAGAAGGTATCACCAACTCGTTCCACAAACCAACAAACACGTATCTGCACTACAAAGAACACACACTTGATATGACGAAGTAGCATAAAATCGTAGAGTGACTACACGGTCACAGTGGTGACAATGGTAGTCCTCTCGAATTAGTTCGGACTCCTTCAGGATATATTATGCGAAGTAGAACGTCCCTGATAGTCTCTTTCCTAAATCGCAATTTTCGGTGGAACTGATCACTTTCGTAATAGTTTCGTCTTTCTCGCCGTTCTTCAACAACATAATTGTCCCACTCGCTCAACTCGTCCACCTCATCCATCTCAAACAACTCATTCCACTCAGAATACATGATATTAGGAAAAACTGAACGAATTATTAACAAAATACGATAGCAGCTGATGCTCTTAAGTGACCTCCCCCCATCACTCAGGATATTGCACTGTTAAGCTGAGGGTGACCCTCAGCTCAACGCCATTTTTGGTTTATGAATTCCGTTGAGTGTGCGTTTAGGGTGCCCACTCAGTGCTCCCTCAAATCACGACTATGAATCGCTTTGATTGCGTGGTTCCCCTCAATGCTACACTTAAGGACCCACTCACACTCAATTCCTGTGTATGAATTCTGCCCTATGTCTTAGATTTGGTGGACCTTGATTTTATTTTGTAATCAAATGTACGCACAAAAGATATATACTCCTAAGGAAACTGTATTAATAACTGGAAACATTTCTACGTTGAAACATGCCTTTACATTGACGATGCTAAGGAAAGGAAAGTTGTAGTTGCTCGATTTTCGAGTCCAACTGTACCTTTTTACAAACTTAAAAAAAAGGCACTCAATTCGACTTGTATGATTTTTATTATTATTGTCCAATCAGAAGTGAGCAGTCACCCAGCGTGCATTTCAACATCATCATTCACGTTACATTACTTGTAATGATTTTCGCTCTTATGAGAATATTAGTTGATACTAAAACTGCACCAGTATTTCAAAAATGGAAAAATGTGGAAAGACCATTTTAAAAAAAAGTCCAGTTTTATGCACAACATAACTTTCATAGTCTGTAATTTACTATTTTGTATGCAGTTGAGAAATCAGGATTTGATTATTTAGTATGAGTATATGAGTCAGTTACTATTAATAACTACCCTAGTTCCTTGGAATTTATCTTGATCATTCTTGTTCGTGCAGGTTCCACGAATCTTCTGGGATTCCCTTCGAAGAAATGCTCTTTTTCGACGATGAACGTAGGAATATTGTGGACCTGCAGCGCCTCAAAGTGACAGCCATCCTTGTAGAGAAAGGAATGAGCATGAAGGAGCTTCAAAGAGGACTCGACGAATTCGCCAAGTGACGATTCTACTTATTTCAATTTCGTAAAAAGTCTTTCATCCCAGCAACCGCTTTATTTACCCTAGATAAGCATACATACAATTGGTGATATATTTTTAATTAAACCGATAGGTGCCTATCAAATGGTGCCATGTGATTTTTTGTCAACCTATGCTTTTACTTTTTTTAAATAAATTTATTTTACCTAGATGTTTACGGTGTCCAGTTGATCATTCCTCATTCCATTGTGCACAAGAAAAGGATCGGCTTCTGATATAGTCCTCGAGCTCAGGGTTAAACTGTGACTTATTTTATCATTAATATAACATTTTTCAAACTGACCTACCTCACCTAGGTCACCTTGAGGTAGTGCATTGGTGTCTTTCATCTAAAAATGGCTGGAACACAAAGTAGAGGCCTCACAATGATGGCAGAATGGTTGGTTTCGAAGTTATACAAGTATACCTCATTCTTAAAACAAAAGGTTTTGACTCCAAGAACTATAAATTACCTCCTAAAAGACGAGAGTGATAAAAATCCTGAAAATAGTGATTTTCAGTGCTCTATCTCCTCTCCCGCATCTAGGCTGTTGCCCTTAAAAATCTCCTTGCGACCTTATTTTTTTTTTCGATTATGGTCAGCCAATGCTGTTTTAGCTCTGAGTTCAATCAATCGTTTCAATTTGGCATAGTGGTGTGGGGTGGAGCCTGTCCTAGCCACATACTCAAATTCTTAGTTTTAAGCGATGCTAGATAAACCAGAGAAGTATTTAAGTGACATACTGAATCAGAGCTACAAAGTTTTGACTATCTGGCAGCTTTTCGTAGAGGGGATTGGCTCTATACTTCTGCAGAACCCTGTTGTCCCTATGCTCATTTTCAACCAACACTCTTCCAGCTTCTCCGAAACTTAGTGAACTCGAAGGTTGTAAAGACTTAATTTGACACGTAGTAGTAGCCCACACTTCTCAATTTATTTAATATGTAATTCCTTGCCAACACACCAATATATGAAAGACAAATATTTATACTGTTGATAAATCTGAAACCAGAAAATGTACAAATAATGCTAAGCAGAGTTTATAGTGAGTGACAGACGTAGCACACGGCCGTGAACATGATTTATATATGCTTACAATACACAGGCAGGAAATCCAACCGGTGTTTTGCACGACAACGATCCCTTCCACCACCTATCAATGATGCAACCCGTGTTTTACTCGGAACACCTGTGCAAAGCTTCTCCAGTTAGCAAACATAATAAATGTTCACGGACCAAACAAATTAGTTGTGAAGGCTTTTATGAAGTAAAACGTTGTTTTTGATGCTCTGACCTAGCCTATTGTTGCGAATGGTGTATTTGAACTCATAAATTCTAAACCATATCTGTGCATATTTAAATGATCTAATTGTGTTACATTACTGTTCTAATTTCATAACATTCCGATAATTATTATTCGGTTCTTCGCCCCAGATCATGAGGTATAATTTAGGAAGAATAGTGTCTGTATCTGTGTGTAGGACGTTCTGCTGGAGGTACCGCCAAGTTACCCTGGAGGCCTCTGCCCTGTACGGCCTCCACCATGTCACCAAAATGCCGCCTCTGCCAACCAGACAGGGTGTGTTTGATAGGTTCTGAAAAGCTGGAGGAATATCAACAGGTACTGCATGTGTTACTCTGAGACTAGCAAGAGGAGTATCGACAGCTATTAGGCACACTTGCATTACACTGAATTTAGCATGGAGGAATTTCTACAGCTACTGAATCTGAATTGGTACTCTGAAAGTAGCTGGAAGAGTATCGACAGCTGCTGAATGTAATTTACTTTGTACTCAGGATGGAAGAGTATCGACATTCTTGAGTTACTGAATTGTTATGAGCTGGGACTATAACGCAGAACCTGAAATAAACTTACCTCCTTCCAAAACACGAGTAGTTACATATGCACAACTCAATACCATCGCGATTTGTTTTGTAACATTTTAAGTAATAAATGTAGCAATATAAGATTTCATGTATTGTTTCCGCTTTTAAAAAATGCTGGTTTTTTCATGAGGAGGTGAGATGTTCTATCCGGTATCATACTCAACTGCGTCCTCAGAAAGCACCTTGGGGAAAACCACAAGTTTGGATCAAAATATTTCTAAAATTGGTAATTGAATTTCTCTCTGAAGCTATCTGATAATGCGTTGAAACAACATAGGTGACAACATATAACAGTACCCATGGATCGGCGATTTTAAATGTACACAAAATCGTTTGCTATAAAATCATTTGGATATCTTGTTTCAGATCATACAATTTGGCAGCTACACGTTGATAAAATGGTGTACCCTTTCAAAATGGAGTAAGTTTATTCTCGTCAAGGCAAATTAGACTTGGAAATCGTTTATGGTGTTCGTCTTCTAAGCAGCATACTTTTTCTAGTTCCCTTGTTCCAATCCAAATTTGTTAACTTTTTTTTTTAAATTTTGAGCCATTTTTAACGATATTATGTATAACTGGTTTTGAAATGGGTTCTTAGTTGTATTTCAACTTTTTAGTGGCAACAAAATCGTAGACTGTAGAGGAGTTGACTGCGTTCTTTATCCAGACGTCCCGGCAATTTTGTCGTGGCTTCAGGAAAATCACATCCAAATCGCACTGGCTTCCAGAATCACTAACATCGCGGGGGCCTACCTACTTTTAAATCTCTTCAAAATACGAAATCACTTCTGGCCTGTCGAAGTTTATCCAACTTCCAAAGTCCTACATTTTGAGCAGTAAGTTAACGTTTCATTGTTCAGGAGGCTTCAAACATCGACTCATTGAACCAAACTTTCCCCTTTTTCTAAAGCATCTAAGGACTTACCCAATAAGCTGATTTAGGAAATGAGCATCCTTTACCCTGCAACCTATGGACATTACATTTCATTACATTTAAAACTGCATGAAGAAAAGGATAAACAGAAATATAATGAACATTCCAACTGGTACTTACCTCGAAAACTTCTAAATAACCCAGTAGGTACTGCTAGTCATTCGTTCTCTCGCTGATATACTGTTTACTCTTGATGCTCAATGAACATGAATCCCTTTTACTATTTGCCACTTTACCGCACAAAGTAACAGACCCACTAGGCTTACCAACAAGTGACGAGATGGACTTGGGCATTCGAGAACATTTGTGAACAGGGTTTGCAAGCTCTGTTTGGCAGGGTTGACGATTCACACCACACCGAGCATCTTGATGATGAGAGTATGATAACTGGTTCACAAATAATACTCGTTTTCTATAAATAGACCACTCGGAAATAACTTGAAAAACAGAACACTGATAGATTGAGCAGTTAGAACGCAATGATAATGCCCACCTCAGTTACTACTGAAAATGCCCAGAAATTCCATTTTGTACCCTACTATATTGAGCATGCTGTTCACGCCCTTCCGATTGGCTATGTGCCTCCTTAGAACTGCTTGCAAGCAGAGTCCAGAAATATCTATTTCGTGAACGTTTTAAAATATTATGAGGTCTCGTCTTGTTTCACTAGCTTCAATCTAGGGATTTTTTCATAGATAAATTGTTCATGGGGTCAAATCACGTGGTTTCGTTGTGTTCTTCAATTTACATGCGTTTGAAAATTACTGTAGGATGCATGGTGTAGAACCTATTACAGAAAAACTGATAATGGTGCAATCCCAGTATTCTTTTTGAGGCTAACATCTTTGAAACCCATTTGGTTTTGATGATACTGATACCTCATATTTCCTGAGACAGCTTAGTGGGTCCTATCTGTTAGAGCAGCAGACAATTTTGGTCCAAAGATTTTATGTTTAAATTAGGCTTATGGACTAATAGGAAACATGGTATTCATAACACACTACCCATCCTTATATCGTACATTTGTTGTGGATGATTTAGATTGAGTTTCATTATCACATTTACAGGATTAAAAAGAAGACAGGCATACATTTTGATGACATGTTATTCTTTGATGATGACAAAAGAAACTTGCGAGATCTACTAAAACTGAATCTGCCTTGCGTCCATGTCCCCAAGGGTCTTAAATTTGACGATTTTCTTGACGCCATTGTTGATGGTAATCGACGATTCGAAATTGGTTAACAACTGATCGTATCTGTAGACTTCACCTTAAACATCTGACTCTCGATTCCAAGATGTCTGCCAGGTAAGTAATTGTTATAATAATTATAACAATTAATCTTAATTATTAAGAGCTATATGTACCTGTCCCAATCCCATTGGTATTGGTGATCCCAGCTCTTCAGGTATCAATCTTCTGTATTCTTCACCCCACGTATATAAACTATAAAAGCTAAATACCTCAATCAAAAGAATGTGAAGATATTTAATAGATGTCTTTACACTATTTTATTATTATACAAAAGTTTTTATTTTTTTGTTTTAGAAAGATGTTTTTCTGCTGGTATCATTTGACAATGAATAATTAATCGAGGGAGTGTACAGCACAATACCCGAAGATAACTACATGTTTGTAATCCCCAAATGGGGAATGGGTACAGGAGTTGAACATACCAATTAAAAGAAGTAATGGCCAAAGGGCAGCTGCCAACGCAGTTTATGAAAATACAGTCGCCAAGGAAGAGAGGCAGCGCACGATGGCTTACTGGCAGGAGATGTGGATAGGAGAACACCGAGGAAGATGGATCGACACATGGATGAACAGACCACATGGGGAGGTGATCTTTTTCCTGACGCAGTTCCTCTCAGGCCATGGACTCTTCTACGCCTACTTGCATAGAATGGGGAAAGTGGATGACCCAGCATGCCCGTATTGCAAGGAAGAGGATGATGACGATGTGTTCCATACTTTCTTTAAATGTGAATACTGGGCTGCCAACAGAAGTTGGCTTCAGCAGACACTGGAGCTATCACCTCAGGACATGACACCAGAATGTATCTTAAGTGAAATGCTTGAGTGTGAACAGAACTGGACCGCTGTAGCATCCTTTTCTGAAAAGATCCTGAAAATAAAGGCTGTGAAGGAACGGGAGAGGCAGAGCAAAGAGAACACGGACCGAGAGGAGTAACAAATCCCTCCCTAGAACCAGCCTGAAGTAATGTGTCAAACAGTTCCAGGCTGAGTTCCGTCGTGGGAAATGGAAGGTGAGGTTTTAGTGGGTTTGAATCCCACATAACCCAAAGTGCGGTCCCTTTTGGGTATCTTAGGAGATCCGATTTCCACCTAAGGATCTCAAAGATTTCCTCACCTGCCACCGAAAAAAAAAAAACGCGGTTGGAGGAAATCCACAGAACCTCGATGGTCCTTGCTAATAAGATCACTGTACTGTAGCTTCATGGTACTTTTAGGTACACTCTGCTACCACAAGTTCTTTGCATGCAGATTCACTGTGAGCATGAACTTACACCAGCATGGTAGGTATCAGTCATTTCATTGAAATAATATTTATTAAAATCAGCTCAAAAAATTGCCTTTTTTCACAAGTTTTTGAGATACCAACCGATTGTTTTTTGTTATTTCATAAAATATCCATTGAGTCAACGCAAACGGATGAATTTTCTGCAACCTGAGTTTCTGAAATGTCAACCAACTAAATCTGTTTCCTGGTTGGTTACAAAGGTTCATTATTGAAAATAAGAAACCAATAGGTCCAATAGATATGTGGCTCTCTCAGAAACTTTTGGAGTTTTCTTTAGTTTGTGTATCAATCATATGTAATTAAATCGTTGTTTTTTTTAACCATAACCAATTACTTATTTTAATTTTCTTTATTTAGTGCAGAATAAAAACTGCAATGTCTTCAAGTTTGAACCCAATTCAAACTTCAAACTTGGTTTACTCATGGTAGTTGATGTACCTAATTTTTATGAATTAAACGTGTCAAGTTAGAAAAATAGGAAGATACAAATATTTGATATTATTAAAATGAAGTAATTTTAAATAGCGGTAACATGTAGAACGTTTAATATTTTGCTTGGTATACCTCCAAAATTTGCTTCAGGTCTTGATCCATGCTGGATCTCTCCTAAATTGTGAATCGTGGAGCACTTATTTATTTGAAGCAACGCCAAACAAATTTCAATCAAGATCAGTTTAGCCATAGTGAAACGAGTAGGTCAATCTCATTCAAGTGCCATCCCTCAACCTTCACTTAGATCCTGAATGCTTTGTAACCCCAATCATGAGTCTCTTTATTCCGTTCGATGAACAGTTACTGTGTATCAAAGGAGTCTAGAAATAAAAGCTCTTGTCAATCTGAAATGCTTTTCATCGAATACGAAAATCATGAGGAATATACAATCACTAAAACTACTTCCAACAATTGTTCGAACAACTGTTTCTTTATCATTACCTTTTATTTAGGAATGGCGCTATGAAATGAGATATTTTTTAGGTCAGTACTATTCATTTAGTTATTCATGTGATTTATTATTTATGTACACTTGAGACTCAGGGTGAGCATATACAGTAACATTATTGTGATTAAACTGATAAAGCATTATATGTATTACTAAATAAAATAAATCTTGAAATCCTTATAACCTCGTTCACCCTTCGTTAATGTTTCCTTTTTCCAAACAGTGTGTTGAGCAGTATCATTGAGAAAATTTGTTTACTTCATTTTTATGGGAACACAGTTTATTTTAATGCACACAGTTTATTTGTGAGCATTACACCCTCAAATTCCTCTTTTCCCTCGTGAAATTTGGAATGTCCAAGATTTTTGGGCATAGAGAGTAAAATTTTGATAGAATAAACAAATTAAACGAAAATATTGGTTGAGAATGGCAAACAGGGATCTTGTACTCAATGTGCCACGCCCACACAGATGAGTTGTCATGGTGTTCCCATAAAAAGACTGTGTGAAGTTCACACTGTGAACGCGAGGTATCTGGAACTCTCTTAAGAGTAACAACCAAAACTCGCAGCTCCTCTGTGTTGTGAGCTAGCACAACACTCTTCACACAAGGTGATGAAGATATTCTTCAACTCGGTAAATACAAGAATCATTCAAAGAAGGAACCGTCTTGTTCTGTTTTCCCTTTAGCCAGGTTACCTCAGAACCCATGAAAAGAAGCCTCTGCACAGAATAAGCCATTACCAAGTTTGAGGAAGATCATTTACTCCTGCTCACTTCTGACAGGTCAGGTAGGGTGAGGTTTCCCAACTGCAGAGCCCAGGGAGGTATATTTTGTGTGTTGATTCAACTAGTCTTACGTGGTCTTCTATCACAGCCAACTTACTCTTCAAAGGAGGATCGAGGGATTTCCAAATTGAATGAGGGTGCTAGTGCTCCTCCTGGGAAATATTCAATAAGATTGGTAGCATCAGCTATAGACGGAATAATGGTACTTACTCTAAAATTGGAATTCTTCATGAATGAGATCCACTGACTAGTTTTTGATCAGTTTTCTGTACAGGCATATATGGTCAACCAGAATATCCTTCTATTAAAAAGGTTCCAGAAAGAATGGTTTGGACTATTCATAAAATAAATTAGGACTAAAATGCAATAATCCGATGTTAGCGCTTCCACTGGAGTATTTAGGAAGTAGCTTTGGACACTTCAGAATTGAAAATCTTTAGCCATCAGCCACCAATCGCAGCACCATCGTAATTTCCAACCATTCGTTGGATCCTATGCATCTATCTCGTTGGTTATTTGAAAAAAGCACCTTATTTATATGGATCATAATTTTTATCCTTCAAATGAAAATCCCAACTTTCTCGAAGTTTGAGAAATTCAGATTTCTCAGGTAAATTTTTTCACTATTAATAACTCTTGTAGACATTAAAAGACATCAAAATAAGTATTTTTATTATATAAGTAAACTAAATTTTTCTGCAGTTGGTATTGGGAAAGACAGCTGTTTGGGGAATGTTTGGACACCCCATGTTGATTTTGAGTTGGGAAGTTAAGTTCTTTCACTTCCTCAAGAGGACAGACTTTCAGTTTGTTTTTATACAATTGGCTCAGTTTCAGTGTAGTTTCGAAATAATTTTGAGTTGTTAAATCGGTGACCGCAATAGTGCGAATATGCAGGACTAAGGGTTTCAACAATTGAAAGCAGTTAGTGATCCCCACAATGTCATTAATATCTTGGAATTTATGGATCCAGTGTCGTGCTATGTAATTACTACCGTCGATATCCCTTTGTGAATAGTTCTCTCATTGTGATTTCTTCTATTACTTTTCCGTTGCGTGATATTCGTACTTCTTAACAACAGATCAGAACGAATATCATCTCGATTTGACCGTCTTGAAGGGACTTTCTGGGAAGATTTCGCCCATCAAGTTCGGAGAGACACCATTTTGTTTTCAGGTTTAGTGATTATGGTTTGATCTTCTCCTTCTTATTGATCTGTATTTTTATTACCTTTTTGCTCTCCTTCAAGACTTTCCTCATTGATTCCCGGCGTGTTTACCTTGTTCTCAGAAAGTAGTGCGCTCCGGTACATGTTGAAATGTGGCGAGGAACCTGCGCGGATGACTGTTGCAGGCAGGTTCTCCTGTTTCCAGAAGATGAGCCTTTTGTCAGTTGTTACGTCTGCGGTCAGACTCATTCCACCGAAACCCTCCCTGATAAAGCGCCTTTCGATCCAGCTCTCGATCCTTACAACTGCATCATTCACACTCCAGCCTCTAAGTTGAACATTCCACAACGAGGAGCGGATCTCGTAAGTTAATTTTATGGTTTTCTTTCATTAAGAATCGGCTATCCATTGTTCTCCTGTGTCTCTAAGAGCCTTAGATTTACTTACCTGAAACACTAATTTTTTCCCCTATTGCCTTTTATAGTTCTACTGCAACAATGATTCCCTATTATTAGCTTCCGCTTTCATATTTTTCTGCTCTCCAATTCATTAGAGCTTTGTGTGGGAGGGGTGGCAGGTGCTGCATTGGGGTTACATTCACCCCCTCCCTCCTTACGAACAGCTGCGAGTTGTTTTTCCTACTTCGGTACCCTACCTTTGTGTTAATGGTAAATTTTTTCATTTTTCCTTAGGTACATACATTTTGATTATATACCTATTGCACTTAACTTCGTGAATATGAAACCTCGCAATTTTTCGTACTGGAATAAAGAATCTTCCCTAGCAACTTCGCGGATAAGTAAATTTCATTTACTACTTCATAGTTACCTACTCCTTTACAACCTGTCTTTCTACGTTCGTTCTAAAGGTGTAAATTCCCTAAACACGGCGCATGACTGCGAATTCAATGCATTCTTATGGAACAACATTCCTAGGTGCGTTTCCCGGCCGCTCGACTCAATAAGGCTGACGACTGATGAGCACGATTGCGACTCGACTGGTAGAGTGAGCAGTCCGGCCGCACGCCGGCTGCGGCTGTGGTATGCAAACCCGCTCGAGCCTAAAAATGTCAATCACAGAAAGCGTTTGAAAATGGAATTTTCACTCCTCTGTGCCCTACTGTTGTCAGTATTCCCATCCCATTGTCGCACTAGATGCTAAATGGAAAATTCTGAAAGTGGTCAGCAAGCGGGTATATCCAAAGAATAGGTAACGCACCTCTTATCAGTGATAAGTTATCACACCCGCGATATCGATATAGGTCCACGGTATCGATATATCGAAGAAGCGTGTTATTAAACATCTGATTAATACCTCAGCTGTGCAACAATATGGGGGTTTTGTCTGAAACAAAAAAAAAAAAAAAAAAAACATCTCAGCTGGGCTAGAATATCGTTGTTTGGTCCGGGATTAAAAGAAACATAAATACGAATGAAAGCAACAATTTCTGGTTTGAAAGCAAAAATCTCCTACCGTTTAGTTTGGTGGTCTAGATGCTCGCTACGCTCGCATCTCAAAAAGAAAAAAATATCCTACATCAATCCTTCTAGTGAAGTATAGAGCTAAAAAAATCAGAAGGAAGGGAAGGAAATGGATTCCGACGCGGAAGAGAGTGATTGGGAAAATGGCGCGTACTGGTGTCGGGTGAAGGTACAATGGTCGTGATAATCGTTTCAAGATGGCATTATATCGATGTAATATTCGATAATTAGATCGATGTAAGGACACATCGATCTTATCTGATAAGATCGTGATAAGAGGTGTGCGTTACCTATTCTTTGAATTAGCCCAGCAAGCGTGAGAAGAGAGCTCGGGATTCCCCACATGAAGTAGCAGATGGCACTCAACCCTCACTTTCTCATCCGATCCCACGAGTAGAAAGCCCTCAAAGTGTCAAAACATGTTACATTCTATAATCCGTAAATAATAAAATTCTTCATTTTGCTCCGACAACCAAGCATAACATATTGTTTATCGTTTCCTTCATCCTGTCGCTACAATGACTTGAGTGGATCAAGTAGATATTAAATAGTTGATAGGTAGTTCAGGAAAGAAACAGTGAGATTTGCCCCTTCCATTGAGCTGAATACAGATTAATGCTCCACCACGCTCACAGGATGACCCATACGCTTGAAGGCGTCTGATTCAAGAATTGGGAAAGGCCAACTAACCATATCCATCACACCCCTTACTCTTGATTACGGGAAATCATGGAATAGTTGCTTAGTTACTTGGGAAACGGTTTGTAAGAGCCAAGTACACTTCTTTTGTTTGACGCACGGCATGAAATCTTTAGCCATATGGTTGAGCGGAGGTCGCATGTAGGCACCAGTTATCTACACCAGCCAACATTTTCTAGCCCTACTACAGAAGTGATGTCATGATTGAAGAATATTTCCTTGATTCCATGATGATAACAACTGCTCCATTCACTCCTTTTTGTTATACTTAAAACAGTGCCAAGAAGATCTTTCTCAATCATTGTAATGTACAACATCCACCAAACAATTTGCATCACGCTCAACTTCTGCAGTAGGCTTTTGATTTATTCAAATAAGCAGACAATGGCTTCTTCGGTGGGCTGATGAATGTCCACAACACCCCCAGATGACCCCCAGAGGATAACCACGTTGCTGGAAGGAGCCGGGTTATCTCCCAGAGCGGCAGTTTCATGAATTCAGTATAAGAACTTCCCAAATCTGTCACACTCCCTAGGCTTGCAAAATGGTGGGAGGGTGCTTGCGATAAGCAAGACAGCGGTACATTTTCAAAATTTAAGATTTATTCATTGGAATCACGTCTTGTAGTCCTTTCTTTGAAGGGGGGCTAAGAAGTAACAGACATTGGACAAGTTTCATACCCCTGTCTAATCTGAAAGATTGGCAAAAAATTAATGGATTCAGAAGTTCTCTTCACTCGAAGTACTGTTATGAAGCTATTGATATAACGTATCGATGTATTATCTGTATTATGCTTCTATGTTAGTTTCGTAACTTTAAAAACCTGTTGGTCCTGTTCTTTCTACGCTTCTTAATTTACCATTCGTTTTGAGTTACACCTACTGTCAAAGCTATTTTCTTTCCCACTTTCAAATTGACAGAACGCCATTTTTCCAATTTTTCACTCTCAATATTTAAAATCAACCTGTCTCTTTCTGTATAACCACCATTCACGCTTTTCAAGCCAATGATGACCAATAATATGGAGTGTCTAACGAACCCAAGAATACTTGTCAAACCTTGTTGGGACACTGCTAAAATGGTAGCGACCTCTGATTTGGGAGATTACTTGGGTCTGATCGAAATGCTTTGCATAATTTTGAGATCTATGGAAATTTTTGGATTAGAGTAACTGGATTCGAAATCGTCGTCTTAACCTTGCTCATATTTCCACATCCCCTGTTCTAGAAGTTCCTGGAACACTATTATTATATTTTATAGGTATACCTGAAGATATGAATCTCTGACATTATTTAATGACACTATGATGTACAAATATTGTGGGCGTTTTAGGGATGACATAACCTCACTAATCAATCTAATTAAATTTCGACATGTTGCAGGTCAAGGTAAATGGGTTTTCCCATTATCACCAAAAGTTAGTATCACCGCTGCTTTCAACTTTTGGGATGGATAAACACAGCGGGAAAGCCAAGTCTTTGAGGCAGCTTACTGGAAGGTAAGACCTGAATGATGTCAAAGTACTTAGCAAATGTGATGTGTATAACTAATTTACTGCAACATTTTTACTGTTTTTAACTATTAAGAGTTTATCGATTTTTCTTTCTTTGTGGCTTAGAATCTACCTCGACTGTAGCGTCTTTGGTGACAGAACTTTCCTCATCGAGTCGAGACACTTAGGGATTACAGGATTCGGAAAAGATTCTGCTTCTTTTGAGTATCTTGAAGAAACTCTGAAAGTGTTATTGCCGTACAACAACAACGTTGAAAACTTGGTTCCCCTTCATGTTGATGGAGATGGTCATTGCTTGGTGCACGCTATTAGCCGAGCTGTTGTCGGTAGGGAATTATTTTGGCATCCGCTTCGAGTTGGCTTGAAGCAACACTTTATGGTGAATCTCGAAAAGTATAAGGTAGGTGACTAAACATTTCATCGTTTTGCTCTGTGTACCAATATCATCTTTCAATTTTGATAACTATTATAAGAATGATGACGTATTTTCATATTTATTGTAAATTTAGAGCCTGCTTGGTAGCTTCATAAATAGTTCTGAATGGCCTACTATAATTGACGAATGTGAGCCCGAGTACCGCCCAGGAGATGGAAGTATGATCGGTCTGCGTAACATACATGTTTTTGGGCTGTCCAATCTCCTGAGACGTCCCATAATATTGTTGGATTCGATGGCAGGGATGAAAGCGTCAGCTGACTATGCCGGTATGATTTCTATTTATATGCCAATAATTAATTTAAATCGGGTACATTATATTGCTTCCGAGTCTACCAAGGTAGCGGGAGCATTGTTTTCACTTTCGGAATGTGAAAATTTTGTTGTCTCCAAAATCAAAAGTTCCACTCGCATTTTGCGTTTTAGACCTTTCTGAACAATTTTGGTTCCGTGTCTGTCTGTGTGTCTGTCTGTCAGCAAATCCTTGTTACGGAGCAAAACTACACGAAGGTATAGTCCGATTTTGATGAAATTTTCAGGGATTGTGCGGGTTGAGGTGTAGATGGTCCCCTATAGGTTTCATGACCCCCGGATCAATAGTAGCCTCTGCGCATGCGCAAACGTAAAATCCTTGTTACACGCATAACTCTGGGAGTTCTTGAGCAATTTCGATGAAATTTTCAGGGATTGTTTGGTTTGGTGTGTAGATGGTCCCCTATGAGTTTCATGACCCCCGGGTCAATAGTAGCCTCTGCGCATGCGCAAACGTGAAATCCTTGTTACGCGCATAACTCCGGGAGTTCTTGACTAATTTCGATGAAATTTTCAGGGATTGTTTGGTTTGGTGTGTAGATGGTCCCCTATGAGTTTCATGACCCCCGGGTCAATAGTAGCCTCTGCGCATGCGCAAACGTGAAATCCTTGTTACGCACATAACTCCGGGAGTTCTTGACCAATTTTGATGAAATTTTCAGGGATTGTTAGGACTGATGTAAAGATGGTCCTCGTGAGTAATAAAGAGAAAATAAAGTTTTAGCCTCGAGCTTGGACCATATTGCATACTCTATACAGTCATGTTATGGATACGAGGAAACTATGTGCCACACCCACTTGGCAGACGTTTTTTTTCTAAATGAATCTCACTCCAGTAAAAGTTAAGCTCATGAAGAACAGAAAACAATATAATATTGTAAATGAATGCCGCATATTGCATGATTTCCCCTTGTCTTGTAATGCTTTCCTAGCCTGTTAATTCCATTCATGTCCTTCTGTCAAATCTGAACGGCAACATTGTTTTCAGCTGTTTTCTTGCCTGGTTTGAACCCTCCAATGACCTGCAGCAATAAAACTGGCCAACTCAACCCTCCTTTGTGTTTGGCCTGGTCAAGTGCTGCTAGGAACCACTACATACCACTTGTTCCTGTTAAAGAGTGTAAGTACCGAACGTTGTCATGTACACCAACAATGACTTTGTGATTTGTGCATTTATTCTAGTAGTATTACGGATGTGAATAAATTTAACTTGTGTACGAGTTATTATTTTAATGTTTCTTGACGTAGCTCAAGGTCTGATTTGTTTTTTCCAGACCCCTTGCCGAAATTTCCGCGCAGTTTTCTACCCAAAGTATGGGGTTTCCCTCAAGACTATCTCGATACTTACATGAAATTTGACGACCAGGGCTGTGTGAATATCGGTAAGTTCCTAAATTTACAGTACCCCGAAACATTAATCATGTCCTATATTTATACTATTGCCCATATAGGAGCGACCCCGGACTGCAGGGACGAAAACCCCTTCCTCGCCATCAGGTGGCAACACCTCAGTGGACCCTTTAACTCTGCCGACTATCCCTCATTAGCAGCAGTAAAGCCCCTTTCAATCTCCCCCTCTTAACGCAAGACGTTTTAGTTGCTTTTGTTGAAAAACGTAATTTTTTGTGAGATTCAAAATGTTCTCGTCGTTCTGAGGAAAACAAGTCTAAATTTCATATCAATCAGTTCAGGAACACCTTATCAAACAACTGTTTGGCCGTATTGCAAAAGTGTAATAAATTGCAAAAAACGCTGAAAATTTGATTACACATGGGTTTATTATTCTTGTGTCGAACTTTATTACACTTAAACTCGTGTTTCTTTGATCCAACCCTGTCAGATGGGATGGGGCTCGAAAAAGTACGGAAATAATGTCATTTTGCACCATTTTACCCCATGAAAATGGATTTTCTCGCTCTGGGTCAATTGCACAGGTTTGAGACCCACTCCAATCGCTTCAGCGTCCAAAATTACATGGAACACGATTGCCCACAAGGGAAAAAACACATTTTTGTTTGAGTTTGACGAAAACCCCCATTGGATATTTTTACAAAACGTCTAGGTATGTTTTTCCAGTTCAAATTTATACTCGTTGTGTCCCTTCTTTCATGTACATCACGATTCTGGTGATGGCATGATAGAATTAACTATTAGATCACATTTGGATTGCATAAGACGTAAGTACCACACCGTAATTAGGGTCTGATGCAAGCCGTCAGGCCACTACCTGGAGGCTCGGATTTGGGCGGTGTTGCCAGACCCAGAGGTCTTCAGAAAACCGCAGGGTCGCTCCTACGTGGGCAAGAGTATAGTTGTTCACTGTGGAAAAAATGATGCCTTCATTCATCAATTGTTGTGGACTTTCACGAATTCGTTCTTATTTTCTATCAGCCCAAAGTTCTTGTAAAGCTGTGTATTAACTTTTTAGTTGTACAATGCAAAGGGTGTTTCAAAAAGAGCGCCTCATATGTAAAGGCCACCTTTTTTGTTGTTGGCAGCATTGTTTTTGTGATTTTTGATATCTATTCTCATTGAGGTTTCAAGGAATTTTGTTTTTATTAGTGATTGTCCTTACTGTGTTACCATGGAAAGGGTTTGGAAAACGAGTTTTGGAAACGAGAGTTTCAGTAAACGCAAAATCTTCACCGATGAAGCCTATTTTCATTTGAATAGCTTCATTAAAAACAAAGTGTGGGGAGCTGAAAACCCAAGAGTAATTCAAGAACGAGAGATGGATCCTCAAAGGTTTGGTGTGGGATTTGGAGTGGGGGTTCGATCGGTGTGTTCTTTGAAGAAGAAGGTGGGAATGCAGTCACTGTGACGGGAGTTAGGTAGAAACACTGATCACTGATTTCCTGTGGCCTCAATTGGATCAAATGAACATCAAAAACCTTTGGTTCCAACAGGATGGTGCAACGTGGCACACTTCCAGAAAAACTCCACTCCTGCAGGTTTCAAAACCAACTCATCTCATAAAGGATTTTCCAACCTACCTGCTCCGAGCAGGTTTGGGGCAAGGCAGTGTAGGGCACTTGCTGCTTGGAACCACTCCGGTGTCCACATAAAACTACACTGGGTTGGAAATGAAATGGAAGTGCCAGAGCAACCTTACAGGAGGATTACCCTTGAACGTGAAACCTTCCTCACCTCGCGTGGCTTTATTTTTCACATATTCCTTAATTTTCAAATGATACTTAATCAAGGGAGTATTACTAAATACCGTTTAAACCTTTAAAAATCGTCGGCGTCGTACTGCTCAGCGGTTCTTTCAAAATATTCCCCATTCCTAAGGACTTCTCAATCAATAATTAGCTCCTCTGCTAAATATCCAGGATATCCGTGTCTGACAAAGAATTTTCTCTCGAGCGTTTCACCAATGAATTCCAAGAACTCCATCGCACTGGAAAATAAGTATGGCCCAACCGCACAAAACAACGAAAATGAAATGAGGAAGGTTAGACGTTAGAGGAGGTTACCCCCAGGTTTCCTGCTCAGTGCAAGTTGCTCCGGCCTCAGGCTGGAGTAGCCTGGGGGCAGTCCCGAGCAAGTTCTCTGGCCAGTTGGAATTCAGTGCAAGATGCCCCCAACTTGCACTGGTTGCGGTTGGAAAACGTGTCATCCTGCTTCCTCGTCAGTGCGCCTGCACGCTTCCACTGGTGTAGCTTGGAGCAAGCGGATGGAAAATCCTTATCGAGACGAAGTCTACCCACCTCGATCATGTGACTTTTTCGTGGGGTTACACGAAGTCTATGAGAACGTACCCACATATGTGGAGAAACTCAAGCATGAAATTCAATGTGTCCTTGGCCGAATCGATGCAGATGTGTGTGATTGGGTTATTGTGAATTTCATGGACTGGGTGATAGCGCGTGTAGGGTTAGTAGGGGAGGGCTTACGCCCGATGTTGTTTTTCACGTTTAATCCTCAAGATCTCCTGAATCGAATGGTATGGTTAGTGGATAGAATATATATTTTGTTTTTTTTTTGTGAAAATTAATTAATTTTACAGCGTTTTCAAATCCGCCGTTCTTTTTGAAACACCCTTCATTTGACAACCACATTGTTTTGTCCAGTACAGCGACTTCTTCAACTGTTGAAGTCATTTGGTTCCAATTATTAATTCAAAGTATTCTTGTTATTTTATTAGGAGGAGATGGTCTGTTGCCTCACCCCTACATTGCCAAACTTACTAACTCAATGGATGAATTGTTCACCACTCAGAAAGGAGTTCCACCTGGTATTGTTGCAGAGCTTTTCCACTATCAGTACAGCACTAAGCTTGGTGAGTCTGGAGTATCATTTATCGCTGGAATACAAACCCCTGCACATTTTTTCTCTATATTTTAAACTGTACTGAGCGTTTTAATTTCCATAATTATTGTTTAATTCTTTGCAGCGAGTAACCCTAAGTCTGATGTTGTTGTTGATGCCGCTAGAGCGTGCTTGCAAGAGCGCAGGCTCCTACGATGTATTGCTTGTTGGGCCATAAATGTTGTACCTACCACTTCCCACTGGTTCCGCCCAGGGGGTCATTTGTACACTCATGCCAAAAAGTTGTCTGGAGGGTACATGAGAGAAAATTTTGAATATCCCTTCCGATCATATGTAAGTTTTGTAATTACTCCATAGAAATATTGATGTTCATAATCATATCAACTACAATTTTTATATAATGCGGTTTGGGCTTCAATGTCAGTCTCTACTAATAATTTCCTTTATTTGCAGAATCTTACTTGCATATATGACGCAAGGAATGATGTATTGGTAATAAACTCATACACTTCACCTGATCCGTGTTCGTTTTGTAAGGAGTGAGTACTTTTATCTTTATCATCAGTAAGATAAGTTCACAAGATGGCTAAGAATAGTTCCCCTTTCTTGAAACTGTTACTCCCAGGCATAGCTTGATACCTGTAGCTTTTTAGCTTCAAGGTTACCTTCTAGGTGTTGCAGGATAATCTCCTCAACTCTTGAAGGAGTAACGACACCATTTCATCTCCTCCGTCATTATACAATGTATAAACACGTCGTGGCAGGCCATTACATTTTGCTTTTCAACTGGGGTTTTCTAGGACATGAATGTACAGTGTACGATCGTTCTAAAAAGTTAGAATCGAGAGTGTGACAGTTATTCTGTATTTCTCTGAAAAGCAGTAGACAATTTTCAATCATGACTTTGTTTCTGTGTAATTGATCTATCCCATTCATTGTTGAATCCCTAGTTATTCATCATTTTAGGAAGAGAATGTAGTTTTATTTAGTAGATTTAACAGATGCGAACTGTGAGAGCTTAGCTGAATTCTTTACCCTCGTTGGTGGAGAAAATGAATGGGGGCTATCTTCTCAAAAACATGGAAAACGAGGATGTAGGTGAATTTTCATTGAAATCCTTTTAAAAATTCGGGGTCGTCTCACACATGAGACGAATCACGTTGTTCTTCAGCTAGCAATAGTGCGACGACCCACTGGCTTCGAGGGTCGTTCACGCTCATTGCCATTTCCCATTGTTTCTGAGAGCTAAGCTTGGTTAAGGTAATTGTATTTTACTATCCTAGGTAAGTTAGTTTTAGTAGGTGAGTTGAGGACAATTTCTATTCCAAAACTTTCTAATATAGTTATGTTATGACAAGTCACGGTTGCGTGATTGTGAAGGCTGAAATTGATATCTGATGTGAGCGGACCAATTATAACCATGTCATTTACGGAATCATCTTTGAATCATATGGCATTAGTATTTTCCTTAGCCCAGTTATGTGCTGTTTATGGCATTCTTCTTTAAATTTTTTGTTCGTACTGCAGGAGCAGAGTAGATATAATTATGGAAGAGGACTATAAGTTCATTAATCCCGGTCATGTGAATTTGTGTACGCACAAAAAATGTGTAGGATCAATTATACCTCAATTACTGTAGAGGTTGCTCATCCATTTATTCCTAACTAATGATAAAATAATGCAGGCCCAACAAATTGAGGTTGATAAGGCGAGATGGAAGCACAGTACATCAAGACGGGGACCGCACTAACATCCCCATCAACGACAATGAGAAGAGAGGCTGTCCCTGCGGATTCAAGCATTGGTGGGATGGAAATTATCACGAAACTAGGCCACTCTCGGTAAATTTGTATTTAAATTTGCATGCTTAATACGTATGAAGTTGCACAAATTATTAAATACAATTTCTGTAGGTTCGACGTAGCGTTCAACCAAAACTAATAATAATTTTTTCGCTGAATTATGTTTTTACATTTGCCAATAGATACCTATTGTGCTGGATTGGAATGGAATCGTCAAAAAAGATAATATTGAGTGGTTTAGGCATGAAAACAATCAAAACCTGAACAGCAACGTGTATGATATCGCCACCCTGATGATTCACAAGCATTTTCCTGGTGAGTTTTCTGTATCCATTGTACCTCTTGTAGTTTCTTGTATAGTTATGATTAATTTTTACTTCACAAAAGTATTTGTAAAACGCTGCAAATTATTTCACAAAGGTTTATTATTTTTGAACTCTCCTGATAACCCTCCCCCGCCTCAACTTTTCTTGACTGCTAAGTCGTCAAAACGATAAAATTGAAAAAACAGATTTAAAAAATTGAATCTTACACCCATTTTATTCAAAATTTTCACCCTTAAATTGAAAATTTATGGTCAGATGAGCTCGACCTATTCTGCGACTTATCTCAATCGATTCGTCGTTCAAAACTACTTGAAAATTACACCTCACTTGCCTAGGACAATAAAAACATTGGTAACCAACCCATCTTTTATGTACGTTTCGACCAGCTTCTGGCTGATGGGATCTATGCTGGTAAAGCAATCGGAATGGCTGGAAGTTAGGACTTACTAAACGCCAAGTGGAGTTTATAAAAACAGATTTTAGCATGGAACATGTTTTAGCGTTGGACCAACTGGTTGAACGTGAGAGGGGTGATGCGAAATATTATATAGGATAAAAATAATGTACTTCCTTTTATGGAAGTTAGTGGTGAGTCATCATAAACGCTATAATCCTTTATATTTTCGCGAGAACCTGAGCTGCAAGTCCTCATTTACACATTCAGTCTAACAGCATTATTACGATAGATATATTTTAGTTAGTAGACCACGGAGATCAGTAATATTAGGGCACATCCGTCATTAAGGTAAAGCCGAAAATAGCAATTTGAAACCAGCAGAATGATAAGAAATTAGCGAAAGAAAAACCGCAAGCTGAAGCCTGCCCCCTGGTGGTTTTTTACATAAATTCCTTGAACTAAGCGATACTGGCAGGTTCAGAGTTTACTGCGGGCGGGCCATTTTCCGATCAAACCTTGACAGCTGAGTTGTGCGTCCTACATTCACACGCTCTATCGCAAATTGCTGACAAACGCGCTTGTGTTCACAGCTGTTGTCAAGATTATTGGAAATGTCCAAGTCTATTTGAATCGAAATTGTTTCTCTAGTGTTTGCAAGGTTGGTCAGAACGATGTAGCTACTTATCAACGAAATGAGAAAATGTCCGTCTTTATGGGGTTAAAAAAAATTCGCACTTCAAGAATAAGCTGAAGAGTCCCTAAATTCGGTCTTTGATCGATACATTTCATGAAACGGTTGCCTCTGCAGACGTGTATTGGACATTGAATTGAGCAGAGCTGGACTAATAGAGGCCAACAAAAACAGTCTCTGTGTGATAAATTCAGAGCTCATCGTGTTGATTGGAACGGCAGGTACAAAACTAACCTAACTAAAACGTGTTCTTTTCACTCTCTCCGCACATAAGGCACCACTGGCGTTTCATGCTGTAAAAGCTTGCACTCACGTGAATTACGTGTATTGCCAGTAACACTGAAATCGCCCGGCCCCCGCTCACATAGGACAAAGTCTAGGGCCTTACGCTGGACGGATATTATAGAGTTTGAATCTACGCACTTTGAAACGCTAAGTGACAAAGGTTAAGGGGTGTTATATAAAATGTTTGCTATACGATTACAAAGGCTTCTTATTGAAAGTAGTAAACCAAAATAGTTCGTTCCTCTATTGAGTTGAGTGATTGAATGTTCAATATTTAGTGTCTATTCTAATCAGATGTGACCAATTTTGATTAAATCAGGAGAATTGCACAACGACGAACTCCAAGACACGATAGCTGCTCAGATAATGGATCAAACTAAGGACATGAGACATTTCGAAGCAGAAAACAAGGAGCAGGACAGGGAGGAAAGAAGTAGCGAAATGTACGTTTCATCGTCTTCCCTTGACCATCCGAGTTGTTCCGGATCCGGATCTAGCTACGAAGTCGCTGGTTCGTCCAAATCATCACTGTATCGAGACGATTTTGATCATTTTCAAAAGGATATGGTACGTATTTTCCGTTTTCTTTTCATTCCAGCCGAAGATTATGCCACGTTTAACTGTACCATTTATGGTCCTACCTAACGTAGGTTATCTTATAAATGAATTTTGATCAACTTACGTTGATTTTCAATAGGTGTCCTCTCAGGCATTTTAGCCGTGACGTTTAGTTTCTGATGGTGGGCTTAAGAAATAAACGACAGTAAAGATAACGTAATTTTAATTACTAATTTAGTTTTAGCTACATCAAGTTATAGTTATGATAGACCTGTAGTTGATGAACAACCCCCTCCCCTCCCATACCACCTAAACACACCCAGTCCTTCCAGATTTGTAATAACGTTGAATGAAATATTTACCATTCCAAAACCTACATCACCCATACCACAGGTTAAATGGTGTAAAAGTAATGCATCACTTGGAGTA
The DNA here is from genome assembly GCA_031894815.1 of Creontiades dilutus. Taxonomy (NCBI): domain Eukaryota; kingdom Metazoa; phylum Arthropoda; class Insecta; order Hemiptera; family Miridae; genus Creontiades; species Creontiades dilutus. Next base: position 161,696 of record JAVIWC010004017.1, read on the forward strand.
GCTGTAGAATTTTAAATAAACATTCATCTTTCATTTATCCAAAGGGGACATAAAAGTTGTAAAGTTTCTTTTTCGTGTGATCACAGTATCCAAATTCGCCAGAAATGTATCCATCATATCTGCGTATTACACTGTCGTGCTTTTTGAGGTTGTGCCTCATGGTAGGGTGTATCCTCTAACGAAGGGTCGGTTATCCTGACCACTGGTAGTTCTGTCTCTACACGCAAGATCAACATTTTGACAGTTCAAAATCGATTCTGGCCTTCAGAAGGGCCCATCGGTTGGGGGCTTTTGCCCAGATTAACATATTAAGTTTCATTGGAGAGCATAAAAGGCTTTTACAATTCATGAATTGCTGGCTTAGGTGCCGAATTAAGAGAGTAGTGAAGTGAGTTAGTAGTCACTTATAAGAAAAATAATCTGAAACTTAACTGGGGCTTAAGTTGACAAATATATTTAAACTTTGACAGATAAATTGAAACTTTTGATGAATAGATTTCAGCCATTGACAGAGAAATGTAAAATTTTGACTTATTGATTATAACTTTGTGCCAATAAATTTCAACCTCAAGCAAAACTAAGAAAGAAATATGGAAATAATGGTAATAGACAAAGTATATTTAAACTTTGACAGATAAATTGAAACTTTTGACGAATAGATTTCTGGGATTGACAGAGAAATGTAAAATGTTGACATGATTATAACTTTGTGCCATAAATTTCAACTCAAGCAAAACTAAGAAAGAAATATTGAAATAATATAAATTCACGAAATGGGTTCTATAGGTTGGAATATTTGACGCTCGAACATGAACTTCATAAAGAAGTGCTGGGGATTGCCACCATGTATGCTAGTGTCAAACCTAGGGATCTTTGTCGTCCAGGTGGCCTATTTGTTAACTTTTCCTAACCATTACCTTCAGAAAACTAGTATCATATTAGTGTCATTTTAATTGTCTTGACTGTTGACGGCAATTCCAACAGGCGAGACAACAAAACAGAAACTTTGAATATTCTTTACGGCAATCTATGAACTATTTATTGGGTAGCGTAGAGTGCGTTAAGAAATCCGACAGGGTTGCCATTGAGTGGTAAGACATCATAAGCCTCAGGTGCCAATTCCAATCTCCGAATTTCTCCAAGTTCCTGAATGGGACTTCTTCTGCAAAATGTAGACTCCATAGTCATACTAATTCGCTGCTAGCTTGCAATTTATCGTCCACCAGCAGGTGTTCTGGTTGGCCACCCACTATTTCTCTGGTTTTTTTTTTTTTTTTTTTTTTTTTTTTTTTTTTTTTTTTTTTTTCAGCACGCTTTACACTACCCGTTTCTGACTGCCCGTTCCCGTCCATGGCCCTGATCCCCCCACCCCCCCTCCACTACGACGGAGCGCATTCATTTGCATCTTGGGCGTCCAACCCCCTAGCAGTTCAATGCTGATTTTCCCTTGTTCTTCATTGAAGCGTCAAACGTGCCATTCAAAGAGGTCCGTTTTTAAGCAATCCATGCAAAGCAAAGCAGCAATCCATGGGTGTTGCGTTAATTGCTTTGCCCATGTGCAGGAGTGTGCGGAAGAGAGGGAGGATATGGATGAAGAAGGTGTACGTCCAACGACCAGTTTTTTACGTTTTGGATTCAGAAGGTATCAGGAATTTCTAGCAAATGATACCTGAGGTTTTTTTCAAACTTGCTAAATTTCTTGAGGCCTCATTTTGAGAGAAAAAAACACGATTATGCGTGAAGCTGTGAGTGCTGAGTAGTGGTTGATTGTCACGATTGGATCAATGAGATCCTCTTGGAAGACGATTACACTCCCTGTTCACCAGGAGAAGTGGTGGGGGCTGGGTTTGTCCTTACCCTTCCACCCAAAATCCGAAAGAAATCTCTCCCATCCTGGTCGTCCCCTCAAAACGTGACCAGATGCACTAGTTCACACCACCAGATTTCAGGGTCTGACGTAGGTTGGGCCCGATTTTGGGTCCCAAATCCTGTTGAGTAAAAGCCCCATCTGATCTGGAGGATCGCTCTTTTGCCTGGGTTCAACATTGGAGAATACAGTGGTAAGAAAGTGATGTTCATCTGAGATGGATGTGGATATTCTTGAACTTCGGTAGCCCTAATGGTCAGCATTGTGTTTCCTGCTTAAGATATGCAGTTTGGTCTCGAGCTCTTGAAGAAATTCACAAAACTGACAGACCCTCGTAACACAGTCAGGACCCAGGACTGTGCTAACCTTTCTAAATCCCAGCTATTAATTATGCCATGTATCTCTATAATTGTTATTTTTTTTTTCCAGCTTCGCCAGTGGCCCGGCTAACCTGTACGAAACTTCCCGTAAACGACCAGGGGACCTCGACTTCACAGACGCCCCTTCACCCAAGTCTACCCATTTCTCAGATGATCGCGGTTCACCCAAACCATCGACCAGCCGCCTCTCTCCGAAGTATTCATAATTTCCCCGCTCCCTACTCCTTCAAACAAAGGCTGCATCATTCGTTAATCATGAAAATTTGACATCTTCCCCCAATTCTTTTCGAAATTGTGAACCAAGAAAACATCAAGTTAATCTTTCATTTTTATTTTTTATTTTTAGTACAAAAAAATATTAGTTGTTTAAGTTTATTCGAGTGTTATTTTTGTTTTCAAGACTTATACGTTTTAATTAATTTGTAGCAACTATTTATCCAATTTTCAGGTATATTCAACAAGCCCCATCGTTCAGTAATTAGTTGAACCACGAATCACACAAATTTTATATTGATTGGGAATTATCTTTGAACTTTGTTCTGAAAATTAGAATTTTTCGTTAACTATAACTCTCGTGAAGGTAGGTATTTCCCTCACTTTCAAAAGTTGGTTTTGGATCGCATACCCAATGTTACATCACAAAACCAACTAGAAAGTCAATATGGTGTATGATTTTGAGTGAACATCTAATGTCCAATAAATTTACGATTTGCACGTTAACCCGTTACCGTACTTCGTCGCTTATTGATGTTCAATTTACAAAAATACATTTTCGATAGTTCGAAACAAAAATGTCACTACCTTTATTGATGATACCTACCTTGTTTCATTCCTCAAATTCTTCGTCAATTCTGTGTCATCATACAAATTTTTCAATGTATGTCCTCGGAGAAGACTTTGTACGCCAAGATATCGCCTTAGTCGCTAGTGATTTCTTTCAAGAAAGCAATAAATAACCTGTTAACGTATTCTGTGGGAATAGATGTTACGTATTATTTTTATTAGGTACCTACCCTAATTGAGTAAACACTGTGGATGAAAACTGTTGCTCTTCCACATCAGTTGCTGATAAGTTCGTGTCTATTTGTGTAACTACCTTCTGAATTTCAATTGGTTATTCATAGAACCAAACTAGAGAGAGAATGTTTCTATTTATTGTAAAGTACAACTTCGGGTTAAATATAAAACTACTGTACTGTACAGTTAGAGTACACATACGCGAGAGCTGCCTAGCGGCTGGATATGCAATCAAAACAACATACTTTCAAATAACAGTGATAGATAATGTTTTGTTATCGGTGATTATATTATGATAAGATTTAGTGGTCAATATGTTACTAGAAGTTTGCATCGCCCTGTGACTTTGAAAGTGATAACGAAGTATGGTATCATTCCTCATCAATGCCTTTATCGATGTTCCTCTGGGTGTTTCTGGGGCCAACCGATGAGTGTCTATATGCAAAAAATGCAATCAACAGCCTCGGCAGATTGTCCAGTAATTTTTATTTGTTAACTATTGTTCTTTGAAAGGAGATTCCAACGTTTAACTTTTTTTTTCAAAGGTTCGCTTTCTCAAAAATGGGTGCAGCTCAAACTGTAATTAGCTTGTACATATGGTATTGTCCTAATGAAGTGAACCAGTTATTTTTTTAGTTTACTTCCACATTTGGCTATAGACTGTTTCTAATGGATGCACATTCAAGAGATCGATCTATTATATCATGTACACTTTCTAGTATTATAAAAAATAAAATACAAATTATATATATATATATACCCCATTCTATATACATATAGAAGAGTTTTTTATATAGCATATACCTACTGTGTGAAATGTGATAATATATTTTTTGATTGTGATATGTTAACCTTTTCATTTTGTTCTGATAGATATCCATATTTATAGTTCTCGATTGAAGGTTCTCTTATCAGGAAAAAGTGAACTTTGTCTTCAGAAATGTCTCTTGCTATTTGTGAAAGAAAAACTTATATATATATCGCTCTAAATAAATTTAAATATATCGCTAGATCTATAAATATGGATGCGAATTTTGAGATTTGGTGTTTGTGTGTGAATTTCGTCCTTCTTTCAGCTTGTTTAGCGTTACTAATGAATAATGATAGTTATATGCTAATCTTTTTTGTGTCCTTAATGAAAATTTTTCAAAAAGGAATTCGTTATGTATTTGCTTGAAAAAAAAAACTGAATAGGATATTTACTTTTGGAAATTTAATTAAATCATTGGCTTCTTTACAAATCTGCGAATACCTACCTGTGTAATATAGTTTGTTGATCCTTATCAATCACATTCCCTCTTGTATATCCCCTATAATATATGATCATGTAAATAATGCCATCTTGAAGCTGCAGTTTAGTTGTTCATTCCCTGTAAATAGTGGTTTTTCAGTCTTGGGAGAAGGTAGTGTGCTGCGTTATTGGTCTCTATAACATTATTCTATTGTGATAAATTTAAATACAATATTAATCACTTCGTGAATTTCTTTTCTTTTTCTTTCAAATGTGCTCCTCACCTAAGCATTGCTTGTAAACACAGATAATGTTAGTCAACTGTATCATTTGGATCAAATAAACAAGATAGTTACTGATTGTTCGAGGCGATTTCTAGTTGGGTGCCTGCAGTAAGCCACTGCTGGATACTTGAAATTTTGTTATCCAGTAAATTATAATTAAAATTTTAGGAGGTTGACCAGTCGGTTTAGGTGGCTGCTCCTGCCCTGAAACCCAGGGGGTGTGCCGAGACCATAATGGACAACCACGTAGGGAACGTGAGAAAAAAATGAGCTTTTCACGAACAAATACAAATTTCAACTACCAACATGCAAAGGAGATCAATCTTGGCCGCTTTCTCGGCTTCAATCGTAAAATGAATGACTCAATCCTACGTTTAAACAAATTTCGCCAATAGGTATGTAAATACATTTAAAAAAAATGAAAATGTTGAAATAATTGTCTAACTTCGGAAAACCGTGTTTTGGAACAGTGAAATTCATATCTACCCCAAGAATCATCGTGGGGGTTGGAGCCCAATTCCATCTTAAACCTAAGCTTCGTTCCTGTTGTTGCAGCAAAGGAAGCAGAAAAGTTAGTTGCTTACCTCAATGTAATCAATCCACAGAGCCAATCTACCTTTTTGTAGTAATTCGGGGTTGAATTTGCGAATCAGGGAACGATTTCTGCTTGCCTTTGGGGAGTGTTACAGTAGGTACTGTCAATGTTGGCATTGGCATCGTGAATAATCACTCTTAGCTCCACCAACAATTTAGCAAAATCTCGTTTTAAAGCAATCACTGTATTCACAGCTAACACAGTTCAGTCACAAGGGTTGGGAACAATCAACTGATTAAAGGACAAGCGTGTGTTTTGGTGATTAAACGCACACATTCTGTGAGTCATTGCTTAGGTGAAATTTGGCGCGCTTCATTTTGGGTGCAATCATTGGTTCTTTCTTTGGAGCCGGATTGAATCAAACGCTAAGTTCTACGCCCATCACAACACGTCAGACTTGTGCCCCTAACCCCCCTTCACCAAACTCAAAACTCCACCATCCTGAGGCTCTGTTTGGCGCTTGAATTTGAAACTCTTCTGCTCTTCAATGAGGATTCATGAGGGAAAGTTTTTAAACACTTAATCATATTATTATCAGATATATTTGTCATGTTGGTCAAGGGGTGCAGATGCTCCTGTCAGGTGCCACCCCTGAATACTAGGTAACAATGATATTGTTATTTGTGCTCCAAGGTCTCACTTTGCACTCGTCCACCTTGATGGGACTGACATGAGTTACAAATTGGAGAAGGACATCTCCATCGTTCTGTAAAGAGCTCTTTGTTTTTTGATTAATATTTATAAGGAAAAACTTAAATAATCGAGCTAGAAAAACATTGATTAAAAAATGATAGGTTTTAGAAACAAAACATGGATAGTTCGGATTAATCGATATCCATTACTATCAGCCCAAACAAATAGTAAGTAATTGTTTTCTCATCAAGTAAATTAATTCAAGACAAGAGCTTACACAGTAATGTAGGAAGAATTCAAAAGGACCTTTGCAGTGTTGGTAGGTCCCAAAAGCAACTAAAAACTATTTTTTTTTTTTTTTTCAAAATCGAGTTATTACCTTTCAGGGGGTTTTGGGACCAAGTTCTTCATAAAAATGCAATCAGGTTGGCGCTAAAAGTACTATATCTCCTTGAAAAACTAGGTTGAAAATTCAGTTTTATTTCACAAGTTACTACATCCATCATAAAAGAGCACTTCCACATTAAAGAGGATCACACTGGCTACAATATTTTGAGCATAAGAGTACCTTATCCATTATCTTGTAGGATTTCTCAACTTTCAAGCCATTATTGAAGTTTTTTCAATGATTTAAACCGTATTTTTCTAGTTTGTTTATATCAGTTTTTATAGAAAGAATGTTGACAAGCATGGTGAAACCTCCGAGATGGCTTCAATAACATTGTCATCATCAAAAACTGCCACACACTGCTTTGATAAACCCTAATACTTGGTGCCTTGTTTTTTAAAATTTCGAATGAGTATAAGGAATTTTGCAGTTTCAAGGAATTTGTGGCAATTGAAAGAAAAACTGTCTTTTCTGTAGAAAAAGTGGGGGATGATGGAGGAGGAGGGCAGCAGCTGTCTACAACTGCAACAGCTTGGGAATGTCTTTGCAACAGCTTTGGGAAGATTAATAAAGTCCTTGACAGGAGGAAAAGGCTTGATTTCAAAACCAACTATATCCATTTTGTTTGATTTAAAAAAGTACTAAACGCTAGGTTTGACTCCAAAAGACTATATCCAAAATCTTGAAATTTCAAAGCACCTCCTAAATTAATTGATGTCTCAAAATAACTTCCTTCTTTTTGCGAAATTTTTGATATTGAATGTAGAATACATCTAAAAAAAAGGGTTTTTGACATGGGGCAAGTGTCCAGCTTGCAATGGTTTTCCGTGAATTTCTCGCTTGTGACCAAAACAGATATAGTACCATGTGGAAACAAGCTCCTCTATTATCGTTAACCATCATTGCGGATTCCTCCATGCTACTTCACTAAGTGTGGGCTTTGTGATTCCAGTGTAAAATTAGAACCTCAACAACAGAAGAATATTGATAGCGTAATTGATAACAGTATACAATCAAAGCTTTACAGTTTTGGTCGAACAATGATACTTTTTATCTTCTAATTTGTTATTAGTAAATATTACTCATTTTATTTTAATTTCGGGCTTGGAATTGTCCTTGTCAGAGATAAACTAAACATGACATCACTTCTTGATCAATTCGAAAGGGACTCGCAAAGGATGGTACCATCTCAACCCCAGGCTCAAAGTGGCTCCACAAATCCGGTAAGAAGTCTACCAAACATTCATTATTTGAAGGAATATTTTCTTGTAGAATTAAGTAACCATGATATGCTTTAGATTTTATGAAAAATAGGTTTTGATTGATTCATTTCAGCCTCCCGTAAATAAAAATCAAAGACAAAAGTCATTTCCTTGTTGGATATTTTAGCTTGAACCTTTTAAAGTAGGTTTGTGACTCGAAAATTACAGAGCAGCTGGTAGGTTGATGTTACGGAGACATAATGTAATACATACCTAGGTGGATAAACCCAAATCCATTGAGTTGGAGAATGATTCTGATGTATCCTTTCTTAACGTCATTTTCTTTGTGTATTGGCGCAGGTACTATAGAACGAAATATTGTGTAATTCACCAACTGTAACCGAACATTCATTTTTTAGGAAGTTCACTGTGAACATATGGGTGAATTGTGAATAGACAAATGTTGTGTAGTAAACAAGGGAACAGAGTAAAAAGAGTTGACACAGCTGATAAGATTAGTTGAGCATACAGAAGCTACAATATTCTGACAGAAGTTGTGTTAGGGAATGGAAAACACTCCAAACACAATACCAATAGGTCACCCAGTTCCACACATACAAACAGAGATCTGAGAGAAGACCGAAGTCATCGACCGCACGTCCATTGGACGTGTTGTACGTCCTAAACTAGGACTACGGTCTTTTTCGCTGTTTCTTTCGATGGTTGGAGTTTCCAGGATTGTTCTTCAAATTAGGTCGAGAGATTAGGTTAGATTCTCAATATGGTTGACGTTTGGGAGTAACTATATACAGGGTGTTAACTGACGGATGACAAAGATTGTTAGCAGCAGTGGTGGTCCTGCCACAGGCTGCTCCCATTCATTGGTCGCATTCATTCCCAGAGTGAACTTTTTCCCACTGGCACTGGATTGAGTGACATGCAGGTCATCTACTCCCTCAGGTGACCTGGGTTTACGTCGAGAGATTAGGTTAGATTCTCAATATGGCGTTTAGTATGCCACAATTTTCCCCAGCTCCGCTGGCTAGTATGAAAGCCCGTGTTAATAGGTTGTGACTGTATTTATTGTGTGAACGTGACTTAGTTTGAACCCATGGGTCCATGATAATAATTGCAATTTAATAGTTTAGGAATCTAGAGTATGTAGGAAGGATTTGTGATAAGCTGGGAGGATATTCAGTATCTCAACTCTACTAGCAATTTTTGGAACTAAACAGTTCAACTCTCTATCAACAGATTCGTTGACTGTAATCGATCACATGACTGAATAGATCACATGGCTGTGTTAATAAGATAGAGACCTATCAAAAATTACATCCGATAATGGGAAGACCACAAGTTTAAAGAAGAGGTGGACTAGTTCTAGGTGTCATTAACTCTTGTCCCTAACAAGTACCTCATCCCATGAAAACTGAAACCTTCATATGTGGCTAACGCCAGAGGGGACAGGCTTTATCGTCAAGAAAAATTAAGGGAAACCCACTACTGCCGCACCCGTTAAGTCATGTCAGATTGTATTGCGCCAGAATAGCCCCAGAAACAATCTAACCCATTCTGATACAGCTTGTTCCTCCCATAGGCCAGGTATCTATTGTACAAATAATTTGCCACAAAAGTTGCTCCTTAAAATTTTTCTAAATCTCGCTTAGTTTTCAAGTTATGCCGGTTACAAGATTTTTTTCCTGATTTCGACTTAAAAAAAATCTTGTAACCGACATAATTTGAAAAAAAAATAGTTGTTTTCGACTTTAGACCGGCTGGCAAAAGAAGGTGCCAGAAATGCACAGCTGGATCCTCCTCGTACCTTTCATGCGGTTAGGCTTAATATATTAGAGACTTTTCGGTGGACGACGACTAGAAAACCATGGTCGAAAAGTTGAGGCGAGTAGTTGGATGCTACCATTTCCATGACGAAATAGGTAAAATGGGTTATAAATGTGGAAGGTTATGTTACTGCCAACTTGTCAAGGAAAGACGTATAGGAGAACCGCGGGAAACCGATTTTAGACGGTTTGTCATGAGGGACGGGACGTCACGCATGCGCAGTCTACATTTTTCTCCAGATGGTACTGTCAACGTCGTCGCGTGAACCGCACCAAAAAGTCTCTATCAGCTGCTATAAAACGCCGCAGCAAGGAGCCCGTGGAGGAAGCTGGCGCTGGGAAGGACTGGGAGGTTTTCATAGCTGAGGAGGGACACATCTCCTCTGTCCTCCCACAGCGAATGTCGGTGGCCCTGTTCAGAAAGGTCACCGGCCACGACTACGTCCAAAAGCATTTGTGCAGAATGGGGGTAGTCAAATCGCCGACATGTCCTCTCTGCATTGTGGGAGAAATGGACTCCCGCCATATCATGGAGTGCCCTGCACTGGATAGGATTGGCGGATCAACACCAGAGGAATCTGCTGAAATAAACTTAATGGTTCCGCTGATATCTTTGTGCACATGGATTGAACTAATTTCTGTTATCTAATTCTTGGCATTTCAGTTTGATGATGAAGATACTCCGATTTTCCAAAAGGCGAAAACCAACTTTCAGCCTTCCGAATTGATTACTCACTTGGCAGTCTGTAATGACTACATCGTTGTGGCTATGTCAAATAATCTACTTCTTCGTATCGATCCAATGAAGCCCCAAGGTTAGACTAATCATTAGTTGTTTCTGTTTTCTTGAACATCTATGTAACATTCTATGTAATTATTAAACCAAAACATGACAATACTCCTTTGTATGTGAGCTCTTGCCGACTTCCTTTAGAAGAACAGGTGTCTGTATTAGTTTCCACTGTGCCTTCATTTATTAGCCTTTGTAAGCTGTAATTAAAGGATTTCTCTCAAAACCCATTCCCAAACATAGTAAACCAAGTAATTCATGCTTTTCAAATTGCCATTTAAGAGAGTTGGGAAGGTTTAAAATAAAACTAATTTTTTGTTGAAATTACATCCAATTGTGCAAATTTTTACACCAGTGGCAATCCAAAGTGCACATTTAAGGGGACTAAGATTCCTCAAAGTTAATTTCCTTCTGGTTTTTCTATAAATCACCCTTCATTCAAATACATAACTTTTTTCGACACATTTTTCCCGTTTACGCAAGATCTTCTAAAAAGAATTGAATTTTGAAATAAAAACTAGTTTTTCTTTCGGTAGCCACTTTGGTATTGATATATTGGTATTGAGAAGTTTCAGGCATCAAAATTCAGATTTTGAGTTTCAAAATAATATCAATCGTATATTTGTTCTAAAAGTTATTAAAAACAACCGGGAAACTTCTAATTAATAAGTTAAGTAAAATAATGGGAAAAATGAAGAACAGGGTGATTTTTTCCAAAAAAACAAAGGTAATTTCATTTGCTTTCAGCGCTCAAAAAATTCTTCTATCATGCAAGAAAGCGAATTTATTCATATTTCAAGCAGTCAAATTGAGAGTTTACGTAGAAGTAACTATGCAAAATCGTGAGGTTTTTTGTTAAACCTTACTGAGTGATCTCATTGTATTATTCTATTTAGCGAATTTCGTTTATAGGGCAAGAACCGTATTCAGAAATTGATCTTAACCGGATTGTTCCTGGTGTCACGTTAACGGGTCTATTTTTGGATCCTTCAGCAAGACATGTTCTCATCAGCTTCTCTACTGAACTTCTTTACATCCACAGGAAATCAGATAAACCCAAACCGGTAAGTACGATTGCTCTTTAAAAGTCCTGCACTTCGTGTAAAAAACAAGTTTTGCGTAAAACAAGACCGAAAATGGAGTTGAACGCCAACAACCGCACTTTTCTATATGCCAAATGTTTCCTGCTGTTTACTGATATAAACCACTTCACACTTTAGAAACAATTTCCGGATTTTATCATTTTCCCAATTTATACTGTCAAAAATTTGGCTGTTGCCCTGTAGTCGCGTTCACCAACACTGATCGGAGTTTAAATCGCGGTTCAACTGTCGGAGTGGAGATCGACCACCAAATGGATTTCATCATGGTGGCTCGACGCTAAGCTCGATCGGCTTTGAACACCTGATCATGGCTCGTTACGGGGATGAACTTGGATCAATTTTTGCTGTTTTTCAGATTTTAGTTTTCGTTTATCTTGAAAATCTATCTTACTTTCTGCACACGAACTTCATTGAAATGTGTGGCACCGCTTGGGAGAGAGAGGGCCCTCTATTTACTTGGAGGTTCGATACCGCAGATTTTGATATGCACCTACCCAAAATATGTTGTGTGCAGATAAACTTCTATAGTCGACGAGGTTTGGTTAGTTGCCCTCAGAAAGTTCTCAGACGAATGGCTTTCAGTAGCGCTTCTATGTGGAAGTTTTCATCTCATGCCTTTAAGCATGGGATTAGATCTTGATGCTCTACAAACAGCTTTCGAGGTTTTGTATGAGTAGGGAAAGCCAATGGGGCTGCGAATAAGGTCAGAGAGGGTCAAGGTTGGAGAACTAGACAGAAATTGATGTACTGTTGAAGCATGAAGACATAGTCCAATTTATCAAGGCTGGGGCACGTTGACTGCATGCTAAGGGGGGCCTGCCCGAAAATGAAGCTGTCCGCTCGGATGGAAACTAGAAGACGAAGAAGTCGTCCTCGAAATCGCTGGCTTGATGAGGTCTTGAGGGACCTCCAGGTGGTGGGGATGCTGAGGTCTCAGGCAGATGACCGCACCTGGTGGCAGAGAAGTGTTAGGGAAGCAAAAGCCTGTAGTGCTTTGTAGTTAGTTAATAAGTGTCTTCAAGCACTTTAAAATCCAAGTTAGTTTCACATTCAATTTACCATAAATTAATCGAAAGGGTACCAAACGTTGCTTTAGAGTTTTCTTCAACTCCTCCTTACATGTGCAATAATGCGTCGATTCTCAACGTTGAATCTGTTTTCAATATATCATAACTTTCGTGGATAGTTAATTCATATTTTTTCTAGATTTCTGTAGTCTCATACCGTTTTACCGCAGGTTAACGGATTATTCGACATTTTTCTTGGTGCGACCTGTGCAGAAAATAACTAAATTACACCGATTATACAAATGTTCTGGTTACCTGACCCTTTCTAGATTAAGTAGCTTAAATTTGCCAAACCCTTGACATGGATGGACTCAACCTGAACGAAAAAAACTAAAAGAATAAGTCGTTTTCCGGGCTTTTCATGGGTAGAATTTTTTCTGGCTATCCTGGCTCGGACAGTAATACACAATATCTATTACCAAAACCCATTGACTGTGCTTAGATCGATAAAAAGCTAATTTATACCATGTTCCAAACTTCTTCTTTATCTAAAACTCACACGTAGATTTGCCTCTTGGCATCAAACGGGGCATTTCCTGCAATCTAAAAGTTCTGTTTCTCAAAATCCTTTAGTTCTGGGTTTCATTTCTCCTACAACCTCCCTGAGCGAATAAAGATTCTTCCCAAATCCGAATGCAATCATATTTAAAAACAAGCCTTGTCAGACATTTATTCATCAACGTATTCCCCATACTTTGTAGTACTGCATTTTTTCATTTCCATTTAGACAGTTGTCGTTTTTCTACTTTCAGTTATTTTGAATTGCTTATCTTAGGCCTTTACAGAGGAGGTATGACAAGTACAAAGAAAATAAGAAACCTGAAAGATTAAGATGGATATAAGTATTGTTGGTATTTCAATTTTATCACTTCTTCAGATACCCAAGGTTCGTGGCCATGAGGTCACTGCCATTGGATGGCCCCACCCGAGTTACTTCAGCGATCGCAACGCTACAAAACCGGTGCTTCTGGGAACCTCCAAAGGGCAGATTTTCGAAGTGGGCATTTCAGCTGATGATGGATTGTTCCAGTCAACTGGAGAGGTTTACTGCAAACCGGTGATTACTGCAAACACTAAACAATTATGATTTTCACTAAACAGTTATGAAAATGACGAGCTTTTACTTATTCTGTATTATTGTTGGATTGAAACAGGTATGGACTTTGGGTCAGGATGCAATCACTGGACTTGAATATCATCGGTTCGACGATACAAACATATATTTCGTCGTAGCTACTACCCATGAAAGTCATTACGATTTCATTGGTCGCATTAGCAATCCTGATGAACGACCTTTGCTTCTTCCGCTGTTCAAAGTTTATTTGAGCCATCATGGTAAGCCGTTTCAATTAATAACAAATTTAAAATTATATTAAACAGGTGATAATGTATCTCAAGAAGACTGGCATATCAATGAAAATTGTGGGGGAGACTGTTGACCCTATGAACACAATTGATGTGATTTTTTGTGATTGTTAGAGTCAATTTTTTCACAATTTTTGTCGTCTATGCCTTATACCCTTCCAAATCTTGTACATTGTTATCAACGATAAGTTTTAACGTTTAGGGTTTGTAAAATGGAACTCTTAAAGACATAACAGACGTTCTCGGGTACAGCAAATCCTTTGTACCTAAGAAGATGCATTCTTGTAAACAGTTTTAGCTTCAAGGGGTTCATTATGTTGCCGGGTAATCACTTTATCAATGTCTTATCCACAATAGTTTATTAGATGTAAGTAAAGAAATCGAACCATATTCTTCTCAAGTTTTTTTTTTTCTATTTTCAACTTTCCAATATTGCAAAAAGTCCAAGATTAAAGAATGATTTTCAAAAACCTTAGAAATTGACTTTGTGGATTTCTCTTTGGTTGATCAGCAGACTCAATTAAGAAAAATTGTGTTGGTTATTTTCGTTTGGAACGTGTTTTCAATTTTTTCCAAGGCAGTACAATTTTACTATTTCTATGTATGATTGTGGCTTTTGATTCTAGGTGGCTGCCACTATCTCCCAGGCTTGGAGACGTCTCGTTTACAACTCTACACACCACCCAATGCTATCTGTCCAACTGCTCTGTGTTGGCTTACTGCGGCAGGAGTATATTATGGGCAGGTAAAATCTATCAGAAGTAATTTTAATATTTCAACTTAGGGATGAAAATAGTCGATTTAATTCCAACTAAGAAACAGGACGGTTGAAAGGATACTGGAGAATCACACATCACAGTGGCTAACAGTAGTTTCTCTGCTGTCCAAAGACTTAGACCTGGCTCTATCAAAATTCAATGATGGGTTTGTATATCAGATATGGGAAAGAAGCGAAGGAACTCCGTAGTTTTTGCGATGGATTCAGCGAACTCAGGGATCATTGTCATTGTGGTGGGGGCTGATAAAATAAGGAACTAATGTGCTAAAATGGGTATTCTGGCCTGGAAATCGGTAGCTCTGGAGCCAGTCTTAAAAGAAAACGATGGAAAACCGAGATCGGTAGCTGACATCTGGATTCATGGAGTTTGGTACAAGAGAGAACGGTGTTTACTTTACTGTAGCTTACGTTTCCTAGCCCAGGTCTGTCATCTCATAACTGGCAACATAAAGTACCGTAAATATGACAATGCAGCAGAAGACATGAAGGTTGCATCACTCCTCATGTATCATATGAAGAAAGTACAATATTTTCCTAAAACGATTGGCTGATATACTCTCCGAAAAATGGGCCAAGTCATTTTCAGTTGTGTCAAAAGGTGTCATTGGGTCAGAGTGAAGATTCTGACAGGCTGTAAGGTTCTGAGGGTCAAGATGGGAAGCTTAAGTGACATAGGACGTGAAGGTTGATGCCTTTATAAGCTAATTTCCACGGACCATAAAGACACGTGTAACATCTCTTGCACACTCAAACTCCTCCTAAATCTTTACACGAAATGAATGAAGGTTACCAAAGGAAATGTTTCGATGTGCACGAAATTGAAAGTTACAATCTGAATGAGTGGAAACTGAGAAAGACGTATACAGTCATCAAGCGAAGAGAATAAATCGTATTGGTTGAGAAAAATTGAGTTCTGAGGGAAGGGGTTTCTGATGGTCCATCCAATCAAGTGAGACAAAGTGAAAGGGGGTGTTGAAAGCGAATCAGATAGGGTATAGTGACAGCGGACACTAGGGATCGGATATCGGTACCCAAATATAGATTATGGCATCAAAACCAATATCTATACATACAATACATCGTCCCATAAACGTCGATGTTTATTGATATATTGGCTAAATATCGATTTTCATGTTGGTACTTTTTCTACTATCCTAAACAACTCTGTTTCGTGTTATCTACTATTCATTTTTTAAATTTTATATTACAACCCGTTTGCTAGGTAGGCATAGATAACAGATAGGTTCCTTACGTTATATATAACTTCGTAGAAGTAAATAGTTATTTAATCAACAACAGCAACACTTGAATTTTAAAATTTATTTATATCCCAGCACCAGAAAAAAACCAAGTGTATGCAAGCGAAGTCTCAACACAAAGATAAACAGCTGGGGAAGGTTACTTGGTTGTTGTTCTCTCATTCCTGTTGTCCACAACAGGTGAAATGATTGTCGAATGTATGAGAACAGGGAACATGAAGAATACTTATGCTTTTTCTAACTGAGTATAAACGCTACTAAATCAACAAGAAAAGATGAAAAAATCGCGATGTTTTACTTATTTTTTTCTCGATTTATTGGTTAAAAACATTCAACTGTCGATAAATATCGACAACCCAACATCGATGTAAAATAATCGGTATTTGATTCCCATCCCTAGCTGACACTACAACTCATTTCAACATTTTGGGGGACCAGTGAGAAATTATCATTATTTATTTATTATCTTTTTAACGGAGTACTTAACACCTATGTTTTGTCCGATACATTAGTGAATGTACTTATTTTCCTGTAAATCCAAAATTATATGGACCGTAGCACTAACAGTAGAAACTTCACTGTAAAGGTGCTAAATTTTCCTTCGCCAATAACTGCGATTTCCACAATCGTTCCCTTTGTTTTTACATTTAATAAATATTTTCGTTTGTAAATGATTCCTTCTCTTTATTCAATCTAATAATTTCTGCTTTCAGATCGATCTAAACGAAATTGACATGAAGGAAATCGATAAAGGACTGGACAGCATCATATCGAAACCCAAAATGATCGATTTTCCTTTCACTTATCCTCCGCCAAAATCTTTCCTCATGACTGAATTTCACGTTCTCTTTGTTTATCAAAATCAGATATGTGGCATCTCTTCCCTATCGGAGAAACTTGTTTTCACGGATTCCTTCAATGAGGTATCTTTAAAAAGTTGTTATCAAGAAATCTTGGTTATATTATAAATTATAACCTCTCAGAATCTGTTGCTTCCATTTCAGGAATTGAAATCATGTACGGTCAGGCGGGGTAATTGTGAACGGATTTCATCAAATTCACTATCAAACCATTCTAAGGTGTGGTTAATTTCCAGTAAAAATGAGAAAAACTGGATGATTAGATTCTTATGTCTGTTCTCTCTCAGACTTCATTCAATTTTTCCCAATATTTTGGGTTATTGCTGATGAAATTCTCTGTTCACAATTGCCTCCTATGTTCACAATTACCCCCCAAAATGGACATATTCCACCTCTACGATAATCCTCGATAAAAATCAGGGTGGTAGAGTTGATATGAGTCCATGGGGGGTGATTGTGAACACAGATTCAACGCCACGACAGGTCCTCTATAAAAATCAAGGTGGTAGAGTTGATATGAGTCCATGACTAAGAAGGGGCTCGAACGTGAAACAATAATTCCACTGTTCACAATTACCCTCAAATCGTCAGGAGAGTAGCTGGGACCAGGTACTACGATTCTACCAGGAGATTATCTCAAGGAAAAACTGTGTACTCTTAGTAGGGAGGATCAACAACTAATAAAATTTAAATCTAGGAAACTTACCTCTTACTGGGTAAGCCGGGGAAGAGAAAAGTTGGGTGACTGATAAATCGAATATAACTTTTAAGAGACAGGTTTATCAAAAATGAGCACTGATAGCAAAGTAGAAGGGCGGGATGGCGGGAGCAGGTTTACCACCTCATGGTGCAGTGTTGTCTTGAATATCCGTACCTTATTGTTCCAGACTGACTTCACAGAGGAGTTGCTTGTTCACAATTACCCTGCCTGACCTTACCCACCTTTGGCTTGTGTTATTACATAGATCATTTCAATTTCGAGCGAAACGTATTCCTCAAATCAATTTGTTTTGGATTGTGTTTCAGGCATTTGGTCAAATTGTTAACATAACACAAGACCCGGTAAAAGGCACGATTTGGGTGTACCAAGAGAGAGCCGTTTTCAAGTACAAAGTAATTGAAGAGGACAAACACGTTTGGCAGGTAAGACTTTCTTCTTCCTTACAATGTGAATCAGAATTGATGAAAAGAATTTAATTTTTTTCCTAGCTGTATACATTCAAAATACAAATGAAACAGTTACGAATGAAATAAAAATTAAAGCGTTTGTGTTCTTTATTGAAAGAAATAATTTTTTATTGCGCTGGAGCACTTTCCGAGAATGCAGATGCATCCACTCTCCACTAAGTTTTTTGAAGAATGATGAAATTCTATAAAAGCTGATCGTGAGGTAACACTAAAACGTTGCAAATTATTACACAACTTTTCTCCTACGGTGCATTATCTAAACTCGTTGCTTCGTTGGCACTTCATTCATCTTTTTCTTCTTTTTTTCCCTACGCCGGTATTAGGCTTTTATGCCATTAAACGTTTTGCCGCCCAATATAATTTTGCTGTTTTCGACCAATTGGACTCGTCAGTACGAAAGTCTCGTCTAATGCCCTCGAGTTGAGGGTTGTCTAGTAGATGTATAGGTAGTATTGTCATAGGAGTCCCACGGTTGCAGAGACCACTCCGATTCTGTATAGGTGGGCATTAAGATAATCGTGCCCAGTTATTGTTCTAAACGCTGCAACTAACTCATGACGGGGGAGATGTAAAGGAACGCGGTTCCTAGGCTCTAGCAGTGAAGCCTAATTCATTCATCCTAATTGGATTCTAGATGTCTGAAAAGGAGCTCTATTTATATTTCGGCATTGTAGGTAGATTAGGCTGTGGGATTTCTCAGATGAATAGTCTCCTCCATACTTAGCTGCATTCTAGATGTCTCAAAGGCGCTTAGGTTCAAAATGTTGCCCTTTAGATCGGCTAAAAGACTTTCACGACATTTTCATAACTCCATTTCGTAATTTGGCGCAGTCACACACTGAGAGGAAATAGAAAAAACGAAATAAAATTAAACGAAACACTTCATAAGTCTCTCTGTACGACAAAAGTTTATATTTGTATACCTACAATTGGACTAAAGAAAACATGTACATTAACTTTGATGTAGAAACCCACGAACGGATCAACTGAATATTAAAGAAATGGTTAAGTCACCTAAGTGTCTCTAGCTGATTAATGTTACAACAGAAGTGATAATAAACTCGTTTTCTTGAAAAGAGAATTCCGTTGCAATCATACAGGCTGATTCGATCGTCAGTTTATGAGGAGATTTTTGACATGATCACAACTGTTCACATTTACAGTCCTGTTGTCATCTTGTTTTTCTACCGAAGCTCTAGCTGTGGGGAGAGCGAACAGATGAACATAAAATGTTAAAAATGGTAAGAAATTAAATGCTGTTTGTAGATACACGATTATTTGTATGGCTCTTTAGATCTATGCCGAGAAGGGAGACTTTGAGGAGGCCAAGCGCTATTGCAAGAACGATGTATTGAAAAAAGATAAAGTCCTTCGGCTTCAGGCAGAATCATTGTTTAATAAAAAACAGTAAGTAAAAATGAAATATGTTTTGCACCGCTTATTCAGTATCATAAAATGTGATTTATTAGTATTACTCATACTGTAATGGATGTAGTTGTACTGACATCAGGTCTTGAAATTCTCTGGTAACGGTTTGATAGAAAACTCTTGTTTAAACTAAAGTCACTAGAAATGAGCCAGAAAAATCACTTCCTTTGAATTTGTGCTAATTATTGTTTATATGATTTTTACTTTGTCATTTAATGTACATCTTGATTACCTAATTCGGATTGAAAGGAAGAATACATCCTTCCATTTTATTCCTGACCCCTTACAAATGAAGTAAAACGGATAACATCTGAAAACCCTAAATAATGTTTATTAAAGGTAATAATGGCTTCATTTTTTTTTCGGAAAAACGCTAATAAACTCTTTAACTATGATAAAATACCATTGTTGACCAGTTCAGGGGGAAATTTCGAATGGAACGTGGGTTTGAATATAGATGGAATATGTGATTTCATCTATATTCAATAATGTTGAATTTTTGTTTTTAGGTATGAAGAAAGTGCAAAATGTTATGCAGCCTCTCAAGCATCATTTGAAAATATTGCGTTGAAATTTCTTGAAGTGAAGAATGATCAAGCGTTGAAAACATTTCTGAAGGAGGTGATTGGATGCATTTTATTATCTCATCATTTAATAAATTAGTATACTTGTTTGATGCGTTGTTTTCTTCCTTTCTTGCAACTTGAAGCTCTCTAATTGAATTTCAGTGGTATTCAAGAATATGTTTTTTTTACAGAAATTGAGTCGATTGCGAGCAGATGACAAAGCTCAAACGACAATGTTGGTGCTATGGATTCTTGAACTCCTTCTGACACAGCTTGGAGATCTTAGAGCAAAAGCGAAACATAACACCCAATTATATTTAGATATCCAAAAAGAACTTGAGAATTTTTTGACCATGGATTATACCAAAGTAAATACATCACCCGTTATGAATTGAACTGTATACTGAAACTCTTTGCTGCTATCGTATTACTGCAGTAGTGGAGGAATGAATCTAAACTGTTCAACTGTTGATTTCCAGGAGTGTTTGAAAAGCAACCTGCAAGCTGTCTATGCATTGATGTCAAGTCATGGTGACCAGTCCAACTTGATAGTGCTGGCTCAGAACGCCCGAGATTATGATAAGGTTGTGCTGAATTTCATCCAAAAAGGAAATTGTTCTCAAGGTACTTAGGATTGCTATTTTCAATAATTGTTTAGTCTTCATAAATATATATCCTGGGAGTTTTGCGTTTGTTGGGAGAGTCTGAGCTCCTCGAAGAAGGACCCAAGTCCTTTGACGAGTCAACATTTGACAAATCCTGGAGTTAAAACAAATATTTCAGGATTTCTCTTTATCAGATCCGTGAAATGGAATGCTGATGAATTTTACCATCCTCGCTCTCTGAAGTGTGTTTCTGTAATCTATATCTATAATCGTTACCGTGTTTCCAGCAATTGATGTCCTCAGTAAGCAGCCTAACCCCGAACTGTGGTACACATATTTGCCCACTTTACTGCAACATGATCCAAAACTGACTTTAATGGCTCTGAGACAAGTTGGACAACAATTGTGGGATTCTGCCACAATTCTTCCCTTTCTGGTCTCAGCTTATGGACCAAACAATGTAAGTTATTTAAAAAAACATTCATTTTTAATTGATTAATTTGTTAAGCTGAATGAATCTCAAACGCATTGTTCAATCAATGTGTAATTACTTATGTTTAGACAAGTACCTAACAGTGCTTCCAAATTTAATGTGGAAATCGAACCTACACCTTCAATTGTATGTAATATTTATCCCCAGCCTTGAGTTTTTGAATTCCTACAACCTCAATAAGTACCCCACTTTATTCTAAACTTTAGAGCAATCCAACTAGGCAGTTAATCTCTATGAATGAGATCGTTTGAGAGTGTGTGCTCAAACCAACTACCATTTTTGAGAGTTATCTCCAACTATTTTAATTTTTTACAATTAAACAATTGAACGGTGAGGTGCTAAATTCGAAAGAAAAAATAATGTATAAAAAGGCACTGCTAAATTGCAGACAGACAAGAATGCTTGTTTTCACTCTGGATCATATGCAATCATAATAGTTCAAACTCTTGTCCTTACAACTAAGGGAAAATTTCTCTTTTAGCGCAACACTTAAACGGTTTGGGATTTGAAGCTGATCTAAGCAAACCTCTCCGACTGTGGGTTATTTTTCTTGGACATAACATACCTACATTGATTAAATACCTTGAAATCGAGAATTTTCCTGAATTTTTAGTTATTTACCTCTCTCCTGTTGAACCCTCCCAATACCAACTTGCAGATTGCTAGTAGGAAAGACGAGCAAAAATTGATGTCCCATTTGCCTCCTCCGCATGTGCCACAAAATTCTCCTGACGCACGAAGTTTTAGTTTCCATGTCTCGCAACTTTGCTAACGTGTCACTGCAGGACATTGGTAACAGGGTCCTGTCTTTTCGCCTTACCATGTAAGCAACCTTGCGCAGATTTGAACCCTCTGGAACGTCAACACAGGCATTGGGAGGTTGCATCAAGGCACTCCTCAAGCTGGATTCACATCCATCTGGCAAGCTATCCGGAAAGTAAATACAAGCAGCTGATTGGTTGGACATTAGCTGGGGATAGGGAATATTTTTTCCGGACAGCTAGTTTTGAAGCGAACTGTACGCATCAGATTTTTCAAATATTTTTCTTTCCGGACGGCGCAGTTCACTACTGCGCATACGGAATGGCGTCGGGAACCGAAACAGCTGTTGGAGGAAGCGCGGGAAACGAGTTGTTGGATTGTATTCGGCCGACTCCCCTCCATCCCCTCCACTGCTTTTTACTAGTTTCCCCTATCCGTATTTCCGAACGATCTGGATGGATCTGAACCCTGCTTCACAATCTGAAACAACGCGTGCACACGTCAATGTAGGGATCAAGACACAGAAATCCAACTCCTCACTCTAAATCCAACCTGCCTTCCTACTTGGAGAACATAAATCATCTTCATCCATTCTCTTCACGCAGGTATGAAGCTCTCCCTTTTCTTTCTCCCATCTCAGTTCACCAGTTATTAATTTTTTGTGGCACACAAACTTAAATTCCCCTCGGAAAATTACGTCGTCTCCTTCTTTTGCTCCACCTTATATTCATCCCGTTCCCGTCTCGTATGAACTTATGATTGTGACTGACCAGGAACGATGATAAAAATACACAATCTGTGTTATCTCGCACTAGGTAGAAGGTTCACTCAGTCCATTCGAAACAAACAGGAGCGCATCGGAACGTGGCTACGTGGATTCACTTCAGAGTAGGGATGTCAAGAAAATATCGATATTCTTCCGTCGATGTATCGATATTTTGGTTAATATTTTCTATTCCGATATATCGATACATCGACATTAAATGTACACTATGGGATCCTATATTTTTCAGCCATAAATCATCATATCAACCATATCTTACATTTTATTGCTCAAAACTAATTTTATAATTTCCATAGAAGAATAGGGGAATTATATCAGATGAGGTAGGAAATTGTAGGTAAAAAAGGTTGGGACATCTTGGAGACTTGGGTTCTAGCCAGTTCAAGGCTTACTGGAGAGCACTCAATCAGAAGGTTTTCCTCACCTCTATCCCCAACCAATATTGGTTTGATTGATTTTTTTTTTTCATTTTCCTTCCTTCTTCACTTATCCAGGTGGATGCCTCTTCAGAAGATGCGACGTATCGACTCATCTCCCAAGGCTTTTCTAAAATCGAGAAGGGGCCAACTAACCATCTCAGCTTCGGGGGGGGGGGGGGAAACCAGGGGGTGAATGTAATATTGAAATCATTGTGTGGAATCACAACAAAATCGATCATTTTCATTTTCCATACAGCCCCTTCAAAACTACGCATGGATGTAACCACGCTCTTACCTGATGGAATGGTCTAGTTGCTCCACCTTTATAAATTCATCCAGTATAACTTTTTTGCAGGCGTCCGACCCAGATTTAAAATCGAGAAGGGGCCAACTAACCATATCCATGCATATGATAATGTACTTTCCTGGATCCTGTACATAGGTAATTATGATCTTGAATAAAGTTTCATCGAATTTTTGAGTGGTAGAATTCTTTAACTGTATTAGAATGAAATTCAATTTGTGCATTATTATTCACTGGACTTATATAATTCGGACTAGTTTGAAAAAAATATCGATGACCAATATATTGAAATATCGATGACCGATATATTGAAACATTGATATTTCGATATATTGAAATATCAATATGTTCCTTCGACATATTAAAATATCGATATTTTCCTTCGATATATCGAATTACTAAAACGATACTTTCTAAAAATATCGATATCGCGATGTATCGATATTCTTTGCGGATATTGACATCCCTACTTCAGAGCAGTCAGCTGGGAGCGCAAAGTACGCTGCCCTGTTGAATCCCTTGTCAAAACTCAGTTGCCCACCCTATTGAAAACTCTTTTCCAATTAAAACCTCAGTCAGATATAAAAACTGAAGAATGTTACTGATCCATCAGTAACCTTCTCAGCTTCTAATTTTATCAATTAATCATTCAATAAAATAAATGAATGAGAAACATAATTAATACTATCAGTAACATGGAAAATGGAGTAAATCGCCGCCAACAGCGATTTTTTCTCAACCCGTTGCTGAGATATGCTAAAAAAAATCGCGTTTTTCGCCATTAAAACGCTTTTTTCTGCAATTTCATTTTTGCACATTTGACCACATTTTGAATCTGCGTTAAATTTCCTTAAGATGAACATTGATTTGCATCTTCCAAACACCGAAATTTTCAATCAAAATGAACATTTTTCCCAAAAACTTGGAACGCTTGGCGTTAATTTTTTTTCGTTGTCAAATTTGATCTCTCTAAAACGGCGTCTCAACCATTTAATTCTGATTGGAATTGACGGAGAAATTAAAGTTCGAATGCCAGAAAACGTGTAGTTCGTTTTACCGTAAGTTGGTAGGTGACGTACCATATGGGCCACAGAAACTGATTTTTTCGATTTCAATTAATGTTTTCCGGCATTCAACCACAGGTTCGAATTGGGCGTTAAATTTCCTGTAAGAAGAGGTTCATTTTGTTTCCAAAATTTTTTTTACACATTTATCACAATTCTCAATTTTTAATTTTTTACAGTATCTGGAAGTTACAGTTTACAGTTTCTGTGGCCCATATCGTACGTCACCTACCAACTTACGTTAAAACGAACTACACGTTTTCTGGCATTCGAACTTTAATTTCTCCGTCTCCAATCAGAATTATGGTTGAACGTTGGGACCAGAATAGGAGAAGTTTTTATCAAATTTGACACGAAAAAATTATTTATGATCAAGTTCCAAGTTTTTTTGAAAAAGTTCTGCACTTTGCGAAATAATTTGTTGAAAAAAAATTGGGTGTCCCATCTACATCTGATTTAATTTCCATTTTCCTACTTGTGAACTTGTAATCCACATTTCCTCCTTTATTGTTGGCACAACATAGACCAGATCGCTTGAAAACATACTTGGCAACACAAGGTATTCTCTAAATGCAAATAATTGCTGAATTGGGTGATTGTAACCCCTTTTTAGTGTTCCATTTCATACTACTTGTGAAATTTGTATAATGCACATTAACGCATAATGAGTTGAAACATTGGGAAAATCTTTCATATTTTATAATCTAGATGATAAAATAGCTATTTGGGATGTATAACTTTTGTCCCACGTTCCATCTAAGAATGAATTTATGTTGTGATTTTAGGCGAAGAACCCAGTATGGTAAACTACGACATAAGGTACGCCGTAAGAATTTGTAAGCAGTTTAATCGTCGTGAGGCTTGTGTTCAACTCTACGTTCTTCTTGGTTTGTGGGAATCAGCTGTGGAACTAGCGTTGGAGGTAACATAGATCGTAGTTTAGTTTATTAAACTTAAATGATTTGAATGGATTGAAAATTTGATTTACTTATTAGATTCATACTATACAATCGTACGTATAAAGATGAAAGTATTAGAGTAGGTAGGTAGGTAGGTATATCCGAAGGGGAGAGGGCCCCAGCGGGGCGGAGCGTCTCCCAGGGCAACCAGCATACTCCCCTCCTCGGGGACTTGGAATATACGATTTTTTGACTTTGCGTATTGTTTTTATACTCCCTCATTGTGTTATTCACCCATTTCTTTTTAACCTGTCTAGCAGGGCCTTTAAACTCGTGGAACTAATATGATCGATAAAGATGCAGGATCGAGTTATTACTCTAGACTTCTGAATACCTCTCTCTTGTTGTATGACCTCTTTGAATTCTATCTCTGTTTACGGTTTTCATCAACTAAATTTTATTTGTTAAAAGCACTTTAAATTACTTCCCGTGAGTGGGTATGAGAACATGTAATAATTTTAAAATCCCATTATCAATTCTGACTTCAATCATGTTAAATAATTACAATGGAATCATTTTTCAACGATTAGGTGATACCTATGTAGCTGAAGATAATAAAGCAGAGTTTGGTGTTTTATTTCATTTTTCAATTTCTTTTGTTGTTTCCACAGTCTATAGTATGATTTTAAAGTTTCGATATTCTGCTAAAATTCGTCTATCTGATTGCAGGTCAATATGCAACTGGCCCTTCAAACCGTCTCTCAGCCCCAACTGTCTACTAGACAAGACCCGAAAAAACTGTGGCTGAAAATAGGTAAGGTATTCTTCGTTTATGGAGTTTTTCTGTGAATGTTGCCAAATGTTTACATAGCATACATTACATAAAGTTAGGTTACCTCCTCACTATCAAATGATCAGCCATACTCCATGCTGAAAACATGACAAACCATTTCTGTATGGAGTATCTCCTCTACGTAGCAGTAATGTCCATATTTCATACCAATGTGCTTTACTTAGTAACATGGTGAGGCGAGGTGATGGAATGGTATAGTTGCCCCTTCCTTTGAGCTGAATGCGGTTTAATGCTTCGCCACGCTCTTAATATCACCCACTCGCTTCAAGGCGTCGGATTCATCTCTCAAAGCGACTGATTCAAGAATCGGGAAAGGCCATCTAACTATATCCATCACAACCTCCGAGCCTGAAAGTCTTCTGAACAAGATACTGAATGTCTCACGCAGAGCAGTGTCATTCTCACCTGCTTGACTAGGGCAAATATGAATGATCCGTGTATGAACAATAACTCGCCTCTTTTGAGCCTCTGGATGTGAACGACAATCTTGTTTTCATTCTTTTACTAGTTCTATCCCACATAAAGTTCCATTGAAATTGTAACATTGTGAATTTGAATGTGCTTTACAGCTCAACATGTAGTGGAAAAGGAAAACAACATCGCCGAAGCGATGAAGCTGGTTGAGGGGTGTGATCTTCTGAAAATTGAAGATGTTCTACCATTTTTCCCCGATCTGACCACCATAGACCATTTCAAGGATGCAATCTGCGCTTCGCTCCAAAAGTACAATCAGGACATTGACGAGCTCAAAGAAGAAATGGAGGATGCCACCAAATCTGCTGAAACGATTCGCAACGATATCAACGCTTTTCGATCAAGGTAGGCAAACAGATCTAAACAACAGCTATATTAATTAGAACTGGCGAAGTGGTAAATCTTTTTCGAAGATGAACTTGATTGTTTAGGCAATTAGGGCCGTAGGCTCTTTTCTTACTTATCATAAGATAGGAAACTTGTTCGTTATGAAAGTTATTATTGTTACGTGCATATGTGTCCGCAAATGAACCTGAACTTCCTTAGTCTTCTGCTCCCGCGGTTTGAAATCGCCCTTATCGCCGACCTACCCTCCTCTCTCCCACTCATCTTAATGTTCTTTTGCGTCGTCAGTCCACATCACGGTTCAACCGATTACTCGTCCAGGACGATCTTTCTCCAATCCTTTTCTTCTGTGACCGTTTTACATTGTCCTTTGGCTACGAATTGGTGGCCCCAGAGGCAACCTACTGGAGCAAGTGTTCCCGTAACCATATATAAAAGTACGATCGGCACAGAATTTAAGAATTTTCATTATAAATCTATTCCTCTACACGCATATTTTAGATTTAAAATCTTGAGGAGGTCTAGGCGCAATCATTCCCTGTCCGTTTTTCCATCGCCTTTCAACGTCGACGCGTTCCAGCGAGTCTACAGTTATTCTGTTACATTCATTAATTTCTGTTTAGTGCAAATTTAAATGCAATTTAAAGTAATATAAATTCTCTTTTATGACACATCAATTTTCCTGACTACTTCCTTCTATATTTATTCTGCATAATTATTTAAATTAGAATCTTGAATGATCTATTGAGGAACTGAATTTAGATCAGCTCTGTGAGCACTACACTTTTCTCAACAGGATGTTGATCTTTTGACTCTCCAAGGGTCATCTGAGGAACTTATATCAGCAGTGAGACGCTTTTGGCTACCTGTTTGAAGATTATTTCGCAAGAAAACTGATATGACTAGTTCAAAAGGTCTAGAACTGTCAGAGGTCGCTTACGTGAATTTTAACCTACAGTTCAGCTTCAGGTCCGACGGGTTATCATAGTAGAAGGCCTTTCATGATAGATTCCCAGGTTGTGGATACGCAAGGAGGATAAGACACCTTCCTTATCCCTGGGATATGGGGTGCATTGTCTTACTACGACAACTGATTTTGAGAATAGTTTGTTTTTCATATTATCAATCCATTATTTGCATCCGTTTTCAGACACAGCATCATCACAGCTTCAGATCGGTGCAACGTTTGCGACACCATGCTCCTCTCAGGCCCGTTCTACTCCTTCCCCTGCACTCATAGATTCCACACTGACTGCCTCATCACAGAAATGTCCGCCATTCTGCCTTTGGATGAAAAAGAAAAACTTCAATCTCTGCTTGTAAGAACCGCCAATACTCAGTCATTATTTTTATGCGTTGTATGATGTACATTGTACAAGAGTGTGGCAAATAATATGAACAACCATATATTGAATTATTCCACTTTACTCAATGTTAACCTATTTTTAATCTATCTAATTGCATTTCCCTGAATTTAAAATCACATACTAGAGCCTTGATATTGTGGTGTCATAGTTGATTGTTAATTTGTTTAGATAATATTTATGTGGATGATTTATTCGCAGAAAAGAGAAGAAAATTCTGTCAGTGCTGTTGAGAGAGAGAAGCTTCGATCAGACTTAGACGCCATTTTAGCTGCACAATGCCTGTTTTGTGGAGACTTGATGATTGAGTAAGATATTTCTTTATTTATCTTCAAGTTGTACCTACCACTTCCTAAGAATATACAATGATAATCTATGGTTTCAGGGCCGTGATCCTTGCCACAGATTAATGGTTATTGATCTCCTATTGAATAAAAATTACAATCATTAACCACCTTTTTCTGTTTTAGGATGATTGGAAAATCATTCATCGACGATGAATACTTTGAAAGAATCAAAAAGGAATGGCAGTAGAACAATTGCCGTCTTGCTCTGCATTTCAAAGCTTCAAAATCAAGTGAGAAATTTGGACATTGTACTCACTGATCGTTATCATCCCTCCTACTGTTCAAACTAGGTTCATACTGAGTTTCGTGGTATGATGTCCTACGTTTCTGGTGGTGAACAACAGCTACCCTTCAAACTTAGTTTGCGCAAAGACAGTTCCTATCACGTATAGTTCATTCCATGGCGTGTGATGCGGTTGGTAGATGTCGACTTCTGTGATATCGTATATTAATCAAATTCGAATTGGTATGTATGTATTTATTCTTTTACCAAAGCATGAAGTTGATATTTTCTGAAAGTTCAAATGCCATGTAGTTAATGGTATTTGCGATTAGTCATAAAATAAGCAGTATCTATCTTTAAAGATGAGTTCTTATGACAAAACGTTGCAACTATCCGTTGGTATATTTTAAGCTCTATTGTGAAGATAACATAAGTATAGTTAACAAGCCTGCTGTATTGTTAAAAAACATGCTTAATATATACTTTGAAATAACAAAATGTACCTATACAAACTGTATAGAAAAATATTTCTTGCTTCGAAATCTGTCAGGTAAATAGAATTCGAGCTTTGGTCCCTGATAGAATTGAGGGAACCAAGCTTTAAACTTGCTCATTTCTCTGTATTCCAACATTAAGCTTAATACGTTTGCTTCTCATTGTATGTACGAGTATCTTTATCTAGTAACTCAGTAATGTTGTTCTGTATAGTCATATAACCATAAATACGTTAGGGTTTTGTGTCATGGGATTGCATCTGACAAGAAATTGATGAGGCAGGTTGATGAATCAGTTATTTAGAACTCTATCCACAAAGTGAGATCCTATCCTAGATCGTCAGTGGCATTGTCGCAAGGGCCAACGATCATGGTATGAAATCAGTCAATTAATCAAATATAGTATTTTAATTAACGCCTCTGGTTGGTGTCATCAGATTACCTTCTTCATTTGGCTATCTACCCTCTTGCCCATAGCTAAATCAATTTGCCATTCTACATTTATGTGTCTGTTTCTTTCATGCAGTTAACAGAAATCCTTCTGTTCGTGAATTGTTACTGCCTAACCGCATATTTCAAGATACCTATGTTGTATTTTCTAATTATTGGTTCTATAACCCAAATTTAATGGATGGATTTGGGTTTAGGTTAGGTTAAAGTGCAATGTTACTTTATTTAGACATGTACACACTTTAAAGACTATTGTAAAATATGAAGTTGAACATTAAAATAAATTAAATAAGCACTGATTTTTGTACAGTTGTATACCCCCGAATGTTCTCACCAAATTATGAACTGTTGACCATTTAAATGGTTGGTGTTGGGTAGGTGATGTTATTCCTAGTCAGGATTAGGCAGTTTCCTTTAATTGTCAGTAGATTATTTTTAAGGATTTCCAAATAAGTTCCACTTTGACGAACTGGATGATTCCAAACTTACGAATATATGGCAAATGTTTACATAGCAGAGGTCTGTCTCCAAAACCAAGGCAAAATACACTGATGAGCTGGAATCATTTTCTTCTCGATTTACCATCGTGGATATCCCTTTTCTCTCTATTTATCTTCAAAGCAGGGCAGGTTTTCCCAGTCATTACATATTCGGTGCTCTCTGACTGATAAAGATTGAGGAACTGACGGTTTTGTATGAGGGTACTGTCGTAATGCAGGTTCAGCTGTTTGTAGGCGTATTGTGGACTCTGGTTGACAGGTGTCATTATGAAGCGTTATGTCCACATCAAGGAATGTTGCTGCTGACCTGGATAAGACCAAGTGAAAGTCCCTAAGAAACGAGAGTTGGGATTTTCTAAAAATTTCTTGAGTTCGTCCTCACAATGGGGCCATATCACAAAGGAGTCATCCATGAAACGCTTCCAAAGCAGAGGGGTTTTTGCTCTTGTTGTCAAGGAACTATCTGTCGAGTCTGTTATATATGAATTCGCTTAGGAGGGTGCCATTTGAGTGACCACTGCAGTACCCCTCTTTTGCAGATCCATCCGGTTGCCATCCTTGAAAACGTTCATTGTAACCACAAACTCAGCAAGTTTCATCAGGAGGATAGTGGAAGGAACTATTAGTTCTAAACATTCCACGAGGAAACGATTGAGATCAGCCAAATTCTATTACTATCTATAGTAATGTATAATATACAATATTTTATATTATAAAAGCGTTCAAATCCAGAAGTCATTTCAGAATGCCACAAGTTAATATTTGTATTTAAAATTTTTTAGAGCAGTTACAGAAGCTCTGATCTACCAAAAAATGCCAAAACAAATTTTGTTAATTTGATAACTATTTGAGGCATCAAAAATGTTACTTTCATCATAGATAGAAAAATTGTTACCATGATGAATCTTTTCATAGAACCTTTTTCAATTGATATACTTATCTCAAATTATTCAATTAACTCCCATTATTGCATTTCGGGTAGTTTCATCAATTATTGTCTAAACGTACTCATGTAACATTTTCATGTAAGAACATAAATGACTAGTAAACGGTTTGTTTTGGTTGTAAATCTGATCCTTCATTACTCATCATGTTGTTACCATGTCAACCTGACATTTCCTTCTGTCATCCTCCATGGGCAACACAACACACCTGAGTCTAAATATTGACACGAAGAAGATGTTTTGAGAAGGTTACGATCAAGAAGGTTATCTTTTACTAAGCTCGTGAAGTTGTGTGTTGAGTGGCATTTGCCAGCATAAACTTTTTTTTTAAATCATAATTTGTGTTCCATTTATTGAATCGTCTACCCTAGCTTAGTGATTTTGGTGGTGACCTAGAATCATTAACTAATTGATTATATATCGCGAAGTTTAATTGTATTCTTCGTACTCACTCCCAATATATTTTCTCTATTTCACTGCTGCTATGCGGAGTTGATTTTACTTTTATTGTAATATTTTTATCTCTCTGATTGAGGTACCAAACCTCAGAATCATGGAATACATAGTTGGGAATGTGGAAAACATCAAATTTGACATAGAAATCGCTTTAGAAGAACAACATGGCTCTGTGCCGCTTCCCTTTCCCGGAATGGACAGTGAGTTTTGTTTTCATCCATTAAAGTAATTTTAAATTGTAAATATAAATATAAAACTACATGTAGATATTACGATCCCATGAGAAAATAATGGCTCTGAAGAAAACGCGAGCAAAGTAGACGAATTCGTAGTTGGTTTGGATTGGTACGTGATGCGTCTTTGCAGCAACTTCAATCCTTCCTTAACCCCAGGTTCTATGTGTGGACAATGAGACATTATTTTGACGTGGATTACTTCGAGGAACAAACAGGTAAATCCTGGAAGTTGAAAAAGAAGTGTTACCAATTGCTGCTTGTGCTGCTGTCATGCTGTCATTTGACTTCTTAAGACTGCATCAAGAGCCGAAGTTAGGCCTGTTAGGAAAACCGTTCTATGTCATAGCCCATGGGTTAGTAACTAGTATCAAAAAATTGATGGAGAAAAGGGAATAAATTCCTCAGATCATTAAGTAGATAAGGGTGTTAGTGAACCCATCATGAGACTCAGTTTTTCAAGCACACAAGACCGATAAAATTCAATTTATCACAGAAAACTAGGTATTGATCTTAATAAAATTTCCAATATACGACCCAATAGCTTTTTTTTTTTTAACTTTAACAACATCTTCAAAGTTGCAGAACGTCTCCAACTTGCTCCAACATCTCCAAGTTGCTTAAACGTAATTTGAATCACTTAAACACCGTACAAGTTCACTATATTTTAACGAAAAGAAGTACCTATCGGTTCTAATCCAGGAAATGTTAACTGGAAAACCACATATCTAATGAACAGCTTTCTTTGTAAAGGTACTACTGAAAATGTTATACTGACTGGAAACGTAGTAATTCATTGCAGTTCATTGCTAATTCCGTAAACTTAATGTTTTGAGGAATGAAGGTGTTGAAATTGAAAACAGAATGGATTTTCATTGACTCTATTTGAAGTTTGTAGTGACATCTGAAACAGTCATTGTTGGAACTTGGGAAGGATAATTTGATGAAACCCTCATTTATGACTTTGAATAAAGTTTGTAATTTATGAGGATTTACAATTTAGAAGATGCTCTCTTAAAGGACTTTAAGTAATAAGCAAAAAGTAAAACCCCCTTTTGGGGTGTAGGGACTTCGACAAATTGAGGCGTTGGCCTGAAAGTATTGATTTGGGATTTATAACTGTTGTGAATGTATTAATAGGACAGATTCTTCTGGAATCAATTAGGTATATAATTGTAAAAAGATTGGAAACATTTAATTTTGATAAGCCCTAATTAATCATCGTACGACTTGAAATTACAATTGTGTAATTATGGGATAATAAGGCTTCTTTATGGAGACTCTCAGACACTATGTTCCTTGTGGAACAACTCATCGAATTTGACATTAGTATATCAGTGATATCAGTAGTAGTGGGGACAGCTTCGTTTATAATGCAAACATTTAAATGTGTTATCAGGAATTTCGTTTTCCGACTATTTGAGGTGCTTTAGTTATCCAATAACTGGTTGAATTAACCATAACATTGTGTTAAAGTCTTTGGTGGACACACTCTCTAAGTTGAGCCTGGAACCTTCACAAAACTCAGCCTGTCATGGATATGGATAGTTCCCCCTTTTCGATTTCTGAAACTGCTGAACCTGAGCATAAACCAGATGCCTTCTATCGCCAAGGATATCCTCTGGATATAGCAGGCAATAATCGGCTCAGCCCTTGGAAGGGGAAACTGAAAGATCATAGTGGTTATTATCCAAGTGTGTTGTAGCGGTTAAAACGAACGAAAAATAAAAGAAAATTAATCTTGTGATAATGTATGGTTTTAGTGAAAATTATTGTGTTCTTTTGTTACATACCATCCTTTCAGTTGGCTGCTTGATTTGTCTCAAGCTGGTTCATGTTTGTTCGTCTCATTCCTGTTTTAATGCGCTTTTATTTAAAAAAATGTATATAGTATGTATGATAGTGCCCAGAGCGCCCAAAACAATCCAGCCGGCTATCGGTACCTCTTCTCCATCCCCCAGGGGGGTGGTAGCTTTCCAAATTTTTCACTAATCCTAGATATTTACGAACTACTTAGTCTGTCAGTCTCCTACTCCTGCGGTTGATTAAGAATTGTTTGTGTTTCAGAGTCTGTTGTGGCTGTATGCGAGTTCTACGCTAGAGGGGGATGTGCCAAAGGGTCTGCTTGCCCTCTGCGGCATGTCCGCGGCGACAGAACGATAGTCTGCAAACATTGGCTGAGAGGGTTGTGCAAGAAAGGAGATCACTGCGAGTTCCTCCATGAATACGATATGACCAAAATGCCTGAGTGCTACTTTTATTCCAGATTCAGTAAGAGCTGATTTCCAATCTTCATCTTCTATTGTGTTCGAGTAGCTGTGGATTAGGTTAAATTGTGTTTGTCATAATTGAAACTTCGCTCTTTAGATGCCTGCCACAACAAGGAATGCCCTTTCCTCCACATTGACCCAGAGAGTAAAATGAAAGATTGTCCATGGTATGACAGAGGTTTCTGCAGACATGGTCCTGCATGCAGACACCGGCACGTCCGACGAGTGCTTTGCATGAACTACCTTGCAAGCTTCTGCCCTCAAGGACCAGAGTGCAAATTTATGCAGTGAGTTGATCATTTCTTGAATATAATGTTTTATTATCTTCTGTTCCTTTATTGCTATTCTTCCTTGGTTATTTTGTTGATCTTCCAAGTCAGTCTCGAAGCTTCTTTCATTTTTAATGTTAAGGAGTAACTACGTTATTTGCTTCCGTTTGGAATCTATGTCATACAAAGCAGAAAATCTATGGTTTTTGCCCCTGATCACTGCCAACTTCTGTAACTTGCCCAGGGGCAGCAGAGCCCAGATTAATTCATGTTCTTTGTGCAACAATAAACTAACAATAGGGTAGATTTTTTACCCTGAACACGAAAGCCTATTGACCAAAAAGGCTTAGCCCTCTGGCAAGAAGTGTGACGCTCTTTATTAATAGTTCGCTTTGAATAGAACTCATTAGGGTTTGTGCTAAGTCGGTCCAAATTGTTCAAACCTGGTATGGGTGAGTGTTGGATACTCCCAAGATTATATGGGATGTGTTTGGTCCTGGACAGTGTAATTATTAGCAATATAAAATATTGTGTATCCTAGAAGCTCTACTGTATTTTAGATTATAAGATGTATTGATTTTCTTTTCAGTACCATAATTTTTGTTGAATATTAACTTGAATTACAACTATTTATCTACTAGTCCGAGATTTGAACTCCCTGCTGTGGACAATACTCCTCGAGATCCCAAGAAGCTCGTTATCGTGTGTCATTTCTGCGGAGACACTGGTCACAAAGCTCTGTTCTGCCACAAGATGCCTCAGGAAATGAGGGACACTGAGGTAAAAGTCGCTCTATCATTCTATGTTTTCCAAATTTTCGCCTCCGAAGTTCATATCAGTTCATCTACATGTAGAAATACCTTTAATTTATTGTTTGAATCATTTATGTATCAATGGATAATAATTTCAGAACTCTAATGCCGGTGAAGATGGTAACCAAAGAGGTCCTATGCTGAGGGGATTGAAGCCTCTTGAAGAAGTCACTTGTTACAAGGTGAGTATCCTCGGATCATTTTTCATTTTTTCTACAGTGAGTACAATTATATTTTCATTTGTGATATTGAATTTTCTGCGCTCCATCTATAATAAGATATCATATCTGCATGCCTACTTTAAGTTGGGAAAATTGTAAGCTCATCACAGCAACAGAAAACCTTTGGTAGACAATTAAACCCTGTTTTTTTCCTATCGTGGGTTTTTTGGGTCTAAAATTAAACGAATTCTCACTGCATTTGAAATGAACTTAATGCTTGAACTTATCAAGTGATATTTAACTGATTAAAAAGGACTATTTTGAGGGCAGAGGATCCACAGGCTAACAAAAAAAGTGACGGATTATTGAACAAACACATAGTAAACTTAGGGGTGATTCAAATCGCCGAATGGCGTATCTAATCAATTTTTAATATATTTGTATTGAACCCTTGAGTCCCAATAAGATTATTGACGTCATCATTTCACGGAAAAAGTCCCGTTTTATCCGTCAGGAGCATAATGAAATTCGGAAATTTGAATTAGCGGTTGTGGTTTGTGACTTCTTAAACTGTAGTGGTAACACTGACTACACTGAGGCTACCCTTGAAATAGTCTGTAGATTACCTTAGTGAATTTGGTTGGTTACAGTTTTGTTGTCACCACTGTTTTAATGGCTGTTAGCAGACAATTAAAAACGTTCAAGTTTGTTGAGATGCGTTGATATTTAATTCATTTTCAAAAACTCTGCCACTCGGGCCTCCCCAGAGGGTAAGCCGTTAGACCCCCAGATACTCTAGCTTGACGCCTATGGCGATCATGAATTTTGTCTACGCTAATCAGGCTATAATTCTCAGTTAGTTTGCACGATTTTTTCTTGTTTACAACAGTTTTTCCGATTTTGGATTTATATAGCAGTTGTACGAA
The DNA here is from genome assembly GCA_031894815.1 of Creontiades dilutus. NCBI lineage: Eukaryota > Metazoa > Arthropoda > Insecta > Hemiptera > Miridae > Creontiades > Creontiades dilutus. Next base: position 197,989 of record JAVIWC010004017.1, read on the forward strand.
AGGAATTTTCATTTCTTGTTTGTTTGCCCTGAATTTTAGTGTATTTATGCAACAAACCTCAGAAATTTTTAATTTTCTGTCGGGAGATTGTTAGAAGAGGTGCGAGACAAACCATTCCAAGCTGCTCATGGAACAACCAAAACAATCAACTTTCAAATTTAATTATAGGATAAGTAAATGGGGTGGGCAATTGTTATAAATCGTTTTATATTCACTATTTTCATCCGATTTCATGATACATTTATCATAAAACGGGGTTTTAGAGATCAATTATTCAATTTTCATTTTGAATTCCTCGTATTTTATTTCTTCTTGTCATTACAATAATGCATGCGTTACATCCAAATATGTTCTGATATCAATGCTCTCTCAATTTTCAGTGTGGATGCAAAGGTCACTACGCCAACAAGTGTCCCAAAGGGCACTTGGCTTTCCTCGCTCTCAGCCAACAGAAACAACAACAAAAAGTTCAGTGAATCCCTCAGGCGAGGCTAGAATTCAGTTCTACTTGTCATTTGCGACGTCCACCAATTTATTGAATACATCTTTTGGACGGAAGAAGCTCACAACTCCACACCGAAGACACTCAGTTGTAAATAATTTATATATTGTGTGAAAGGAAACGAAAACATTGAGTGAACTGTGGAGAACTCGAGTGTAATGATCAGATCTGGTATTTCCGAGGAGAGTGATTTTTTCATGCAATGTTTCTGATCGGGTTTTTTCTTTACTGAACACTGTTGGTATTATGAATTTTGAAGAAATTACAGTGGTAATTTATACAACATAATGCATTGGTTCAATTCTTGTCACTTCGTCTATCAAACTCGTCGTAGTAATCTTGCCGACCTATGAAGTCAGACCAGAATGAGGTTTTGCCTCTGTCTTTTTCGTCGTCCGGTAATTTCCTCTTTGGCGGCTTTGGACGAAACTCTTTGTCTGTCTGTTGGGACACCGTTCTGAAAAATATAAACCTTCGCTAGAACAATATTGATTGAATTAAAAGAATTTGAAAAATGGATCGGTTCTACTAACTAAAATACATGTTGAATAGTCAGAAGGTATCAGAATGGTATTGTCGTTTACTATGAAGAGCCCAGTTAGAAGATTTGAAAAATGAAAGAGTATTGATGGTGAAGTATTTATTTTGATTGATTCGGGTTTATGCAAAAGATAGGCCCGTCAATGTGTTTAGTAACGGAGGGAAGGGGTATAGGCTCCAGTTCTTAGAACTCCAGCCTATCAACTCATAACTGCACTGATTAACAGGATGTAGTTAGTTTGCCCTGCCATCTTGGGAGATATACCAGACGCCTTCAAGCATCTGGGACATCCTCTGAGTGTTGTGGGTTGTATCTGCAGCATTCAGCTGATGGAAGGGGCAACTATACCATTCCATCACCTCCCATGTTACATGTTAGCATGAATGCGGTTATGACCACTGGCCTTTTATTTTGGCTGTCCTGATGTCCCCATTCCCTCACATTGTCCCATAGGCTTGACGCCTTTAAATATTTCCCCTTGAGTAACCATTGTAACCCGAGTATTGCGAGCCATTTCTCCAGGCAGAGCTCTGGGAGTGTGATGGATATGGTTAGTTTGCCCCTCCTGACTTTTGAATCCGCCGCCTCGGAAGATAAACCAGACGCCTTCCAACGCCTGGGACATCCTTTGAGTGTTGTGGGTTGTATCTGCAGCATTCAGCTGATGGAAGGGGTAACTATATCATTCCATCAGCTCCCCATGTTACTAAGTAGAAGATATTGGTTCAATAATATTATCACTCGTGAGTGAATGATGGTTGCCGAATCTTCTAATTCACTCATCCCTGCTTTAGAAATGATGAAGCAGTTACATATCTAAGAGGCATTACAGCTGAAATTCCCCCAAAATTAGCTGAGCTCTAAAATAACCAGTTTGATATTAATAATTTTTCGTTCATAATCGCAATCATGGAAGAGACGCCCACAAGTTGCTTTCTTGTCAAAATGAAATTAATGAGAAAAGAACCCTTGAAGACAAACTAGTTGGTGATTCAATCTGGAAATAAAAACTAACTGAAGCAGACATCTTAACCGATCGAATGATTTGTAAGGGTTCATTCCACATAGCTTTCCATAAAGTTGGCACCTTCCTTTAGAAATGCCAATTTTTGAATATACGTATATTTGACATAATTACGCATGTCGAGAAGGTGACCATTTTGAAGCAATACTTCCGCCCATCGAGGGGGAGGATGGTCTGGCCATAGGGTTAGTTCTTCGTTCTGCCATAGCTCTTCACCAGTTGATTGTTGGATCTCGTAATGTTGTATAAATGGGAGTCGGCCCTGAATTCAACAAGTTGAGTAAGCATTCGTTAGAGTAGCTATAGACAATATTACAATCAACAGATCTATGAATCAACAGATTCAATCTACAGATAGACTTTAAAATCTTTTCACAAGATTGTGGGTCTATTCATATTTCCTTTGGAAATGCTTTTAAGAGGTTTTTTTGTCACTATTACCTCAAATAGTGCAAGTAACGCTTTTGCAATGTATCCGGTGAAAGAACCTTTTTTTGATTTTAATCTAAGTCTCATTAACTAATCAAATCGCAACATTATTCAATTGAGCACCCAAATGAATCAGTTCCTTTTTCTTTTCATCTTGACTCTGTGAGCACCTATACACATCTTGACTCTGTGAGCTCCTTTCGGCGTCTAAATTTATCAGGGAAATCTAAATGTAGAATTAGGGTAGGATCTTATACCTTAAAGCAATGTTTTTCACCCTGGGGAAGTTATCGCAAGTTGGTTTTTTTGCAAAGGCATTGAAAATAACAATCCACAGCAATTAAAACCCTAAATTTACTCAACGAAAAACTTTTTGACTTAGAAAAAATTGACTGAAACAATTAAAACAGAAAAATACAACTTGTAACCATTAAAACAAGTGACACGTTAACTTGCAAGTCTCGACGAAAGCATTATATAAGAACTGTAAACTTACCACCCACTGAAATTATCTGCGAACTGAGGAAAAGCCGTACGAATTGATATCCATACCTAACAATCGACGCTGGTAATAGCTATCTAGTTAGTAAATAATTAAGGTATGTACCTATTCGAATTGTTCTAACTCTACAAGGCACTTAATTAAGACTGTTTGCAAATTGTGGAAAGATGCCTCCTTGGCAACTTCATGGCGTTGAATCGATACCTACTTAGTTTCACTATGCCTGCATGATCGGGAGTGTCAAGTCGAAGTATTGCAATAAACAAATAGAACGTTTCTAGAATCTATTAAGCGCACAAAATTCTACTAGAATGTTCTGAAAATTCGTACAATGGAAATTAGTTTGAAAAGGTTCCAAAATGATTTGAGTCTTGAGTCTTACGACTAAGAGGGTATCAATAGGAAAAGGAACAGGTATGGAAAACATATTTTTACCCAGTCAAATATTTTGTACTGAAAGCGCTAGAATTAAAATTCTCAACGCAGAACGGAGCTCAGATTCGTGTTCAACTGAAACTTGGAAAATTTTGTTCTAATCGGACCATTCACAAGGTTTCCCATTTTTGGCAGTGTTTTTTTTTGGTTTGTTATTGATTTTTCTATTCAAAGAATTGATCGTGAATCACTGACATCCGTTCGCTCTTCTTTGAGGAATAACATTTTGGCAGGTGTTAAGAACGTCCAAATGAGCGTGAAGGAGTTTTCCTGTTATTTTCGTCTTCACGTTACTTCCATCAGCTGGTAAATCTTAATGAAATTATGGTCAATCGTATTAAAAATCCTCAACCTAAAGTTTCCTCTACTCTGCTCGAGTATTTGCCGCGAGCAGGGGCTTCGAACGAGCATTCATTCTAGGCGCAAGTAGTGTAAACAGGCGCTTCGAGCCGAGCAATGTTCGCGCGGAAGGCTTGCTCGTGCTCAAGGCTGATTCACCCGATGTTGGTTTCCCGACGAATCATCAAAGGGATGCTCGTGTAAACTCCCGAATGTTCGTCGAATCTCGATAATAACACGGGTGCCTGCGGGAATCGCAGGAAATGCTCGCGAGCGACTGATCGTCGGAAATGCTCGGGCTGTGTCAACGGCGATGCTCATTTTAATCGTGCTCGTCGAAAACCGGCAGTTGCTCGATGGTCAAGGATACTCAAGCAGCGTAAATGGAGCTTTATATTTGAAGATGGAACCAGCTGATGTTGTTACATGAAGGAATCGAGTTCTTACTGTAGTTGGCAAACCTTTTAATTTTCATTCGATGGTTGCCTAGGTCTCTCCACCCATACTTAGATAACGGTACACCATACGATTCGTTTGATAATCATTCATATTTCATACTCAAGTCCTTCCAAACATTGAGTAAAAAATAATTTTGATAGGTAATGGAAAGTTAATAAATCAATCAAAATAGAAGTTTATTATAAAGAATTACATCTACATTTAATACTTTCATATGATTATAGAGGGAAACAAAAACATGTTTGCTTAGTATATCTCTTTTTGGGGAGTCGTGGTATCCGGTAACTTGCCATTTATTTGTTGATTTGTGTTGATTACTTCATTGATTTAATACTTACATAAAGCACAATTCATCTCCACATTTCACAAACAAATTTATTTGATTCAATTTAGTTATTTGCAAGGGTAGGTATGAATTTAAAAAACCTGACCAAGGTAGGTAATTTTCTGTTCTGGTAAAGTTGAACTGCGAAATTTTGGAAATCATTGCTAGATTGAAAACTCACAACGGTATGTGATGTCTCTCCGTAAACACCAATCGTTGTTACAAAGGTGTGCTAAACATCGTCTTGCGACTAAATAGAACATAAAGCTGTAACGATCACCGGAAAAGTAATAGATGTATTACTGATTAAATACCAAACCAAATTACCAACTCCAACACCACAGATGGAATTGCTTAAAATGTACAGAAAAATCAGCTATCTAGATACTTAACAGTAAACATTTCTGGAAGTATATCTTTAAAAAAAGGAAGATTCATTTTATAATAGAGAAACATCATTCTGAATGGTATAGGAACTTAACGATCAATAAAACATAAGTAGGTAGAAAGGTAAAGTAGGTTCTAGATGTATAGAAAGCAGGAAACAATGTTCACAATATCAGCGATTTTTTAATTAGGGTTCATTATATTCGTTGTAATTTCTAAGCTCCTTTTTTTGTTTTCGTAGTTACCCAAGCTACCAAGCAGTTACCAAAGCTCTAGAACTAAGAGATACAATTGTCCAGTAGGATCTAAAAATGGAATTGGTAAAACCACGCGAACAAGAAGTCAGGCTGGGGCTATCTCCCTTCACATCTAGTCAAATTCAAACAAAGGTTTCTAAGGAGGTTGGATATCTATTGAGACCTCCTCCTAGCTGGTGGGTGTTCCCAAAGCTCAAGAGAATTTTCGACCCCATAATCTCAGGGATGATTAATATCAACTTAAGCTGGTCATTAATTAAAATTTCGAAAATGAAGATTTAAAAAACTATCACAGAGTCAAGTATAGACGCGGAACAACCTTATTCACACTGGAGTACCGGTATCGGATGAAGTATCAACATTTAGTATTTGCCCCATCAACTCCCAGCTCAATCCGCAATCTACTTCTATACTACAAAGTGAACTATTCAATTTTCCCTAAAATCTAAAAATATACACTTAATGATTAATTGTAAATTAATTAAATGATCAATCTCGTTCTTCTTTTGATAACGCAGTCCAATATAACATCATATACCTTCCTACTCTTGAATATGTTAACATTCATGACTGGGTACATCTTAGATACAACGGCTCTATCCTTTGTCCTTCTTCAATGTCTATCCGCATCACAATTATCTCACAGTGCCTGACGGTTTTACATAAACGAAATTAAATTTATCAAATCTTCATTAAAAAGTACGCTTAGTTACAAAGTAATGATAATAGTTATGTTTCCCAACAATCTATTCAGAAACACTATCACTTAAAAAACTACTTCACGAACAACTACTTTTCTAGGTGTAACCTGTCGACCATACCTGCAAACCATTGGTTGCTTCACTCAAGTTTTCCACTGTTGTTTCTAGTAAACTTCTAGGTTTCTGGGTAAATTTAGTATTCAGTAGTCGCTTTATCGGATGTTTGGTCGTAAAAAACAGTCTATACAACTTTCACCTGAACTCCAGACCATGTTGAAAAGCTATCATTATTAGGATGTTTCCGATGGTTAGACCTTCAGAGATTAAACTAGTTTAGAAGTTTTTCTTGTGAATGGTTCGGTATAGATCATTTTTGCGATTTCGCATCGACAAGTTAACGCGCTAAACTTCTATAACAACTGATCCGTGTTCATTGCCATCGAATCAAGCTACAGTGCTAGTGCTACAGGGTTGGGAACGTGGGGCCATGGAAGCGGTAACCCGAAACATCGCCCTCGGAAAAACACAAACACTAAACTAAATACCGGAACTTGAGAAAGATTGTGATATTGGCAATTTGAAAAAACACTATGATCATGAACTAAGTACCCTCAACCATTGGCGATTGCCGAAAGCGCGTTGTGCGCGTGAAGGAGTGTTGTTTACGAAATGTCCAACTTTTGGCCCTTATCTGACTTCTCCTGAATATTCATAAGATTATTATCAATTCCCTGAATAATTATTATTAGAATTTGACTCCGACTGTTCCGCGTGAAAGTTTGATCTTTAGTTCAGTCATTTTGGACAAATCAAAAAACAAACCGTGTAGTGGCTGGTTTTTTCAATGAGTGGTTCGCCATGTGTTTTGAGGTGCTGAATCCGAAGGGTCCTATATTCTCATATGGTCAAAACCACGAATTATGGCAAAAAAACGTGCCTTTCTTCAGTTTTTCACCTACATCTACCTACAACTCGAAGAAAACTATCAATTTTCAGTAGAACCTCATATAAATAAACTAGGTAAAAGAATGTACAAATCATGTACTGAAAATCTTCACGTAGGAGCTCTCATTCGGATGTTAGAGCGCGTGGAATTCGAGAGAAATCCCCCGAAACTGCCTAGTACGGTCAAAATATCCTCTTCTGCATCCCCGTGGCTTCCAAAAACTTATAATCGTAGTTGAACAAACAATAAAGTGGAGGAGGGATGGGAAACATAGTTTTGTCGCTTAGCACCATACCGAAATTATAACTAAGGGCACTAGAGGGTGTTCAACAATGTAGTGGCCCGAACGACGCGTCGTACTGACGCTGAACTGACTAAAGATCTGCTGACATAATTTTGAATGAACTTTAAGAAGAAGTTCGTTCATCTAATCAATCATACATAATACAGCACACGAGTTTTGGTACATATCATCACCATTTATACTTTTCAAGGTACCAATATTACATTCTTTCTCAAGTTCACGGACGGGGTCGTTTTTTCTGGGGGCGAAGTTTCGAGCATGGAAGCAACTTGACAACGAGGTACCTAGAGGTCGTCAGTTGTAAGCATCTTGTGTTGCTTATTTCGCTCTGAGCAGTGAACGATGGAAATATTTCAAAATTAAATTTAAAACTCCCCTAAATGGACGTTGGTGATTTTAAATTTTTCGAAATCTCACGATGAAACGATTAGATCACAATCGACCCCATCAAAATGAATCCGATTTAGGAAAACAAACGTAAACTTGGATCATTAATTAAGACTTCTATACACAGTTTATCGGTTTTTCCTAGGTTTTCAAAAACTGTGTTAGAACGTTTAAACACGCCAGCAGAGGACGAAATGTCGTTGAAAGCCTTGAAATATAATTTTCCCTGGTCTTGGTGGTCCCTTAGTCGGTAGCTGCTTGAATACTCTGCTTGAGTGTCTACGTTAACTCGCCATAAATCAGTTTTTCCGTGTATCAACAGAGACGAAAACTCCTAGGTGTTATTAGTATTTCAAGCTCGTCAAATTTTCTCATAATTATCTAAACTGACTCTGCTTAAATGAATAGTTTCGTTCGTTCATCGCCTTTGCCGATTTATGTTCTGACGGACGATTGCTCCCGGCCCTGAGCCCTCTTGTCGAACTCCCATACGACGGTTTTCATCTTCTCGATGGCGGCGAGACGGTCTTCCATCGTGTTGTTGCAGCAGACAACTAAACGGGCGATGCTGGGAGACCAAGGCAGCATCTTCACAGCTGTTGGGTTAGGGCCTTTCAGTTCCTCGTCAGTCACCTTTCAAGTAAAAAGTGAACAATTTCGAATGTTTAAGATGTAAGTGGGTTAAAAATCGCTACGTGATACTTTTTATCAACACAATATCTACCTATCTAAGAATATTCACTCTCAGTTTGTCAACATGCTTAGCAAAAGCACCTTCCATATTTAAGTTAGTATCTAACAGTGACATTCGTTATGCATTTCACGTTTATGTTACCATTAACAATATCGCAGGGCTTCCGATCTCTACATTTCGTTAGTTAATCACTGAGATACCTGTATAACAAAACTTTGGAAACGATATTAAATCTTCTTTGACTCCCATTCGAAAAATATATGAAAAAAAGGGTACCCTACGTGTGAGAAATGAAAATGTTTTGTAATTTTAGAGCTTTTTCCGCTTTGCCGAAATAAGAATTTCCCACGTGTCGCCCTGGTGATCGATTCATTCTTCAATACATTACCATACTTTCCACCAAGAAATATTTTCAAAAAAAGTAAAACACATCGCATGTTAAGTAATGATCCTAAGCAATGAGCTGTACAAATTACTATGCAGAATAAATAGCTCTTAATATGCTTACCGTTGACAGACGAATACAAAATTCATCCGATTTGACGTATCTGGTGTCCACTTGTATGAGGAGTATGTTGGTTTCAACTCCGTCCATGTCCACTGTGATTATCGGGCTACCACATTCTTTTATAGCTGTTCAAAAATAAAAAAATCTAATGTTAATAGAGAATTAAAAATATATCATTTGTCATACTCCAGGAGGAAGAATTTGTAACTTAATCAGGATCCTAACAAATTATGACTAATTCGGAAGGTAATTGCATTTTTTGAACATGGAGTTTTATTAACCCTAAAGAAAGATAATAATTTTGGTAAACTGAATTTTACTGTTCTCAAAATTTTTCTTAATAGATACTACATTCACTCGATTTGAACATCTGAAAAGCCTATGGGCATATGATTCAGTGTTAGTACCTTTACACTACACGAATTATTCTTGGTGGTATGAACAATTTTCCATGATATTGGTAGTAACGAAGAGTAACGCCTCATAGGTTGGCTTTCAAAGCGATGTTGATTTCTATTTCGATCCAAATTACATCTAAACCTATTTGGAAAATTTCTATTTGAATTCGGAAATGTTACGAATATTAGCTTGTTTGTTCTTACCTTTTCCAATGGCGTAAGCGTGTTCGTGATCTTCTCTCAATCGGTCAACCATGTGGTCCAAGGCGTAGATCCCAGCTGCTGCCATCAGCCCAACTTGCCTCATTCCTCCGCCAATCACTTTCCGTAAGTACCTAGCTCTGAAAAGGAAGTGAATACATGCGTTTTATGAGTTTACTTATCGTCCATTTCAGAAATATGGTATTCGTACCAATAACAGCAATAATAACAGGAATAATATTCCCTGCTAAAGGAATCCTTTGAAGAAAGCACTTTTTCTTAAAATAGGCCACCATTGATCTCGACAATAGTCTCATTATTATTTGAGGCAATCAGCACTAACTTTTCGATGAAGATATTAGAGCCGACAAGCAAGCTGCCCAGTGGAGCTCCCAATCCTTTGCTGAGGCAGAGGTTGATGGAATCGCATTCCTTGACCACGTCAGCAGCTGGAAGCCCGTAGTGAACAACGCTGTTGAACAACCTGGCGCCGTCCAAATGAACCGGAAGGTTGAAACTTTTCACCGCCTCACCCAGCTAGAAAAGCCCTCATTTTCTTTAAATGTCATTCATGAAATTCCCTTCAAATATAATCACAATTTCCTTCAATACGCTTAATTACAAAAGTAAATTCAAATTCAATAAATTGTTAAGTAATGAGAGCATTGCACTGTTTCCTCCACGAAACTGAAAATTGCTGCTTCCGATATCGAATGTAGAAATTACCTGTCTAAGCCAAGGCACGGGGAGCACTCGCCCTCCGCAGGAGTTGTGGGTATTTTCGATGCAAACTAACGAGGTCCTCGGGAGAAATTTGACTTTATTGCTCCGGATCTTCGATACCATTTCGTTCAAGTCAAATGTGCCGTCGGGCAAATTGGCTACGGTCCTCAACTGAGCTCCGGCAATCTGAAATATGTTCAGGTTCATTTTTGATACGGTTCATTATAGATACGGTGTGGATACCCTTTGTTGAAAACATGGATATATAATGGTAAATAAGTAATAATTTAGTATCGAGCTGTAGATACCTTGGAAACTAGGGAGTACCAAGTTTAATACCTCTTATCAGATTACTTTATGCAGGTGTCCCAGGAGTTACGCACAATTCGACTCCTACATGTTCTAAAACTCATTTCCAAACGAAAATGTCTCTTAGCAATTTTTTGCCGGAGACCTCGTTTCCGAGTTATTCGCGATTTAAGATTTTTTTTCGTGTTTTCAATCTTATGTCATTAAAACTGTCATAACTCCCTCAATTTCGGATGTAGCTCAAATTTGATGACACCGTTGGAAAGAGCGTTAAATTTTCTATCTATTTGATGTTAGAAAACATTTTTTTATTCCATTGATGATGTGCGATTGCTGCGCGAAATGACAGTTTTGTCAAAATCTTGAAATCGCCTGTTTTTCATATCGCCTAGAAACCCCTTTAATGCTTGACGCAGGACTGTGCAGGCCAGGTAAAACGTGCGCCAAAAAGTCAGCTTTCCAACGGTGTAGTCGTTTTGGTTTTTAAAAATATTTTTAGTTAAGGAAATGGTGTTTAACGGCAGAAAAACGTGTGTTTTCTGTGAAAATTGAGGTTTTCCCAAAGTCTCGAAGAAAAAAGGTTGGATGCGCGATATACGTAACTTTTCACGCTGAATCGAATGGAGACTACGCCAGACCTCTCAGGTTACGATTTAATTCAGTTTTGTCGGATGTATAAACCCGTTCGTTTGTGAACAGCGTCTACGGCATTTCTAAGCTGTCCAGCCAAAGTAAAGATAATCAAACAGCCGAGAGACGGCTATTGTTTGTGTTCATTTACGATTGATTGCGAGCAGTTGCTTTCAGTTGAGAAGCTGTACCACAAGCGAGTATGTTGACATGATTTTTGTGTACGGTTTTGCCAATGGTAATGCTTCTGAAGCAGTCACATTCCTCCTGTGTACAACTCACACCCTTGCGAACACGTCGGATGGTATGAGGAAAAAATATTGGTAGATAATATTGTTTATGTCACTGATCCTTTTTTTTATTGTGTAAACATCTTTTTTTTATCTACTAATCCTTTTTTGTCACTAAGGTTTTGGTTATTACTACCAGCTATGTTCAATAGCTATAGCGCACCATGATGAATGCAATAGGGAAACCACGATGAAGGAAATACATAGAGGAAACAGACGAAAGGGAAGAGTTGGTAATGATACGGAAGCCTGGTTTGATAAGGGTCCATAGTGTCAGCAAAAAAATGAATGCAACTCATCGCAATCAATCGTAAATGAACACAAACAATAGCCGCCTCTCGGCTCTTCGATTATCCTGACTTTGGCTGGACAGCTTAGGAATGCCGTAGACGCTAGAACGTTTTCATTCATTCAATTCATTCTCATTTTTCATTTTTAAATATTTATTTTTTGGTTTATATCTTAACAATCTTGTTTAAACTCTAACTCTTCATATGAACTCGATTTAAACCCCAATATCTTACCATTGTCCTACAACTGGATAACATGTTCGAGTCAACAAACATTTTACTTAAACTGAATTTGGTCAGAAACAACAAATTATCTACATTGCAACACCCAATGCTACGGCCAAATCAGATTGGGGTTGATAGTACACGGCGCACAAAGCAACCCCTCCTTCAAGACCGGGGGGTCGTGCGGGTCATTGCATATCCTGGCCCCTGCCCAAGACAATGCCTCCTCCGTAGCTTTCCTAATTTTCAAACATGGTTTTTTTTTAGTTATACAGGTTGTCTCAAGAGTTATGCACAATCTGACTCCTACGTGTTCTACAACTCATTTCCGATGAGTTGCTTTGAGTTGAGTAGCTATACCACCAGTGAATATGTTGACATGATTTTTGTGTACGGTTTTGCCAATGGTAATCCTTCTATAGCAGCAAGGGAGTCACTCTCCTCCTGTGTACAACTCACACGCTTGCGAACACGTCGGATAGTATTAGGAAAAAATAGTGGTAGATAATATTGTTTATGTCACTGATCCTGTTTTATCTAGTTGTCACTAAGGTTTTGGTTATTACCACCAGCTATGTTCAATAGCTATAGCGCACCATGATGAATGGGAATATGCAATAGGGAAACCACGCTGAAGGAAATCCAGCGAGGAAAGAGACGAAAGGGAAGAGTTGGTAATGGTACGGAAGCCTGGTTTGATAAGGGTCATAGTATAAGCAAAAAAAATGAATGCAACTCATCGCAATCAACCTTAAATGAACACAAACAATAGCCGCCTCTAGGCTCTTCGATTTTAACGTGTTGCACTGTTTTTGTATTTACGTATATTTTTGTTTTTAGCACTTAATTTTTCTCGGACTATGTTTATTTTAACCTTTTAGTTACATAAAAAGCTAATGGCCCATGCAGGCTCAGAAAATTGAATTTCTTTCCCGGATACGGGAGACCAAATTAGATTGATAGTGTGAGCTATTATTACATTCAAACCAGGGACAAGAATCCATGTCGCGATCAGAGATTCAAATTAGGAATCGGCAAATGCTCGGTTTAGTCATTATTTGTTAAGCATTTTGAGTGTATAGGAGTGGCGGCCAATAATATTGGAATTACTGCTTTCATTTCATCATGACACCGGGGTTAGAAAAGTAAAAAATGATCGAAAGTGATTAGATAATGCAGCCACTGGCAATCCTGCTGTGGCAATATTGAAGCTATGCATAGGTGGCAACTAAGGATTTTGCGTCATAGTTTTCTAATGACTTATGTATTACTGAAAGCTCCTTGAAAGTTTCGCTCGTAAAACTCGGATTTCAGAATTTGCATCGTATCATTTTTGAAATTAATTAAAATTTAATTAATGTTAATGATTACTGCTGATACTTTAAGATCAAAATGAGAATTGTCTGAAACAAACCTGAGCTGCTCCTGCTTGTTCCCACATCAAAATGTGACTTTCATCTCCAACAATCACTTCGCAGCCTCTCTGATCCGAGTGAGTCATCACTGGAAAAATGTACAGTATGATTCAAAGTTTCATTCTAGTATTATTGAAGAATGGCTACAATTCCTAATATCAAGTCAGGTAGATAGAGTACCTGGCACCTACGCATTGACAGTAGAAGTATGGTTCCAAGTTATGGAAGCTTTAGGCGTCTTGCACGTCGAAATTTCGAAAAATCATCAAAAATTGTTAAAAAGGGTGAGTGTTTTGCAAAACTATTGGTTGGTATATTGGATCGATGAGCATATCTTACCTGCCAAGAGATTGGACATGGTTCCACTAGCGCAAAAAAGTGCCGCTTCTTTGCCGAAGAGATTGGCAGCTTTACTTTCCAATTCTGGAAAAATGTCCCAATCATTAGATAGGTTGTTTAATCAATTAAACTATTAACTAACTATATCTGATTAGTGGCAATTTACCGTTTACAGTGGGGTCTTCGCCATAGACATCATCTCCGACTTTAGCTTCAAACATAACCTGCCTCATCTGTTGACTAGGAACTGAAAACGTGTCGCTTCTGTAATTGACCACCTTCACCTAAAACATTCAAAATGATCGACCTCATTTAGCTTAACAAGTTAATTGACATTGATCAATTACTTGTACCGGAAACCAATTATTATAGAACTAGTATTTATATGTTGAATAGGTAATGTTATTGGATTGAAATGTGCTTTAGTCTTAACGAATAAATGATGGTGCATTGTTAAACACAAGTTTACGAAAAATGAATATGCGATGGTAAAAGAACTAGTTAAAACTAGGTTTGTTTGATAAAATGGCTCATTCTTAATATTTCTATTTATGAACAATCATTATTATTAAAGTACCTACTTGATATCGAGAAAAATCGAATCTAGTGATGTGCAACACTCATCCCTTTCGTCTGTTGAATCCTCAGTTATTACAACATCTAGTTTGATCTTAGAAAATAATGATGGAATTGTTGGAACAATCTGTAAGTGTTACACATGAATTGCTGACCCTTTAGATGAATGGCCTAATGGATGTGAAATTCACAAGAATCCGACCCTTGAAAGAGCCATTATTGAAAATTCTTCACAAATTGGCAGAAAACTTTCGTCATTTTTCTGTCACAATAAATATTATCTGATATTAGCATGCTCACTAGCACCCGATGAATAGTGGCTCAAGTAGCATTCATATTTTAATCAGCCTAAAATCGTTTTCTTAAAATTTAGTGAATTGGGGAGATTAGATTAGACGATCTCAAATAAAAGTCCAACGCTGCCAATCCTTGAAAATGCAGTTAGCGGAATATCCCATCGAGCTAATCGCTACAGGATTAACAAGTTAATCATCCCTCAAATGTAGAACAAGTTTGTGTCATTTGATCCAGGAAAAGGCTTCAAAAGGAAATATGGGTTTTGCGCTATTCATGAAACGCATACTGCGAATGTTTCATCCAGTATAGAGAAGTAGTAAATCTGAGGCATGGGACCCTAAAAATCTGGCCATTAGATGGCAAGAAACACGTGTTTGAAGAAATCTCATTTGCTCATGAGCTCTTCCTCCAGAAATGTTGATGATGTCACCTATTCCTGCTGATATACAAGAGTTAATACACCTCCTAAAGGATCTTAGAAAGCTATCATCCCAACTTGGCAGACGTTGTCTTCTAGTAGTTATAGTTTCTACAAGCTTTATAAGCACGTGACATGTGTGATTTACAAGTTTTGCTGATAAATCTTCTTCTGCTTCTTCATCCGAGGGGTGAGAAAGTAATTTAACCACTCACATGATCTGGATATTTGATTTCTTGGATGCCTCCGTAGATTGTAGCTTTCGAATGTTTCTGGGGGCCAGCCGTCCTCAACAGGCCCTGGACGAGCCTTTTTGCCTGACGCATTTTAACGGTCGAGCAGATTTCTCTCGGGAACTGTCACGGTATTCCTTTGAAAAGCCTGAAAATCGTGTAATTTGAGTAACTACAGTTGTTCAAATCAAATAGGCAATAAACAGCTGATAAAACACCAGATTTGCCTTTGCACTGAAAATAGTATCGGTACTCGCTAATATTTGCAGTTTAGCAACTCGATTAAGAAACGGTCTTATAATCACTTGACACCTACTGAATAATTCCAAGGTTTCCTCTCTCAAAAGCAATGAATTCATGGTGACATAGTCACTCCCTTGGTATAAATTCGTTGGATTGCATAATATTTAAACAAAATAAACTGTACAGCGACTATTTAAATGACAATGACAAGAAGTTCTCATACATTTTCATGATGCTGCACCAACAATTTTGAATTACTGATATCAGCAAACAACAAGCGTATCCGGAGTGCAATTTCAATGAATTTCATGTATCACAACATATGACAATATCACCAAAATCTTAACATTAATGCATAGCTTCTGGGCATGCTTAATAAGGTGACGAGAAAGAAGATCTACCGTTTATAGTTAACAGGTACCCCATGTAGTCATAAATCTACCAGATTTCTGAAATATGTGAGGTCAGTACTCGTTTGATTATTTCATAATTGCATTGATTAAGACACATCGGCCTTCGATAGAATAGTTTGAACACAACAAAGCGAATAAAAAAAGCAATATCCAAATATAAGCGATTAGGAAATCACGTGGTTGATACGATTGCGGTATCAACAAAACTGTTTCCATGGGGGGTCAGATTATCGGGAAAAATAATAAAAGTTTATCGCTTGGGATTTCATCCCTTTCAAAAGACGTCATGATCAGATTGAATACGGATGTATGTCGAATATATGTCGACAGATCTGAATTATCCTCGTTCGATTACGTTTCTACGGGCAAGAACGCAAGGTCATCATCTACAAAATATTACAGCTAAATCGTTATCAGTGACCTGTCAAAAATATGACTCGTCATCTCGTGAATGTTATGATGGTGTTGGATTTCACTTCCTTCACAAAGTTTCATAATCATTTTCAAGAGTTCGCTCGCATAATTTTCTTTAATAGATCCCTGATCCAGCCCAAAAACCATAGGAATCAAATGAATGTA
Source organism: Creontiades dilutus (assembly GCA_031894815.1). NCBI lineage: Eukaryota > Metazoa > Arthropoda > Insecta > Hemiptera > Miridae > Creontiades > Creontiades dilutus. The sequence goes on from JAVIWC010004017.1 coordinate 214,308, forward strand.
TGTTATGGTCGTTTTAGCGAATTTTCTTGGAAAAAGAAACTATTTGGATGACTTCAACTCGGGGGCTCCTCCGGGAGCTTCGAAAAAAGTATTATGCCACTTAAACGACTTAGGCAGGAGATTGAGAGAACAATGTTCACTCGAAATAGGCATGTAATGCGGCCCACTCTCCAGTGCCAGAAAATATTAAGCTGACCTCTCAAGGAGATTCAACTTTTGAACAAAAGGTTGTCTCTTTATAAAACTTGTTACGCAGCATCTCAGAAAAGGAGAACCAATGAAACAGTTCGTAACCAATTAGCAAGGTAAACAGGGGTGCAGTATTCGTTCAGAAGCTACCAACTTACAGATCGAGGAGGAGCAATGATGGCCTTCTAGCCCTGTAAACGAGAATTATTACTTTGTGAAGGGTCCCACAAGTCCTACGCCAGAACAATACCAAGGGAGATCACAGCAGAAGCTAGTGGGAGGTCGGAAAGAAAGCTAGTAAAAGCTAGGCAAGCGTTCTTAAAGGATCAGCACTAACAGTTCACAGTGAACTCCCATGGACAAAGAGAGGCCATTGAAGGCACTGTCTAATATCTTCGCTCTCCGCCATCAAGCTACAGAATTGACGATGTAGCTAGCAAAACGGAAACGAACGGTTGGCGAAGATTTAGTTGAACTAGTCACACCGTGATTCCAAAGGAGTCCAAAGCTTTCTGGGTGCCATGAAAGACACGGAACTTTGAACGATGTTGGCTCTCTCTAACAGCACCCTCAACTGTGCAAGGAGCACTCAGCAGAATATTGTTAGCTGACTCCTTGGAATCCGTCCAACAAACTAGAGGTAACCGGGGTTAGGGATGCAATTTTAATGGTCACACTAAACCTACATGCTCAAAAACTTAATCCAGCGTGTCGGAGCATCCGGAAAGCTGATTTGGGCTAGGGCTAACAGAGGTTATTCATATTTCAGCGGCGAAATTTTAAGGGGAGCACCTACACTTAAACCCGCTGGTATTACCTTCACGTTTCATGAAAACCCATGAAAACGACGGAAATTCGGCTTGTTACTAGAATTTCACGTTCACGCATGCGCAGCAGTTACTAATGATACGATCGTGTTGAATTGAGTAAGACATCTCTTTCTCGACCACCCTCATTGTGGGCTGGTTCGAACCATAAGAACCTGAAAAATCAATGTGTTGGATTTCACAAGTGCAGTTGCGCAGATTGAGGTATTGTTCCTGGATGATGAAACTCCTAGGAACATCTACAGCCTCAGCAAAATCGTTGAAAACTGTACGACAAACAGACAGACAACGGAAATTGTTCAGAATTGTCGAAACGCTAAGTGCTTCTGGAAATTTCGATTTTGGAGAAAATAAATTTGTCAACTCCCAAAATTGAAAACCAAGATTCCGCTACCTACAAGTAGACTCGGAAGAATACGATAAAAGCAACTCCATTACTCAGTTCTGGAGCAGGATTATAATTTCGTTATAATTTAACCTTGATGAGAATGAAGGTTGTAATCAATTAAAATTAAAAAACAACGATTTCCTACCTGGTTCTAAGACGTTCTGCAAATGCACTTCAGCACAATACAAATTTACTGAGCAGAACTCATATTTGCAACTAGTTCAAATGAAGATCAGAATGATACTAAAGCTGTGACACAACTAGTGACCTCTTTGTAATCGAGTAATGAATGAATAATATCTTTGTCTTCGATAAAAATGAATTACGTAAATGTTAACATTTCTTTCGAGATTTTTTCTACGCTTACCTACGTGAAAGGCGTCATTCGATATCGTGGAACATTAAAATCTATATTTGCTGGCCGCAATAATTTATTTTGAGATGAACTGGTGTTTTATTTTTGTTGAATCACGTTCCGGCTTTGGTAACTACCTTGATTGAAGAATGCTTCAATTTTTAGATTTAACTTATAAATTTTATATTTAAGAAATGAAAGAAATTTAAGGTAGGTTACCTAAATTATAAGTATTAAATTAAAAATAACAAATACGTATATATATTATAAGTATTATGCTGTGAAAATATGTTCTACGAGTGTTGTTAGTTTTCAGCCAATAACATTTAAAAGACCACTGAGAATAATGATCAATGTCACCTAAAAAAACCTTTGGGAATGTAAATTTTTGTTAATTACTCATAAAATGACATAATATAAAAATTTCGAGTTCAGACAAATAAAATTTGTCCTTCAGCAAAATGTTGTTTTTCTAAATCAGAGTGCTGTTGGTCACGTTTGACAAGAAATTTAATAGAGATTTCAAACGTATTTCGTTTTCAAACCATTGCTATAAAACTGTCTGAAAAATTGCTTGAGGAATGGTTTATTAAAGATTTTGTACATTTCTACTCGCCGAATTTTGCCGAAGAATAACGCGTGCGGACACACTGATCAGCTGAGTTCCCTTGTGGCTAATTTGTTTCCTAATCGATTTAAGGAGGTGTAGTGTGAATGGAGCTCTTTTAAAGGGATCTAGAATACAACTGCAATTTATGTAATCGTTTAATTTAGATAACGTGCCACAGCCTATGTGCTTAATAAATGAACGGGCGTATGGGCGGATTTACGGGCGTGAATAATAATAAACCTTTGTGTAACAATTTGCAGCGTTCTAGAATGGTTCTGGAAAATTGATGTAGGATGGATTCGCTGTTTTCAGGATCCTGTCAAATTCCTAGTAGATCGAGAAGAGGCCGAGAATTCCAGTAGTTATGAGCAGCATGGAGTGGATCGACTATTACCCCCTTCATCCCCTCTACCAACAGAAAGTTCAAAATTTCGCACGTTTGTTGCCCAACAAGGCAAGCATCAAGGTCAAACAAAAAAATTCTTTAAATTAATGCAATTAGATGAAAATAATGAAGAAATAACTATTTATCACTATAATCCCCTCCCCTTCTTCTCCTTTCGTGATGAAAATTGATGAGCTGAAATATTTTTGAATACAAGACCAAAATCACAGTTGAACAAGATAGAATGACATGAATTGAAAGTTCTGTTACCCTCTCCATTTCTCGTAGGTTTGTCGCACAGCTAGACTAAACTTGGGATTGAACGAAAAAATAATTATGATAATCAGTTGAGAATTAAAACCTGAGGAGCGTCTGCATCACATATATTGGAATAATAGCAGATTTCTATCTTCTAATCAACAATAAAATGGTGCTAAAAAGTTGATACTTTAAATTATCTAGGTATTATATTGAATCAAAAACTAAACTGGAATGATCACATCACATCTACTGTGGCCAACCTACGAAACCCGACTCTTAAACTCTATTACCTGCTTACAAGCAAACAAATTTCTCTCTACAAAGCGCCTAATGTACCTGTCCCTTCTTAAGCCAATTTGGCAATACGCCTGCTCCATATGGGGGCAGGGGCGTATATAAGGGGGGGGGGGCGACTGAATATTTTTTGGGCCTAAAATATGCTTTCCCTGGGAAAATAACCACTTTTCTATCAATTTTTTCAGTGCTAGAATAGTTGAACATGTGATTTTAGACACTTGATTTGAGAAGTTTTCCCGGGTGCACCCCCGGACCCCCCTTATTCTCGGCCCTCCCCGAAAATATCACATATATACGCCACTGTATGGGGGTCTGTGAGCGACTCACAAATTCGAAGCGTTACGACCCGACAAAATAAAATCCTACGTATTCTCTTTGGTGCAACGTGGTACGTAGGTACGTGATACCACTATTCACTCGGATCTCAAAGAACAGACAATTTAACAGACCATTTCTGCATCCTACGATAATGTGGCTTCCCGCACGATCCAACACCCAAACCTCATAGCTTCGACTATTCTTGAAGAAATTCGCCCACATCGAACCCAAACGGAAATTGCACTCAGAATTTCCGATTCCTGAGTCATTATAGCCCCTTTTTTCTATATTCAATCAAAGCAGAATGTATCCGCATTATTTATTTATATCAATTGTTACTATTAAAACTTAAATTTATAGTTACTATATCTCAATCTATTTAGGTTACGTTATTATTTAAAATTCAATGTTCAAATTCAATTCAATCCATCAAAGAACCTATACATCAATGTATATACCCCAGGTCAACAATGGTGCTCACGTTACCTTCAAATAGCCACGTTACCAACTATCATTGGGTATCACAAATTGTTTAAAACAAATATGTGCAAACTTGAAAGTGTAATACACAATAAAGTAACGTTAAAAACCCCTACAATTCCTCTTTTCCGTCATAAAATTCGAAATTTCCGGAGTTTTTTGTACAACTAGAGCAAAATACGGATCCAACCAAAAAAAAAAAAAAAAAAATCATGAAATTTTTTGAAGAATTGTAGGCTCGGCAGTCACAAAGACGTAGACTTTTTTTCACGGACTGGTCTGAAATGGATTTGTATTCAGTAATTTTTGTTCTCATGTTTGGATTGTCCCACACCCCTCTGGATCAATTCTAATTAGCGTCCCTCTACTGATTGTGAATATTCATCACTAAGTTACCTGACGGCGGTTAGTAGTCTAGTTCAGCCCCGGGAGCTGTTCACACCTGGGCAGATGGCGACGGACTGAACGGGAAGTTTGGATTGGGCTAACGAGGCGTCAGTTGTCAGTTCATTAATAGCCTCATTGTAATCGCATGTTGGTTATAAACAATTTAAATTGATCTAACGAAAATTGAATGGCGTTAGGTCAGGGAACGGCTTATACGCAGGTAGGAATGAACGGCCTACCACAAGGCCGATATATTGGAGGATTCGCGCGGGGGAATTACTGGCTTCCGTGCTCCAATGGAGTTCTGAACTGGTTACGTGGAGTTTAGAGCTGTCATTAACTTTCTTTAGAGGCGATTCTGACAGCTCATCTAAGGTTTTCATAAAGATTATGGTTTTGATAAAGAATTAAGCTTTCTTTTTGTTTTGCCTATTTGTTAATTGCCGAAATTAAGGAAGAAACAGGTTGACAAAGTCTACTGGGCCAACGTTTAAGATATTTGTCTAACAAATTTTATTCGACCTGAAGTGTCCCAGTATCCCTAAGGTGTAAACATTTAAGAGTTTATATACAATAAAAAACGCTGATAATCCTAACATTTGGGCGCATTATTTTTTGGAATGCGTGATTGCTCGTGTCTGTGGGCTCACTTTGAGGTTCAGAAATTTTGATTATTTGCTACAGGTGGATTCATACGGATCTGAAATCTATCGCAGTCGATTTTGCCCCCAAAATTACAAAGAAAATGACACCCCATCTGCCTGTCGAAAAACTAGTCGTGAAACCACGTATCTAAACACGAGAGGCTAATAAATGTTATCTATACGATTGCTGTTCATGAAACTTTCGAAATTAGTCATAAACGTTTCGTGAAGTATTCCTTCAAGTGAGTGAAGGTGAGGTAGGTAGGTTTTAATCGCCTGTGTAATGTTTCAGTAAATAGTCTCCCATTTCATATTTCATCACTTTCATCCTGGTTATTGTCTGCCCTTGTCACATTACAGGAAGGTTTCACTGAGAAATGTCTACCTATAAGTTTTGGTTTATTATTTTTAATAATAAGCTTTTGTAATCGTGAAGCAAAACTGTTCATAACCGCCCCTCTCCCTCCTCCGCTCCTGTCATTTTACTTTTCAAGGGGTTTGGATTCCAAATCTACAATGTGCATCCGCCGTACATACGAAAGGGCTTAGAATTTTTGTAAGAAATCCGGTTCCTCACAAGGGCTCCACTGGGGGAGTAGCCTGAGGCACACAAATATGATCTGATCAATCCAAATAAGTATTTTGGTTGAGAACATATTTACGTGCTCTATGCATATCTCCTGAAACTCAATAATCGCTCTATCCTGAACCTGTGAAACACACACACTCAATGCTTAGTAGAAATTTCATGGACGGTAATTGAATAATGGAAGTGAAAGAATTTGCAGCGTTTTTTATGGTTATCGAATGCTTCAACCCGTGTTTCGGCCTACAAAGCCTTTTAGGAGTTCATTCCAGTATCCTACATAACTACATCACTACATCACTAGGTAACTGATATCAAAGCAAAAACGATAATAAACCAAAAAAAAGCTGCATAAATCGGGCCATACTTTTGGTTTGAGCTACAGACCTGGGGAAAGGCTCATTCGATTTATGGGAACGAGACTTTAAAAAAAAAAGTTCAAATTTAGGCGATCATCCGTTGACTTTTTTGAGGTTTTGAAAAATTCTACAAAACTTTGGCAACCCTTAAAGGACACTTTAAAGTGAGAGAGCTGGCTCAAGAATTGGGGCGTTGTCAAACCAACATGGATTTTTCCTGAAAATTTCAGATCTTTTGCTCCAGCCGTTTGGGAGAAGTTTTGAGTACGGCGTACGACGTACGGCGGAGACGGAAAATTTTTTATTGCAGATTATTCTTAAACCACGAAATTTTCAGGGGTTTAGATTTTTTTTTTCAAGAGCGATTACAATGTTGAATAATAAACCAATACAGTAAAAAATAATGCTTCGGGTGATTGAAGGGGGGGGGGATGCCGTTTAGAATACAATGGATATAACTATACAATAATCGCTGAATATTTTAACGAGAAAACTGATAGGCGCTGCATGATTGAAACGTCAACGTGATTGTGCGAATTTGGACATGGTCTCGCCTTTTTACCTTTAGATGTTTAGTATATCTCTGTTATAAATTTTGATAATATACTATTTCGGTATAGCCTAGTTGAAGTATACATTACTTTTTAACGATGTGATCAAACTCTAATTTTTTATTACTTACCCGCTTCAATTTCTTCGACGGTGATTTCGAGTTGAAAGCCTTAGGAATAAACTGTAACTGTCGTCAAGGATACGTCACCACTATCGACTCGACTATCCGCATTGATCCGTTGTAAATCTAGGCCCAAGGATTGCGTGCTGGGAAGGAGGGTATTTTCTACTTATATAAGGTAAAGAGGAGGCATCATCAGCAACATTTGGTATGCCAGGAGAACAGAGATTGGTGTACAGAGTATAAGCGCGTGCCCAGAAGCTCCCAAATGAATGTAGGTACCTACTCAAGGTGCAATACTGGTTGTGAGATCAAGTGCCTACCCCAATTGAATAGAGTTCCTCATTAGTACTACTCAATAAACATTAATTAACGAGTGTTACCAACCTACTTGTTAGACTTAATTGAGAAATAAATTTTGGTAATTATTATATTTAATAATAAACCATTGTAATCGCTCTTGAAAAAAAAAAAAAAAAAATTCTAACCCCCCTGAAAATTTCATGGTTTACGTTTCAAAGGGTGTAGAATCCAAATCTGCAATAAAAATTTTCCGTCCGTCCGCCGTACGCACGATTTCTCCCAAACGGCTTGAGCAAACAAGCTGAAATTTTCAGGAAAGATCCATGTTGGTCCGACAACGCCCAAATTCTTTAGCCAGCTCTCTCACTCAATTTAAAGTGCCCTTTAAGGGTTGTCAAAGTTTTGTAAAATCCCTAAAAACCTCAAAAAAGTCAAGGCGGCCTAAATTTGGACTTTTTTTTAAGAACTTTCCATGAGGAATCGAATGAGCCCCTCCCCAGGTCCGTAGCTCAATCCATTCCCGATGTATGGCCCGATTGATGGTGCCAACATTTGCCAACATCACATAACAAGTGGTTTTGACCGTCAAACACGTTTGAAATATCTACTGTTAATAAAAATCTCAATTATCTACAGAACTACACGCTTAACACCACCGTTCTATACATCATAAGAAACAAATCAATTTTGTGATAAACATTATGGCAACTCCAAATTTGTCTCAGGAAATATGTAATAAACTAGAGTACTTTGTCCCAACAAGTCAGTACCTTCGAAACCAACTTTCTTCAAATTAGAAACTAAAATAACTAAATAATTCAAGGGATTTCAACTATCCTACCAAAGTTTAACGTAAGTTTTAGTTAAATGAGCAATCTCACGATGAGAAACTTTGCGATGTCACTCGCCGTTTTTCTTCATTACCTTATAATAAGTGCAAATAATGAATAATTAAAGGATTAACACTTACCCTAATCTTTTACAGAATGGTAAATTCCTGACGAAAATGGTTTCAACATTTTTGATAACCCCTTGTTTAAGGAACTATTTTTCATATGCCTTACTTTCATGTACTTGATATATTCACCTGAATGAATCCCAAATAGTGGATTTTTTGGTTTCTATAATCACACGCTTAAGCTCCGTTTGGCCAAATACCAAAGCATCTAAATCTTGTCGTATTGAAAACGATGAATTCTACACAGGAAATCGGGTAGGTAGGAAACATTCTAGAATTAACAAAATTAATGAATCAGCCAGAAGAAATAATTTTAGTATCTTTTCACTTGAAGATTCTAAAGCAAATGAGCTGTTTTTGATCTAGGAAGTAAGATGTTTAGTAGAAATGCTTACTACCACTAAATAAAGTCGGTATCCTTTCGATTTTTCCATAACTTTATTAAAAATGCACATATTTACCATTTTGGTTTTTTTTATTGTGTAGGTAAATATCTTCGATTTACGTATGGAAAATTATATCCGGCATGTGGCCACCCCTAGCGCGATGACAAGCTTCCACTCGGTCCTGGAAATTCTGCATGACTCGCCAGCATAGCTTTTGGTCGACATCGGCTATTTTTCCCCCGAATTTCGTGCTTGAGTTCCTCGATCGTGCGGGGTTTACTCTCTTAGACCTTGGGCTTGATGTGTACCCAAAGGAAAAAATCCAGAGGAGTCAAATCACAAGACCTGGGAGGCTATTCTTGACTGCCGTTTTTCGAGATGATTCGGTCTTGAAAAGTTTCGAGCAACAAAGCCATTGCGTCCCTTGACGTGTGGCAAGTTGCGCCGTCGGTGTCGATATCGGATTATTCCAACTCAGGGAAGAAAGAATCTCTCAACATTTGTCTGTATCGCTCCCCGTTGACGGTCACATAATTTTTCCTTCCGAGTCTACCAAGGTAGCGGAAGCATTGTTCTCACTTTCGGAATGTGACAATTTTTTTGTCTCCAAAATCAAAAATTCCACTCGTATTTTGCGTTTTAGACCTTTCTGAACAATTTTGGTTCCGTGTCTGTCTGTGTGTCCGTCTGTCTGTCTGTGTGTCTGTCTGTGCTGATTGGGGTGTAGATGGTCGCCTATAGGTTTCATGACCCCCGGATCAGTAGTAGCCTCTGCGCAGGCGCAAACGTGAAATCCTTGTTACGCGCATAACTCCTGGAGTTCTTGACCAATTTCGATGAAATTTTCAGGGATTGTGCGGGTTGGGGTGTAGATGGTCCCCTATAGGTTTCACGACCCCCGGATCAATAGTAGCCTCTGCACATGCGCAAACGTGAAATCCTTGTTACGCGCGTAACTCCGGGAGTTCTCGACCAATTTCAATGAATTTCGTCTTGTGATGGTTATGGTTAGTTGGCCCCTTCCCGATTTTAGAATCTGTCACCTTGGGAGATGAACCGGACGCCTGCAATCATCCTCTGAGCGTGGTGGATCCTTATAAATGCATCTAGCTCATTGGAAGGGGCAACTATACCCATCACCCATCATTCCATCACCATCACAGTCTTCAAATAAGTACGGTCCAATAACTCCGCCAAACCAGAATCCGCACCAGACTGTCACCCTTTGTGGATGCATTTCGTGCTCCTGTGTCTGCTGAGGGTTCTCCACACCCAAGAACCTGCAGTTTTGTTTATTACCAAAGCCACTTAAGTGAAAGTTTGCTTCGTCACTAGAAATATGCGTGATTGGAAGTCTGGATCACTGCGTTTCATGGCCATGAACCATTCAACGAGCCCTCGGCGTGTTTTTTTTTTTCGAAGTACAGCAACACTACACAGCACAGCACAGCAGTACAGTTACAGCAACACTTTCACTGTACCGGTAATGAATTTTTATGACCAACAAACGCTGCTCCATGGTTAAGGGTGCCATGGTCACCAAACTGTTTGGATCGCAAAAATTGTCACGGATTATCAAATCGGAATGGAGAGACTATCAAAAAATAAAAAGAACAGTGTATCCAGAAAAAAAATACCGCACAAATCAAAAAGATACCGACTTGTGCTATACCCATACTAATGCTTAAATACTATTGTCATCATGAAGTGTACCTACCTATTTATCGGTTTTGCAGCTTCAAAATGTTGGTAGGTAACGAAGGATTTCACCCTGCACCAGTGCATTTATAAGTTCTTTAGTAGTTCACTACCACGGCCACCCAATGTAAACTAACCGAAATGAAACCGTTGTCAATACAAAACCCCGAACTGCAAAATGTCTACCGATCTCGCGTTCCGATGGATTTCAAAGATTTTTCCGGGCGAAAATCCTATGACGGTAGAACAACGTTATCATAACCGCGGAGACGATGGAGAAGGCGCGTTCGGTTGAATGCAAGCTTCGCGATACACCACCGAGAAGTGATGACGAGTAAGTTCGAATTCTTTTACATGACGGGGGTAAATTAACTTGGTAGGTTATAGTGTCGTCCCGAGTGATCTGATATATTAGTTCCATTGGTAAGTTTTAATATTTTACGTCCTAACAAAACATATCTACTCAATTTCTTTTGCGAAGAATAATACTACAGAGCGGGAAGATCCCCCATCCCCCCTCCTCAACCTTCGCATTAACCCCTCAAGTGTTCAGTCATAGTGTCAACTAATGGTCCTAAGTTTCATTTTCTACCGATTTCATCGAAACAAGAGGTTTTCTGATTCATCTGCGTAGCGTTATTACTGAAAATTTCTGTGAATGGCGTCAAAAAACGATTTCCACCAACTCTTCCAAGTGTTCGGAAACTGAAGCTACAACCGAGGCTACCGATCTCTAGGAAACAGAGCAGTTACGGTTAGTAGAAGGCTTGAGTCTCTATCATAGAACTATATATCTATAGATATATAGTTCTATGGTCTCTATATGTCGCTTTCAGATGAAATGCTTTCCTAGTTAAAAGGGGGGCAGTATAGCTGCCTCACATATAACACGGAGAATCACTTAGATGGTGCCTAATAATACCAATAATAATACCAAGCAATTTAAGTTATAACTAAGTACTTTGAACAAAGCACTCTATTGCCTCTGTCTTGTACACTTTGTCGCTACAAACCGGCCAATGGACAATATTGTGGGATTTTTAACAACTAAGGTAACGGCACCGGTAGTGGCCACTGCTCCAGTAGTGGCCATTTTAAAGTTTATATTTGAGAAATAAGGATTCCCGGTCTCCTAGTGGCTTCAAACTTGCAGGAGGTACAGCTCATGTCATCTTGTAGTCAGAGGTTGAACTAGGAGTGCGCAGAGCATCATTGGAAATTGTGGTAAACTTCTCAATATGACCGTCCCTAGTTTCCTCGTTTGTTGGGCTGTATCCTAGAGCTTCTACTGGATAGAATCAATTTTGTTCATCTGGTATTGAATTTAATGATATTAAACACGTAAGGAGGGCAAAATGTCAAGTGGCCACTACCGAGACATGCACGTGGCCACTACTGGATCAAAATAAAGGTGTGAGAAAAAATTAATATAAAATAGAATAATTGTTCTTTTGATAGTTTTAGGCAATGGATATGTTAGGGAAGAGTCGGGCTATATTCTAAATGAGTCCTGAAGAAAGTCAGTACTACTGTTGGCCCACAATTGTCAAAACTAAAGAAAAAATTCTTAACTGTGGCCACTACCGGTACCGTTACCTTAATCCGCTCATTTCTTGAAAGGGCACAACAAGCAGTGGCGTAACAGAGGGGCCCGCAGGGGCTGCAATGCGGGGGGGCCCGAGAGCGAGGAAGGAAAATGCGGGAAATGGCGAGCGGGAAACGGCAATCTCGCACGAAGTTCGGTAAAATTGGGGCTAATATAACGAATTTGATTGTTTAAATTCGTGATGAATGTTATTTTATGCAACCGTACTTCGTATTTTCGCACACTGCGTGTGTCTAAGACCAAAACGATTGGAATATTTAGTTACCAATTCTTATTATTTAGAAAATGATTTTTTTTTTTTGTCGAAAAATTGATACCTAGCTAACAGTTGACTATTTCTGGGCACACAAAGTTCTCAAATTTCAAAACAATGTAGATCGACATTTCACGAGAATCCGGTCACGTGAGCAAATATGAGGATACTCATCGCAATTAGGTGTTCGTCGTTAATTTGTTATCCGAATATTTCTGTTTATCTCTTTATGGCTTCGAGTATTGAGTTAACTTCACAGTACACAGTTTGGCAAATGGATGTGTTTGTTTGTAAATCGTCTAATCTAATCTAAATCTATAGTCTAATTTTGAGGTAAATTTAGTTGATTTTTGGGATTAGTTAGGTCATGGTTCACTATACTAATAATAAGGGCGGGGGGCCCAAAGATGAAGTTTTCGGGGGCCCGAAAAAAACTGTTACGCCACTGCCAACAAGTTACGGAGTTTTGCCTTTAATTATAAAAGTTAGTTTCGGACAAATGTTCGGAATTTATGGCTGGCACAATCTCGATGATATTTATTGAATGAATAGATTTCGACTATCTTATTTATTACACATTGAAGATGGGCAAGTTTTGATATGCCTACCTAGATACTCGAATCTACGCTATCGATCCTTCGGTGATGAAATTTCGAGGGCACCACGCGTCTAATGTCTAGCTAATCCACGAAACATTTCTAGAACAGGGGTTCCCAACTAAATTTTTGTAAGGACCCCTTCATCAAGGTAATACAATGACGAGAACCCTCACTATTTCCTAAGCCTAAAATTACCTGTAAAGAGTCAAAATGTGAAAAAATAATGTATTTTCTAATTTTCGCAGTAGGTTCAACACTGATCTTAGTCGAATGGGTTCAAGGGAAACTGACAAGTTCGGTTAGAGAGTCACAGACTTATTATCTTTAACATCGAATGCATTTTCTCTCTCTTGTCTGTAGGCCTATCCCGTTTCAACGATCCACATTTTAACCAACGGTTCATAACGAAAGCGTAATGTAACTTTCCGTGAAAAACAAAGCTGTTCAATCACTAAAATACTGCAAAAAATCACACATGTTAACAACACGATCAGGGACCGCAGTAGAGTGTGCTAGCGTTAATATATTTATTTTTTATATCTTGCGGACCCCTTAGCCATACCTCGCGGAACCCATGGGTCCGCGGACCACCTTAGGCATTAAATCTTGGCAATGATCAACGTTTGTGATAGCAGGGAAAGTGTAGAACATATTGATTGCTTGATGAATACAAACTGTTAAGCAGGGGCTTACATACCTTGAATTATTCGTAGATATAAGTAAATCTTGAGAGTAGAACTAGTGTGTCATTTTACGTTTCCTTACTCATTAGCCTTATCCGAGAGGGAAATTGTAGAATTTATAACTAATTAACAAATAAATACCTGGACTAAATAAAATACTCAGGTTCCTATTTACTCAATTTTTCAATCCATCATCTAGGTACCATATTTCGATTTTATGTAAAAGTCCCCGAATTCAAATGCACATTGTTAAAGCCACATAGATGTTACAAATATTGGTATATTTGTAAAATATACCAAGATTCACCTTACCAATTTATCTTGCCAACAACCCGTAACAAAACGCTGCGAATTCTTTCACTGGGGTTTATTATTCAATTGGCTGGCGTTCATGATTTGAATTTCTACTAAGCTTTGGAGTGTGCGTATTTCACAGGCGATGGAGCGATTATTGAATTTCAGGAGATATACACAGAGCACGTAAATCTGTTCTCAACCAAAATACCTATTTGGATTGTTCAGTTGATCATATTTGTGTGGCTCCTGAAATTCAATAATCACTCTATCACCTGTGAAACACGCACACTCCAAAGCTTAGTAGAAATTCGAATCATGAACGCAAGCCGATTGAATAATAAACCCCAGTGAAGAATTTGCAGCGTTTCATGCGTATCAGAATGCTTCAACCCGTGTATCGGCTACAAAGCCTTTTAGGAGTTCACTCCAGTATCCACATTACTACATCACTAGGTTGCTGCGATGAACACATAAACAATAATAAACCAAAAAAACGTAAATGTTGGCACCATAAATCGGGCCATAGATCGGGAATGGTTTGACCTACGGACCTGGGGAGGGGCTCATTCGATTCCTCATGGAAAGTTCTTCCTAAAAGTCCAAATTTAGGCCGCTTCGACTTTTTTTTGAGGTTTTTAGGGATTTTACAAAACTTAGACAACAACCCTTAAAGGGCACTTTAAATTAAGTGAGAGAGTTGGCTAAAGAATTGGGGCGTTGTCGGACCAATATTGATTTTTTCTGAAAATTTCAGATATTTTGCTCCAGCCGTTTGGGAGAAATTGTGCGTACGGCGTACGGCGGACGGACGGAAACATTTTTAATGCAGATTCGGATTCTACACCCTTTGAAACTTAAACCATGAAATTTTCAGGGGGGGGGGGGGGATTAGATTTTTTTTTTCAAGAGCGATTACAATGGTTTATTATTGAATAATAAACCAATAGATTTAACCATTAGCATCACAACTTCACTACCCTATCACTTATCAATTACACATGGAAGTTCCTAATTGTTTCTTGTTCAAATGAGATTGAATTTTACACAATATCGCTACACATTGCTGAAACCCATCATTTCTTTCTAATACCAAATTTCCAAAAGTTATCGAGTTTTTCACGACTGATCACCGCTTAACGTAAATCCGCGATCCTTTCGTTGCCGATGCTAAACGACAACGTATTCGTCAAATTTAGTAGGGGCGTAGACATAATTATTATCTCCAACCTGAGCCTTTACCTAACCGCGGTTTGTCCCACCGGTTCAACTTTTACCGCGTGCCAGTTTTGCGAAGAGTTATGTAAGCGAATTTTGCCTTCGTTTATGATGAATGCGTGATTTCGTTTCCTGATATCGTTTGTGATGAGCACATCATTTCTAAATATTCTGAATTTAGACGATTATTTAGGGGCAGTAGGTACCTAACCATAAAATTGAAAAAATGTAAATAATTATTCAATGGTTTATCAGTTTAAACCAATATAGTAACCTTCTGCGCAGATCACTCGATTCCAACTTGATTTAAACTTAATCGCCATGAGAAACGATTCCACGACCAATTTAAATTGTGTATCAATAAACCAAGCTCTTCAATTTCCCCGTGAAAAACAATATTTTGCGGGTAGGTAGTTCACAAATAAACATAAAACAAAATTCACAACGTAGCCTGGACAAAGCATGGTCAATAAATTAGGATAAAACTCGAAAAGTAATTCTGAAGAAGGTTGCAGTTCACAATCATGTTGCTGATTTTATGGCATTTTATTTATTAAATCCCTTTGCGGTTCAGGTGACCTCATCCAATTAATTGAAATGAAATGTATAAAAAAAAGTCTGGCAAAATGGGTAAGGCACGTTTTCCTCGTCTAGATAAATAAATGAATAGAGTTTTTGAATGATTTAGATAATCTCAAAAGATGCAATATAAAGTTGTTCAACGCTTCAAGGAACAGGAATGCCGCTGGGCATGGTCCTGCACAGAGCAACGCCTCCAAAAAGTTAGCCTACATGTTTTGCGGGTCTCTGCCGCTAATTATATAACGTGAATGGTTATTGATTATCGTGTTTGCATTTATGCGAGTTTATGAGAGTGTTTTTTGTACTCATCCGATTTAGTCTGATTTTCAGACCACTAAACCTGAAAAATGACGTTACGTTGGGTTTTTCGTTTCCGCGGGGATTGATTTTGAGCATTTTGAGCATTGAGCGATGGAATGCATAGGGGGACCTTCTACAGCTTAACCCTAAATTAAACCTTTGTAACAAGCAGAATTTCTACATGGATTTTTCTAGAGATGATGTATGAATTCTATAGCATGATTCAATCGCTTTATGTATTTAATGTAGATATAGGTAGGTAAATAGATCGTAGAAATTAAATGTAGGGCTACCAAATGAAAATAAAAATCTACATAAAATGGCGATAGATATTTACAAGATTGTTCGGGATCATTCCTCTACAAAATTCATTTAAATGAGGCATGCAAGCTGGCGCAAAAATTCAGTACGCGAGGTTGAAATTCCTGTGGAATTGAATTGTAACCAGAATAAAAGTACAAATACTTGGAAGAAGCATAACTTCTCAAGTTTCATCCGAATATAATGAGGTTCTTAGGTGGGTATTGTCGAAGGGACATTATTCAAGCCAATTCTTTCCGTTTTTATTATAAACCAACCCAAGTAACAGTATTGAGTCACATTTCATCGTTACCAGATTGTAGAGAACTCTCCTTATGAGTAAACGAAAAATTCTTGTATCCACAGTCTCCACCAGGCAAACCATTGCAATCATACAATCCTTGAATAAGTTGTTTGTACTGCTTTAAGAACAAGTGTACGCCTCGATACAAACAGAAAGGGTACGGAAAGAGATTAACGCACGATAACCTTTCCTATTGATACGTTTGAGATTTTTCATAAGACTGAATCATAGCTATCTTTATCGTATATTATCGAAAACATTGAACGTAAAAACTGAAGAAAAAATCTTTATATAGCTGTAAATTCGTGTAATGTGTATGACAAAGCATTATTCCATTATCGCAGAATGCAGGAAGTGGTGGTATGGTATCTGGAAGCATCTCAATGGGTAGTCGGCAAGTAGGCACACACTGATAAAACTGAAGCTTGTTAATAATGAAATGATAAGCTCGTCCGCTTGTTGATCAAATTGTAATTGATTATATAGGTATCTCCGAATGAAGTCAGATAATGCGGCTATCCATCTTTGCAAGCTCAGGGATTCTGCTCAAAAACTGATTAGGCAGGAAGGAAATAAAGCCTTCACGATAAAGTGCACACACAGCTAAAATTTTGTTGTGTCAAACTGGTTGGGTAGACATAGTAGATGAACATGGAAAACTGTTCACATCCTGAAGATTAAATAAAACCACCTTTGTGTAACAAGTAACTTGGACACATTGAGTGTGAAGTTAACACTTTGTATTTCAAAATTACTTGAACAAATTGTTTCTTGAAAGTAACACAGTGTGAAACACAATGTGTCACTGGTGACTTAAACGATTCCTTAACTGATCAAGGAGGCCAAAGCAATAAATCTGACATAAAGTAATAGTTTTTTCCTGGAACATAGCCAAGACAGGTATGAGACCTAACCCCAGCTCACGTTGCGTCTGTACGGAATGGGTGTATGCAACTCGTGTACTACCTATAAGATTGTCACATTCAAAAATCCTAAAAACATGTGCATTCGAACAAAAAACCCTGTTGAAGCGTAAAACTCTGTTGTAACGGTGTCGTGGATTACTGGTGAAGTGTTACCGCTTGACATAGCGTGAAAAATGACATACCGACCAGTCCTAAACGCGTCAGTTCATGGAGTTCCATTTTTCTTGCAAATAGTAGATTCTTAAGAAAGAAAACTGAGTTTTGCACCATAAAACTTCATTTTCTACCCAACCTAGCAATTTAAACTAAAATTGACTATACCTTAGAAAATTTAGCTGTTGGGTTAAATTTTAAGGTTGGGAGGAAAAATGTTTGGGACTTTCTAGAGCTTGAAATACTTAGACATTTCCTGGTTTCTGCAAATTGTATTTAGCATTTGCATAGGAGAGGTAGAAAATTTAAGAGTATGTTTACTGTCAACTTTTGCCGGAAATTCGTTGTAAAATCTATTCATAATGCGGGGTGGCCTATATCCCAAAACACCATTTATATCGTGATTAGCTTTTGTGTAACTGAAGAGACCTGGGAGATTGCATTTATTATTCAACAGTTGAAAGTTGATGCAAACATTTAATTTTGTTTAATACAGTATGATTAGCCTGTGTTTATGGAGAGTAACGGTTGCCTTATTTAATCTTGAAGAAAGTAACACGGAAAGTTTTGCAAAATTTCGATGGAACAGATGATTTTTGGGTGCTTTACATATGTCTGTGTCACACTAAATGGTCATTTTCATAACCAGTTTGTCTTACATTTTGATATTGTATTTTTATTGTCATGCATGCTGTTGGAAAATAGTATGATTAGCCTCTGTTGATGTTAGGATAGTATCGGTTGCTTCATTCAATCTTAATGAAAGTCACTTGGAAAACGTTGCAAAATTTCGTTGCAAGCGATTGTTTACGTGCGTAACATATGTATGTTTCACCGTAAATGACATTCTCTCACTTTTTGAAGATGTATTATTATGCATGCTGTTGCTATCAGGTATTGTAAAAATCTGATATGTTTTCATAAACCTAGTTCAATACGTTCGAATCATACGAAATCATAAAAATTGAAGAACTTGAATGTCTCATCTTACCTTCCGGGTTGGTGGCGTCAGCTTAAAATCCGACCTCCAGCTGATCCGAGCTGCTAGCGAATGACGCCTAGCGGGAACTGGACGCGTTCAAGGCTCTTTCACGGCACCCCCACCTCCCGCCCACCCTTTCATATACGTACACATTACAAAAACAAAACATAAAAAAGTTGTGTTTTCCACTTTCGCTCCATTTTGAGCTCTTTACAGCGTAACTGAAGGATCATTTTTTCTATAGTCTACCAAGGACAGCGATTACTTTCCTCCTCACCAACCTCTAAGTGAAGAAATGTTAGTAAACAATTGTAGCAAAGATTCCTCACGGACTAAAATCTAAGGATTTAGTATCAACAACGGTCACTGGCCGACAGACAATAAAACTAGGTGCCTACTTGTACCTTATCCATCATCTTTAATCCACCAACCAAATTGGGCTTTATTATTATTATTATTTCTGCAGCATTCTTTAGTGCTCCTCATTCGAACTACACAGCTTCCATCTTCCAAAATGTTCTTTTAACAAGTTGAGATAATGAAAAACGCTACGATTTGAAGAAATTGTTGTAGTAATGTATAACAATCCGTCAGTGTCATCAAATTACAATACCTGATATTGGTGGCATTGCTCAGTAGGCAGCAACCTTCCAAGCCTCTGGAAGCTTTGATCAGTGACCCTGGTTATTAGAAATTCCCAGTTGTTAGGAATAATGTAATCTGAAACTCTAGTACTCTCTAAATACCATAGGGTCAATGAAGGACTCACATTCTGCTGGTTTTCTAATACACATCACATTCTGCTATGTCACTGACCAGCCACAACTTTTGGTGGATGCCTGCCACGTGCAATGAGCCTATCGCGAGACTGTTGCAAGAAGAACCATGGTGGCAACTTCATTAAGAAGTTGTTTATGTACAGCAATAATCACATCCTCACTTGCAACATATGGCCAATTCCATCAGCTATCAGTAATGATGGGATGGGGGTCACTGTTGACTGGAACGTTGTCATTTAGGACCTCTGCCCAGTTGACGGTTTCATGAACTAACTTTCAGGAGAGACTGAATTGCGGTTAATTGACAGCTACTGAATACGCACGACTTATTTGAGGACACCTACTTTGTAAAACTTACTAGTGAGGTTGTTTGTGGGAGTGGTGGTGGTGATCTGTTCATATGCTACTTTTTAGAGGACTGCTCAGAGAGTATGGCCAGAACTCGGATGTCAAGAGGCTTGCTTGGGTATCGAGGTCAGGTCGTCGAGCTTGGGTGTCGAGGATACCAGGAGCATGATGAAAGTTGTCCAGTCTAGTGCCTTTCCATGTGGAAGGTGATATGTAGTGGTGGACTCACACCAACAGGCATCACGATCAGATCACTGTTGAATGAAGGGTCAAGCCAGGGGCAATGCAATTCACACTGCACAGGCTTATCACCTTCCATCTACTCAACACAGTGAATTCTAGCAGGATTTTGTCCAACAAGTTTAATTTGCTGTGCATATTTGCTTTAATTTCGGAGGAAGGAGTGAGACCCGTTCTCAAAGTCAAGGGTGGGCCATAAAGTACTTTTGTCCAGGAGAGATGAAAGGGATTTCGCCAAATCGTACCCTCAGCTTGTGTAGTATATTCGGTGCGAAAAATCAAGAGCAATCTCTCGTGAAATGCTGGAAGGAATGCACACACGTTTACTCCTGTGGTAAACATGTGACTGACTGACGGTTTATGTTTACCTTCCCGTCTTTCAAGTCGAAGTAGAGTCAGTCACTATCTGTCAGGTAGCTCTGCAAGGAATCAAAACTTTGACTTGATCTTGACCGTACCGAGCCTGTGTGTAGGAACACTCTTACTGGAAACCCAGGGATTCAATCTTGACTAGACTTTGAACGTGACCTGACTATTCCATGACTATGGCTGTGAATCCACCTTAAACCCTCCCCCCTCAGAGTAGTGTACAATTTTCAGTGTTACAATACTCCAAAGTCTTCCAACTACTGCTCGAAGTCACAAAAACTATTAATGAAGCGAGAAAAAATGAATGGAGGGACGTCATAACAAAATAAAAAGCAAACTAGATGTATGCGGACCTGGCTCAGAAAGGTTAATACCTCCTATTCCACCAAAAATGTTATACAACACCTAAAACAGTAACAGAGGTACTAACTTATGTTACAAATTAATATTCTCGCACTCATTATTTAAAATTCGGTATTTACAAAACAAACGCCCGATAAGAACAGCTACCCCCGGTTTGCAGACGTTACACGTACGCTCTCTTGTGTCTTGTGTGAGAAGCACACAAGTGATCTGCATCCCGCCAGATGCCACAACATGCTGTAACTCCCTCAGTGGATATGTCATTCTGTCACTGCCACCAACCGCCTTTCTGTTCTGTGTGTCAGATAAAATATTTCAGATAAATATATTATTCATTGACAATGTAAGAATATACGCCCCTGCATCTGCTTCTCTCATTAATTCTCTCTTCATTGGTGGTTGAGCCGCCGTATAAATGTCTTGGAACCGACAATATGACGAACAACCACGAAATTCAACTCTGCCCAATGTCACCCGCTCACAAGTACTTTCTCCATACCGCTATCCCAAAAAAGCATTGTAATGAGCCATTCAATAAGTGTATTGTTTTATTATTTTCAACAGTGAACCTATGTATGTAATCGACCAAGAAAAGAAATTGTATAACACCCAAAAATTGTTCAAACAAAAAAATCTGTCGGTCCATCTTACGCCGTCCGAAGCTTTTTTCCGAACATTTAGCCGAAATCCGGGATGTGCCATTAACCTCGGTGTCTTGATCGTCTTAAGGATTAAACTATCTAAAATTCCAAATCTCAAAAACTTGCGATATAAAGCCGGCCTGTTAGGGTCGGCATCGCACCCACACGGCGAAAGTAGTGTGGACGGGGCGGTCGCCCTCAGTCAGCTTGTAGCCTCCAAAGAGTTGTATAATTTTCATTTTTGGTGACAAATTAGTGGAATTTTATCAGTAGGTAGTGAATAATAATAATGAGAGAGGACGATCAAATTCTCGCAGCTGCCGCTGCAATTCTGATTGGAGTTACTGCTGAAAGTCGTCGCAGATGCTGGTTTCGTCCATCCATAAAAAAATGGAAGGAAAAAATACAGCGGCACCGAATTTATGAAAGATTTGATACTTGATGAGGAGGACGCATTAAATTACGAGTATAGAAACGACGTGGGCTTTGACAACTTTTTCCGGATGAAATGCTGTGACTTCGAGAATTTGCTAAGCATGGTAGGCCCCAAAATTACTAGAAGAAACATCACAAACTTGGGAAGCAATTCCAGCAAGTGTAAGCCTTGCAAATCTGGAGACTCCTACCATTCACTGATGTATACTATGATGATGTATACCTATGCCGATTCGGCATAGTGTGGACGCGGCTCAAGATGGTAGTTTCTTCCTTGATTAAGATATAAATTAGTTCGATGAATCGATTTAGACTACTAGGATTCCTGTACGGTAATCCGTTCGGTCTCTGTCTAAAAATCGGTCAGGAAGACCCCCCCCGTAAATTATTTTTGGATCATTGGATAGAACCACAAACTTTATTTCGGCCCCCCAAATTATTTTTGGATCATTGGATGCAACAGATAGTAATTTCAATATATTATATACCTACGCAATTATCATTTATCATCATCACATTTTAGGATTTCGATCATAATGTTTTTTTGTATTTTTAAAATAATTTATTTACTTTTTGTGGATTGCCACTATCAAGTATGCACAATATAACATAGTTATAATAAAATTTATTATTTCTTTCTATATTAATATTATTTCTGCATATTATACTATATATAATAAAATTTACTGATTTCTTCATGTTACGTGTTATTTATCTAATAAATAACACGTAACATGAAGAAATCAGTTTACCCTTTGGTAGCTGAAACAATGAGGCTTAGTAGTGCAATAAGTTTTTCTTTTTAAATAGATTTTATGTGTAATGCTGTACGTTAATCTAGATAAGCTGAGGGTTATACTTTCACAGATTCACCAGGCGGTTAAAGCAGGTCCGAATGCCATTTTCTTTTGAGGCGTCGTGATGTTAGTGCTGGCCGGGGGTCCTCGAGGATTCCTCTCACGAGAGAGCTAGGATGGGACATGATTCGCGAGGCAAGTTGGGTGTATGTAGTCTTCAGGTCTTCATTAACCCATGGGAGATTCAGATCATCGTGTAGACAGTCGTTTCTGACGAACCAAGGGCAGCCCGTCATAAGTCGAATGGCTCGGTTCTGTGTTGTTTGGATCCGTCGGATTTGAGTAGCTGATCCCGAACTCCATATTTCACAGCCATATCGCCACAGAGGTCTGATCATAATGTTACATTACGAAAGTTTGCCACTCTTTGGAAAGAGCTAGAAATAACAGGGAAATACATTTCTTACGTTGGCAGCAGCTAGCAGGCATAACATTGCGGCCGTGCTTGGTCAGTCTCTACAACGCTCGCACAGAGTGAAGCATTGATTTTTGAGAGATGAATTGCTTAGGGGATCATCACAGCCTAACGCGCACATTCCCTGAAAATCTCGCCAAAATCGGATGAAAACTGTATGAATTAGGCTTGTTACACGGATTTCGCTCGGGATTCGCCTCCAAAATGATACATTGGGTCATTAAGAGTTAATGATACCATCGCGTTGAAATCGATATAAGATCGGGTTTGTCTGTTTGTTCCTGACTACTTTCCAAATAAGCGAGATCAAAAACTAGAACCTCAGAAAATGATGCTTGGTGAATTTTCGATTGTGCATGCCCAGAGTAAAGTACCAATTGATTTTTGAGCGATGAATTTGATAGGAGACCATCACAGGTTGACAATGTCATTCCCCGAAAATTTCGTCAAAATCGAATTAAAACGTAAAATGCGAGTGGAAAATTTCATTTTTGTTACAAATATTTCATCTCCCGATAGTGAAAACATTTCGAAATGTGAAAAGAAAGCTTTTGCTACCTACCCATAAGAGGAGATATAGATTACACCTTCCTAATTCCTAAATATAAATTATTTGATATTTCAGGAGTTTTAATTGAATAAAATGATCTCCGGTTATGATAAAATTCATCAATAAAACTTTATACCTCAAATGAGACCCCATCCCACCCCACCCCCGCCCTCTCTTCAAACTTCATTTGGATTGATTTATATTAATTTCCTCTATCCGATAGGCCAATATGATATCAACCACAATGTGAAAGGAAACCAAACGCTGATATTTTAATTTAATTGTTCTAAGAAAAATCATGAAGAGAAACGTTCTGTTGCAAGTTATCAATAGAGTGAATGTAATTTTTCACACCTTGACTGTTAGTACCCTGTTATTCATGATAAATTATGCCGCCTTAGTTATCCATTTACAAGAAGGATAAGTGGCCAAATAGAGCATACACTACTTATTACCGTTAACCGACCTCGTAATTGTTAGTTTCCGTTTAAGGCCCACCGTTTTCGAATCAGTCAACCGAAATTGGTCATTACCTATTACAATTTGTTCCGATAATGAAGGGAACTTATAATCTACTATTCGCTTGATAAATGAGACCAATCAGTCACCAACTTACTGTTGGCTGAAAAAGGTTGTGAGCCACCGCGCCGATTGGCAAATTAATGTGAACGGCTTCACTGTTGCTTGCTTCGCAAGTTGATTGACTTCTCAAAGCTCTCGCTCCCTACTAGGGTGACCTACGTGGAGTAAAAAGTCTGATTTAATCGAACCATCTGCGAGTTGTGGGAAATCAATATGAACCTTTTCAGGTCGAGTATTTGTCATGAATACTCATCAACCCGCTCTGTACCTGAAGATACTGGTTTTATAACACACAGCTAGGAAAAAGTCGGCCCTCTCGATTATCAAGGATGAAGATTGTAGGTTACATCTATCTACTCTGATTGGTACAGCATACTAATGTCCAACTTTGCTATTCAGCAGGTGTGGAGAAAAAGGGAATACGGTTCTGTAGAGTAATGCTGTTCGATTTTCACTTACCGTCTTTCACGCCTAACCACATAATTTACCTGGAAACCAATATGGGCACATTGACAGTATTTAAAATTAAAAATACCCCTCAACTTTTTGTTGAGTGTGATCAAGATGCAAAGTTTTCGCCTTCCCAAAGTGCGTGACTCCTGAACATGCATTGAGGGTCTATGATGCAATTCTATAAATAAGATCGCGTTGAAATTGATATGAGATTATCACATCTTTTTTCCCCCGACAGCCCTCCAAATTTGAGTAAGATCGGACCGTGACACCTGTGAAAATGATTCTTGGTTGATTTTTCATTTGCGCATGCGCAAAGTGATTTATTGATTTCTGATCAATGAAACGCTTTTCTCATGGTAGGGGACCATCTACGTTTCAACCATTTCATTAAAATCGAATGAAAACTAGAAGAATCTTCTCTGTAAGATTTCACGTCGGCGCATACGCCCACTGATGACACAATGGTGTTGAAATTGATTTGATACCATCAGATAGTTTCCTCCTGACTATCCTGAAAATGTGAGAGCGATTGGCCAATAGAACCTGAGAACTGCTTCGTGGATTTTACGTTTGCGCATGAGGGAACTGATATTTTAATTTCTGAACAAAACCATTCATAGAGGACCAAATGCTGCCTAACCTGCACATTCTCTGACAACTTTAAGAATTGTGCTTATTCAACGATCTGTGCGCACGAACGTTCCTTCATGTGTTTCTGAACGTTCTGAACGTTTTTCACAGCGCACCCGACCCGCCGGTTCCTGTTCAAACTGCTTTTCGCCGGTCTTTACACTGTGCACCCGTGAAATCAAACGCTATATGACTTATCTATCTCTCCTACAAAAGTTATGTTGGAACCTTTCATGGTCAGGTGGTTTGGGTTAGGCGAATGGCTTCATCGCGCAATCGGTCTGGCAATTTTGGAATCGGATGAAGTTAGGGACGAGCGGATCCTAGACCGACCAGAACCCCGTACAAGTTCGCCAAGTACCTACATGACAATTATGTTGCTGACCTATCAGCTCGTAGCACGAACATTTGCGATCCTTTCACTCCCTATTCAAAAGGACGTAGGCACACCGCACCCCTAACATGTACCGCTTTGTTGAAAGGCTCTTGGATGCACACCCCTAGACGTACTCCAAAATTAGATCTCTCCAACAGGGACACACGAAGCAATCCAACGTGGCGAGGCCTAAGGGACAATCATGGGTTAACAAGTACATTGTGAAGAAAATTAACGGAGAAATTACGCCTTGCGTCTTGTTAAGAAATCGTCCGTCAAACTTCGCCCACATTTCGACCAACCAGAATAGCTTTTTCCCTACCTCCTGATTTTAATTTCGAATTGACAGCCCCTCAGGCAACATATCTATAATTTTTAACCACATCTGCACGCTTGATGACAGACCTTAGTCTGTAAAAGTGGGGAGGAAAATTTTGGAGGAGTGGTTAGCCTGGGTGCACTATGCAAGAACTGTAATTGAATTTCTTGGGTACACTGTGAGATCGGATACACTACGAAACCTTTCGATTTTGACGAGGGCTGGTGCACAATGCAATCGTTTTTTGACCTTAAATGCACTACGCAAGGACCCCACAACACTGAATGCGACTGAAAATTTGATTTTGGAGAAAAACTGCAGAAGCTGAGGTGGAGAGACACTAAACTGATGAACCTTGGGGATTTCTAAAGAACTGTGGTACAGCAGGTACCTGTCTTTTATGAGATCCTTGAATTGCCGGATCCATATTATATAATTAAGACTAAGCAAATAACAGCACGGTACCTGAGATTCATGGCTCGTCTTTATGGCTAACAATTTTTTTAAATAAGTTTTTTAGTCACTATAACAGAGGTTATACCTTTCACGTTCATGTTGACGTTCTTTTTTCCGTCAAACCCTTACGGAGAAGCGAATGGATGAACGCAAAGACCGAGTGGCCTAATTGGATTCATTGAAGGGATCTTTATCAACAACGAACATAAAAACATTAGTGTTATTTCGATATACTGATCTTTTGGTATTTTAGCCCTTTATTTTCATCCGTGTAACAGATGCATGGAACTCAATCCCAACTAGAACCCATTTGTGATTGTTGACCCGAGTTTCATTAAACTTGGCCCAATAGTTTCAGAGAAAAATGGACGGACGGATTCTTTTTCAAATTCCATTTTTGAAAAGTTAAACACCAAATTTTGAGGAAGGTTAACAATCTCAATTTCTTGGTCGATTACATAGGTTTATTATTGTTATTATTATTATTATTTTTTTTTTTTTTTTACAGAGCAAGAGAGAAAAAACATTTATTGATCGTTATATGGGGTGGAATGTTGGGTTAGTTGGGATTTGTGAAAAGTATAAATTGATATGCCAAAAGCTCGAAGTGGTATGCCAGAAGTAGAAATTGAGTCGCCGAAAGTTCAAATTGAGATGCCAAAAATATTAGAATTGATTCGTGCCAAAGGTTCAAATTAATTTGCCAAAATCTTCAATTTGATAATATGCCAAAAATTCAAATTGATTTTGCCAAACTAATCTGATTTTCTTTTTTTTCCTAACTATATATATATATGTATGTATGTAAGTACGTTGTGTGTGTGTGATTTTATTCTTCCGGTAGCCAAATTGCTGCTCCGTCCTCCAGTCCTAGTCCTCGTACGTGTTTCCTAAGGCCCCTTAGCCTCATGGAAACTGCTTATTATTGAAAATGATGAACGAAAAATAATCCACGGAAGTCAATTTTGCTGGGCAACACAGCTGTAGTGTTACATCGATTGTGAAAGGTAAGAGGGTGTGTTAACTTGATGTAGTTAGCTACCTGTACCCTGCAGGGTTGCTCCACATAGTGGTGGATTAGTTTCTGAATAAGGGAATGAGATCAGCGCCAGTTCAAAAGTTTCAACATAAACCGTCTGTTCGAAGGTAAACGAACGCTGATTTGATTATCCGATCGCCTATAATACTATATTTCACACCTGAAGCGACCGATAAGAGGCGTTAATGATCCCATGATGTTCCGACAGGCGTCACCCGTAATAGTCGAGCGAATTCGCCCGTTTTGGTCTGATGAACCATCAAGCTTCGTTTATGGAAGTTACCTACGGGGGCCTGAAGTGAAAATGTCGCGGATCGGGTTTGTGTGAATAGAACCATAAAGAGGCGAGCTGGAAGCGTGGAAGATTCCGTTTTCGATCTTTGACGGACAGATGTCAACTGAGTGGGCCAAGGGTGCAAGGGAGCTTGCTCCGAATTAATGATAAAAGTTCGTTACCATAATAAGAGAAGAGGATTCTAAGAGCGAGGGCCTTATTTAGATAAATCATCATGTGAGCGAGAGGATGAGCTCTGGAGCCAGCCAACAAGAGAGTCGGTTTTGTTGTGAACTCGTGTAAGGCATCAGCACACAAACCTACATCAGCCGACCCATAGCGGGAATAAGCACTGTAGAGTGAGGATTCTTGCAACACTTTTCCTCTTTGAACATAAATCATTGACTTTACAAACATTTTCGAAATCTGGGATTTTGTAAAAATAGGTAGCTCATTGAGGTAAAAATTTCGTCTATCACTGTTGATACTAAATAATTTAGAGGGGTTTCTTCCAAGAACCAAATAAGTCCAAAAATCACAAACTGGGTAAATTGCCTATTAGTAAATGCCAAATCTGCAAAAAAGCAGCCTCTCTGCTAAAATGTGACTTGGGTGTTGGGTTCTTGCAGAATTTTAGCTGTATGTTCAACAAATTATTTTTGTATTTATGTGTGTTATATTGATAGGGCAACGCATCATAGTTTTGAAGGGAAAACCTAATATATATTTAGATCTATAATATAAATCAGCATAATGCACACCAAAGCAAAGTGACAATAAAACTGCGAACTGAGACGCAGTAGCTTCTCGCATAGGTTCTCTAGAGCTGATTAAATGGACTTGTTTGGTTATTTTCTGAAACGCCCGACACTTATTTTCTTCTGACCAAGCTTTAAATCCTGGCGGCAAGTGGACACACACGGTTCTTACATAAACGATCTTTCCCCTGCATTGCTTGTATGGTAAGTAATAAAATGGCACCTCTGTCTTGTTTTTTTTTCAATTTTTGGACTTATTTGGTTATTGGAAGAAACCCCTCAATTGTATTTTATATTCTTTATACATGAGTGCTGCAGGTTATCAGCTGAGATTGTATTACTTGCAATAGATAGATAGTTTATTAACATCATTTTACATGTCACATTCTTCAATTGAATAAAACAGATGACCGAGCTAGGTTGTGTAATACTGTGGCCCGCCCGGAGTTGGTTCTTACTTCTAATTTTTATCAAGCACCTATCTTTAACACTATATTTACACCACATTAATTAATAAAATTTAGATTCCACTTCCATGGAATGTTGTGCTTAGATTATACGCCATTTACGTAGCTGATAATTTTATATAATAATTAACTTAGTCCATAAAGCACTAATTAAGTAATAGCTGTTCTCTATTTATCTTCATTAGTTTTCTTTTTTTTTCAAAATCTTTATTGACTATTTGCACCCCGGCATTTTTTTCATATTTCGGCGAAAAAACGTCCGAAGTGATGAATCTAGGAAACGTTATCCACCTAAATTTAGTAAATAGTAACTAAAACACGCCTAATTTTCGAGGTACGGCAATAACTGGAAAGAGTGCCAAAATTTGGACTAAAATTGCAAGAAAAGTCAAATGTACTGCTGAACATTTCTGTCAGCAAACTTCATATTCTAGCATTCTGCAATCAAATTTAAATTATCTACTTATTTATAGCTATTGAACTACATAATTTACTTAATATCCTCCTTCTCCCATCCCAAACATGATTTTTACCTGGTATGGTACCTACAACTGTCTCCCAATATCAACCTTATTTGGTAAAAATTGAAGTTTGTTCTCTATGACCACCGCAGAGCTGAGATATACCGGCTATGGTAACCTTTCTGGATGAGTGTGGCGTCTATGAAGACAGACAACGGAGTGTTGGGACTTTTCATCCCATATACGGGTCGGGATTATTCAGATCGTGAACCTCGTAGGCTCTTTTGCGCAACCCACCGCCTTTTTCGAGAACCCGATTAGACCTCTAGACCCATCTCCCTCTCCCCCGCTCTCGTCGCCCTCTGACTCATTTACAAAGCTCCTTTATATGGTCAGGGAATTATAAACGCCGAGACCCGGCACAGCCTCCGAAACCAGGTGGTCTACTAGGTAACTATCGGACCTCGTTCCACATCTCCGGCAAATTGGTAAACAAATCGGCTTGTCGAGAAATTTTTCGCTCGGCCTTCGTGGCGCCAGGTGGGTAAAAGTAAGATGAAATATATATCTTTTTTTGTGACGCATGACGGCAAAAAATACATCATTAGAGCTTGCGAATCAATTTTTTCCAATCGAGGGTTCGGATGCAAATCAATTATTCTGAGCCGCCTTGATCCGTGTAATGGAGCCCGGCTCCCTCTCATTTACATTGGACTCCTAAAAAGGAAACTGTGTTGCTACCACACGTGTTGATGGAATTAGCGGCCTTTCGTTCTGTACAAGTCCGTGGTGAACACTGGGACGATTTACCTGAACGTTCGGATGCAACGTCATACCAATTTTCATAAAATTTTACTGTATCTTATCTAAAGATACAACAAGAAGAGTCCTGATAGCCTTGAGAGGGTGATGTTGAAGTTATAGATCTTGGAAAATTTGCAGAAAACCCTAGTGACATCCTCTGAGGTCAAGGCAAAGTTCTTAGCTGCCAGATGCCATCATATGATGCCCTGATGTATCGCTAAACTCTCTACAGAAGGTGCAAGGACCTTTGCCTCACTGTTTTTCCTGTCACTTACTGACCTAAACAAGTTGGGTTGCAGGAATCGTCTGTTTTTCGCGAATATCAGCCAGTGTGTTGCCTAGGTGAGCCTATACTCCTTGCATTTGTTCATTTTTACGACCCCTCAAAGCATCATTTTCCATTGATTTTCGTGACATTAGGAAAGACATGAAGAGGAGCAGGAACATATTCATATCCTAGTTCATCTGGGACGACACCTGGGAACCCCATTCTATTCATAAGAAAGGTAATAATAAGATGATTATAATATCCTTAACCGTTGGGGAATTGACTTGAGAATTCGATTATATTCATAAAAAATACAAGAATAGTAATAAGAATATACTAATTTTCATATCCACATCCTTATTCAAATGGGAATAGACTAAGGGACCCCATCTATTCATAAGAAAGATAAGTATATGATTACCTATAGATAAATGTATTCCTATTCATGCCCTCTTCATCTAGGGATATAGTTAAGAATTCCTTGTAGTCATAAGAAAGACAGGTACGGTTATAAGTAGGAATAAGAAAATATTTCTATCCGCATTGAAAAGTTCAGTCAATTCTTTCTGCGTTATTAGGGCCTAAGGGCTACATACAACCACAGCTCACCCAATTGAGCATGAATACAATTTCGTTATTCATCTCGAGAAAGAAGGGTGGTGAATAACAGCAAACTTGTTGGGTTTTGTGTGTAAATATAGGCATAAACCCACAAATTTTATGGACTGTTTTGTCCTTGTCCGGCCCAAAGTTGCGGTATTCTACAAAATTTATGGCGTCATGTCGATATTCATCCACAGAAACAGCGAGTTTGTTTATATTCAACACTCCACATTCAAGAGAAATACGGTTTGTAGGAAAAACGTAGTCTATTCCCACATAAATTAGAAGAGTTACAAGGTTAAATCGATTTCGACTTTCAGGTAATCACAGAACAATAACTGATAATAACTCTACTTCTTTTCTGCCAGATTACGAATATTGGTATAGTTTTGAAACATGTGAAGCATACATAGGTACATTGAGCATGGAAGGAGGGGGTGAATGGAGAGATTAATAGTCATAAACCATGTAGTTATATTTTCACGATTCTCACCTGTTGGTTTATTATTCAATAATAAACCATTGTAATCGCTCTTGAAAAAAAAAAATGTCTAACCCCCCTGAAAAGTTCATGGTTTACGTTTCAAAGGGTGTAGAATCCAAATCTGCAATACAAATTTTTCCGTCCGTCCGCCGTACGCACGATTTCTCCCAAACGGCTGAAGCAAAAAAGCTGAAATTTTCAAGAAAAATCATGTTGGTCCGACGACGCCCCAATTCTCTAGCCTGCCCTCTCACTTAGTTTAAAGTGCCCTTTAAGGGTTGTCAAACTTTTGTAAAATCCCTAAAAACCTCAAAAAAAAGTCAAGGCGGCCTAAATTTGGACTTTATTTGAAGAACTTGCCATGAGGAATCGAATGAGCCCCTCCCCAGGTCCGTATCTCACACCATTCCCGATGTATGGCCCGATTTATGGTGCCAACATTTGCATCCACATTCACTACATCACTTGGTTACTGCGATCAAAACAAACAACGGAGTTTTTTTGTTTTTGTTTTGATTGTAGTAACCTAGTGATGTAGTAATGTGGATACTGGAGTGAACTCCTAAAAGGGTTTATAGCCGATACACGGATTGAAGCATTCTGATATACATGAAACGCTGCAAATTCTTTCACTGGGGTTTATTATTTAATTTCATTAATTTGGCTTGCATTCATGATTTGGGGTATGTGCTAAATGATTCCTTACTGGTTACAACGGTTACTGGTAGCACACATAAACAATAGAATTTCCGAATTCAATACTCACGTCTACCACCTGTATTATTCAGTTCATAAATTTCATTAATTTGGCTGAGCACTTTTTTCATGATTTGTGTTGTAAACCTGTACAGGTTGTCCGATTCAACGACCCCTGAAAATTCTTAGCCAGCTTTCGTTTTATTTTCTTTCAGTGGTGATCAATTATTTTAATGTGGAGTTCATTTTGTCTTTTAAAATCCCTGGTAATTCGTTTTTAAATTGAGTACGAGAATGTCTTTGTAATGCACGCATTACTTGAGAAAAATGTATTGTATACTGATTGGGTTAACAGTTCCACTCGACGTGATCGAGGAATCGAATGAGCGAGCTGAAATTCACAATCCACAGACCTCGATTTATCGTCCGACATTAGCGCCCGATCCTCTCTGGAGGACGGCTGACGACGTCCGCGACACCTCCGGGTAGTCGGACGAAAATCCAAGGTGAAATTCCTTGTTTACTTTACATACTTTACTTTCATGATTTGAATTTCTACTAAGCTGTGAGCGTGTTTCACAGGTGATAGAGCGATAATTTCAGAAGGTATGCAAAGAGCACGTAAATCGGTTCTCAACCAAAATACCTATTTGGATTGATCAGTTGATCATATTTGTGTGCCTCCTGAAATACAATAATCGCTCTACCACCTGTGAAGCACGAACACTCCAAAGCTTAGTAGAAATTCTAATCATGAATGCAAGCCAATTGAATAATAAACCCCAGTGAAAGAATTTGCAGCGGTTTTTTTATTACTTTTTTCGTTCGACCCCAAACTTCAGTGTGGGTGAGCAACAGACTTCGAGGATTCTGAATTGACTGTGTGACGGGGGGGATTCATTCAAGCCCTGACCAAGCTAAAATTCTTAGCCGATTTTCGTTAATATTTTCTTCGTTCAAATTATAACTTGGTGGAATTCATTTTACTTTTAAAATTCGTTTCAAGAGAAGGTAAATGGAGAGGGTAACTCCGTTTTTAAATTGACACGAGAACGTCTTTGTAATGCACGCATTACTTGAGAAAAATGTATTTTAAAACTGATTGGGTTGTTCCTACTTACAGGAGGAGGTAGGAAGGAGGAGGGACCAAAGGCATATCCATAAGGCATATACATAAATTTCGAAATTATGAACACATTAATATTCCTATTTCCGAATATAAACATGCTCATCTGTGCTTATGGGGACCTTCGTTTCGAAAGTACCTTGGTGTTATGACAATATTTCTCATCACATTGTTCTGGAATCTTTGAAATGTGTCTTGGTTCGGTTGCTTCACAGCTGAAATCCAACCTGTACTAACTGGATGTTCAATACCTACTTGACTCAGCGAGATTGTGGGACGTTATGAGCATGTTCTGGATTGACAGCTTCGATCATGTCCTCCTTAGCCAGTACATTTTGCTGAGTTTGAGAAGGCTCTCTTCTATCTATTTCAACTTGGCCTCAACCGTCAAACAAGACATTTGGCTTCATTAACATTGGGAATAACGTTTTTGCTTTTAACGTAGGCAAGAAAGGAAATTTTCAAGGTCCTAAGGTGGAAATCGGACCTTGTAAAATGCTCAGAAGGGATCGCTGTTGGGTTATGTAGGATTTAAACCCACTAAAACCTCACTTTCCTTATTCCCACGTTGGAACCTGGCTTGGAACTGTTTAACACATTACTTCAGGCCAAGTCCTTGGAATGTATTTAGTCCTCTCGGTCCATAGATTGCCTCCTCTGTGATCTTCCTCTGCAAGCTGCCTTCAACATAGCAACTACACAGGTCCAATGCTCCTCCCTCCAAGCATTTTGGCAACTTTATTCTGAGAACACTGTGCCATTGAAATGAACGATAATGCAGCCGGTTCTTTACTGTTGTCGCACAGACTTAGTTTATTTAATTTTGATCCTCCACTTCGCCCTAATCCTCCTCTTTCAAGAATATTGGCAACTATATTCCGAAATTGCATTTCTAAGTCATTTTGCAGCCAACTTCTTTGTGTTTCCCACTGCTTACACACGAAGAATGTGTGGAACACATCATCATCTCCTCCATCACAGTTTGGACAAGTTTGATCGTGTACTTTCCCCATTCTGTGAAGGTAGGAGTAAAATAGTCCGAGTCCTGAGAGGAACTGTGCTAAAGAAAATTTCACCTCTCCATGCTTTCTCAATATCCACTTTTTGACACTATCCATGTGGTATCAAGTGCCATTGACAATCGTTGTGCCATTGGAATGAACGAGAATGCAGCTGATTCTTTACTCTTGTCGTACCGACTTAGTTTAATTCATTGGAACTCGGCCTGGACCTGTTCAACACATTACACCAGGCCAAGACCATCCTATTCGTGTTTCCCACTGCTTACACACGAAGAATGTGTGAAACACTTCCTCATCTCCTCCATCACAGTTCGGACAAGTTTGATCGTGTACTTTCCCCATTCTGTGAAAGTAGGAGTAAAACATTCCGTGTCCTGGGAGGAACTGTGTTAAGAAACAGTTCATCTCTCCATGCTTTCTCTCTAACCACATGAGGTATCAAGCGCTATCACTGTGCTTCTGGAATGAACGAGAATGCAGCCGGTTGTTTTTTGGTGTCGTACCGACTTAATTCAGTTCATTTCGATCCTCCACATCGATGTCCAGTATTGTATGCAGAATACAGACCGATTCAACTTGGTAATGCACTCAGTCGAAAGTGAACTGAACGCGTTCGATTCAATAAGCTCGAGAGAACATAACAGCTGCAACAGTTGAAATAAGGCGCGCGCGGGAATTGGAAGGGGCGTTTGAAGGGGCCAACTGGAGGGGGCGCTCGGAGCGCTCGAGTTCAACAATCGATAGCTCGCTTGGGAGCGCCACATTGAGGCGTCAGCCCCCGATCCTCTCACAACTCCATTTTACCCCAGTCCGCCCGTTACCACGTAACTGCATTTTAGTTTAGTCCCTCCCACTTGGTCAGATGTGTTTCCCAAACTTGTGATGTGTTTTTGACGGTATTTTCACGTAAAAAGAATCACCTGTTGATACCGGTGTAATAAATCGCGGTGCGCGGGTTTTTCGGGAAAAAAATAACAGTTTTTTAGTGGGTTTGTGTTGAAATAAACAACAAACCTGGGATTGTTTCGTGTGCCGGTAAAGGGGCTTTGAAAACAACCCATCAACATGGCTGACGGCGACCAGAAGGTGGACCGCAGCGACCCGGATTTCAAATACCTTTATGTCGACAGGAACAATTTCAACGACCCGGCGACTCAGGCCGAATGGACGCAGAAGCGCCTCGTCTGGGTGCCCCACGACGTCATGGGGTTCGTTCCCGCTGGGATCAAAGGCGAGCACCGCGACGAGGTGGAGGTCGAGCTCGTCGAGACCGGGAAGCGGGTCCTCGTCGCGAGGGAGGACATCCAGAAGATGAATCCTCCGAAATACGACAAAGTCGAGGATATGGCAGACTTGACGTGCCTCAACGAGGCATCCGTCCTCCACAACATCAAGGACAGATATTACTCCGGATTGATTTATGTAAGTACCTACCTACTACTCACCTAATTGCAACACCTGTTCTACTCCTAGATATCAACAAGTCTCTTATCAGTCTGTTTCTACCTATTTTGATACTAGCTATTCTTCTGGTTGCGTACCAAATTCTGCAACCTCTTCCTAAGGAAATTCCTGGAGATTTGCAACGGCCATTGTAACCTTCCTACCTACATTACCTACCTCCGCCTCCTCCCTTACCTACCCGACCAGCTGCTCCCCCAAGCAATCACCTAACTGAGCTCAGCAGCTACAATCGACAACTTTCCCCAAGAATTTCAGTAGTTTCAGCAAATTCCTTCTGTTTATTATAATCGAGATACCCCAAACCCTCAAATTTATCAAAATCACTCAAAAATTCTTTTAACTGAATGACAAGAAACCGCCTAGAATCGCCTCATTATCATTGATTATGAACAATCAAATGATCTCAATCGATCACTCAAGTATATTAATTTTTAAAAAGTCCAAGATTTAGTGGGGTACAAACATTTGCATATAATTTCACGAAATTTGCTTACGAATTTTAAAAATCTGCAGAATCATTTGGTGATTTGCAACGGTCATTGTAACCTTCCGCTCACAGCATTATCCACCAGCTGCTCCCTTAAGCAATTACCTAACTGAGCTCAGCAGCTACGAACTACAACTCTTCCCAGACAAATTCACTAGTTTCAATAAATTTCTTTGCGATGTTAAATTCGATTGCGATACCTTAAACCAACAAATTTATTAAAATCATTCAAAAATCTCTAATTAAATAACCAAAAACCGCTAAAAATGGCTTAAGGATCATAAATTGGTCATAAAAATTATCAATAATGAATTAACATGTCTAAAATGTTGTCCAGATACAATAATTTACTCTTAATTCCGTAAAATATTCTTTAAAAATAGCAAAAATTAGCGGAATGTAGGTGATTTGCAACGGTCATTGTAACCTTCCTACATTGCTACCTATCTCCGCCTCCTACCTTCCTTCATTACAAGCTAAGCATTTAGCTAACTGTAATTCAGCAACTATTGGGTGTAGCACTTCTCAGTAAAATTCAGGGCATTTACAAACTTATTTCAACCCTTTAAAAAAATTAATTCAGCAGTTTACAAGTTTTTGTGTACCTTTTACGTAGGTATTATTTAAACGTTTTAGGAAAATCACTCTCTGAAAGGCCTTAAGGCTCAACTCAGGGAAGAAATTTACCTGAGAGCGACTGAAATCTTTTGATATCCCCTATATCGTACACTTTAATGACTCGACCAATAGGACCTAACTTATCAAAGTTATTTTGGAGTTGAATGAAACAAACCGCAATTTTCCAAGTTGCCTCGTTTTTTCCAAATCTCTTTTTGAAAATGCATCATGTGTTCTGGTCCAACCTTTGAATTTGTAAACGGTCAAAATGAATGTGCAAATGGTAAATAGGTACTCAAAAATAAGCTTTTGCAAATGTTTTCATAATATTTGGACATTTAACGTATTTTCAATAATTCTAAAAATTCCTTAATTTAGAAAAACTCGAAAGGTCATTAAAAATGCCGTAAAATAAACATGAATCCACACATTTTAGAATAGAATATTGCAGAAAAGTGTATTGCATAATTTAAATCAGTAGTCACCCCCATTTACGTAATCAGCAATCACAAATTTCCCCGTATTTGCATAAAATGGTCTTATGGAAACTTATTGTGATTCGAAATGGGCATTATAACCTTCCTGCAAAGCAACCTCGTATTACCTACCTCTGCCTCCTCCATTACTCACTCATCAAAAGCAGCCCCGCCCCCGCCGCCGTCCTGCTTTATTAACTGATTTCAGCAGATATCATATGTTTAATTTTCTGGAAAGTATAATAGTTTGGTTTGTTATGTCCAATAATGTTCCTTTTGAGTTGTAAATCTCAATAGTTAAGTATTGAACCATTGCAGTCAACTAAGTAAACAAATTTCAAATCCCCCTAAAAATTTGTTGTTTTACGTTTCAAAGTGAATAGAATCCAAAAATATAATGAAAAAACTACGTCCATCCGTCATTAGGAGCTTTTTCCGAAGCTGAGGGATCAATCTTATTGAAACTTGGGTTTAAAATCTCAATGGTTTATCACTTTCTGTCAATTCCGCAGGGTGAAATCAAGGGGTTGAAGTATTGAAAAATAAGAATATCGAAAACTTTGACAATATCCCAAATGTTTTCATGTCAGTTATTGATAAGCACTCTTAGACCCACTCAGACCGCTTTACTTTCATCCGTTCACGTTTTCTTTGAACTTTGATAGGAAACAGATAACGTCAACACGAATGTGAATGAGTCTACACCTAAAAAACTCGCCTAGTTAATTGTCACTATCAAACCAGCTGATATATTCGCATTTTTTCAAAAAGGAGAAGAGTCTTCAAAAATTCTTTTCTATAACTTTGTTCTATATTTGTAGACTCATGTAGGGTAGGCAGGTGCAATCTACCTTGTCGAATTTTCAGTTGTTCCATTCGTGGGTTTCCGATGTACCGTACGTTGCACTGTTGTAGGTATTTCGATCACTGATTTACGTAGAAGTTTTCGGTATCCAATACAGAAATAATAAACCTTCGTGTGATAATATGCATCGTTTCTTCTAAAATTGAAGCCGTTCCGTTAATTCACCAACAATACTCGTCAAACTTGATGGAGATTTATTTTATAATATTATCAAAATCTGTCAACAGTGCAAATGCTATAACTGAATAGATGTCAAAACGTTTTTAAACGTCCCAGAGGCAGAAATGTGTTCTGTCTAGTTTAGTAGTCTGGATGCTCGCATCTCAGAAAAATCCTAAATCAATCCTTCTAGTAGTGTAAAGGTCAGTTGAAATAACAGATCAGAATATGTGTTAAAACTAGTCTCTACGTTTTGATGCTCATTGTACCGTAGTTAAACACCTAACCCTCACTGCTATGAAGATCTGTATCGACTATACCGGATCTCTCCCGTTAATATTATAAATAAATAAACTATAATAACCTTATTATTTTAAGAGTATCGGTAGTGAATTAACGGGCTCGCAACCCAAAAAAGTGGTGGTGAATTAACGGTAGAGATCCTTTATTAAAATTAAATTCTATCATTTTCATATAAATGATTGATTTTTGCAATTTTTTCCCCAAGTAACATTCTATTTTGTTAGTTATAAAAATTTTAATAAGTGTTTCCCCAACTGAAAAACATCGTTTTCTTGCCTCAATTCCAAGACCGGTAAAGGTTGAAATCTGTAAATTTTGTGATGACTACATCAATCATGGTATTTGATTACCTATGAAAATTCTTGAAAATCTAGAGTAGCAATTTAGCCAAGCTTCCAGATGGAACAATTGATCGTTAATTGAGTTAACTATCGCATAAATAACCACAAAACGCATTGATAGGTTCATTTTAAAATTCTTGGATTTACCTACAGAAAAATTGAAAATGACTTTGGGTTTTAGGTCTACAATTAATTTCTATATTTTCCTGTCGGATATCAACGTCAACTTGTTATATCCGAAATTATTTACCTAAACTCCGCTATCTTTCCTGATAGTATTTCACAACGACCGTATAACTCCGGTTTTATCTAAAGAAGGCTCTCGCCTGTTCAAGTGGGATCGTTTTCTTGAAGTTATTTTCTCCTGTTTTGCAATTTTGTTATCTACCAAAAAACGATTCAAACGTTAAATGCCGCAAATAAAACGCTCGAAGGAAATTTTTAGAGATTCAACATATGGTGCGAATTTTCTTTGAAAATGAAGCCACTGTAATGTGTCTTAAAATGAAAATTTTCCGAAATCACTCAAATCAATCAATAAAATCAATTTCACACCATAGAAAGCCCAAGGGAGGGTCTTGAAAATGAAAATCATCTTTAGACTTTCACCACCAGAAAAAATTTTCATTTACCACCGCGTTTCGGACTAATGGAAATCGTCACTAATATGACAGGATGTACGTTACGTCCCTACAACCCATTAGCGAAGTCTTGTTGATCATTGTTACGTGAAGAAGATACTTTCGTGTTATTCATCGCTCACGGACTCTAAATTTGTCGGCTGTCGCTGGGCTGTCTCAGAGAATCTGCTTATTCAAGCTGTCGCCCCGTTATGTAATAATGGGGTTGCAGAGCTGGCACCGCTTAACACAAACTCTGCATTCCTTTCCCTCGTTTATACGTTTTGCACTCAAAGGATGGATATCCGTTATTATAAATTACGGGCCAGCACAATTGTAAAAAACCTCTGCCAAGTGGGTGTGGCACATAGCTTCCTCGTATCCATAACATGGCTGTATAGATCATTGAAAATTATTGTTGACTAAAGAACTTCGTTCAATTAGGCGAAGTAAATATTGAATTAGGGTAAATTTATTGTTATGCGGAGCATAACTTGAGAAAATAAAGGTAGGCATGTTCAACTATTGAACAAACTATAAAATATACCTAATAATAAAAATTGACATTGACGCTGAATGGATAGATGACTGAAGTGATGAATAATTATTATGACATTTCTAAAGAAATCGGCCAAGAACTCCCGGAGTTATGCTTGTGGCAAGGATTTCACGTTTGCGCATGCGCGGAGGCTATTATTGATCCGGGGGTCATGAAAATCATAGGGGACCATCTACACATCAAACCAAACAATCCCCGAAAATTTCATCGAAATTGGTCCAGAACTCCCGGAGTTATGCGCGTAACAAGGATTTCACGTTTGCGCATGCGCAGAGACTACTATTGATCCGGGGGTCATGAAACTTATAGGGGATTATCTACACCCCAACCCGCACAATCCCTGGAAATTTCATCAAAATCGGACTATAACTTCGTGTAGTTTTGCCCGTAACAAGGTTTACGTGAGCGCATTCTGTGTTCTAAACGGACTAAGCCTAACCAACTCTCTGGAAAAATCAGTTTTAACCAGAGCACCAGAGAGGCTAGTGCTTACCAAGGTGGCAGGTACACGAATGACCCCCTCGGGCGGATGGAAAAGTGGTGATGCCGGGATAACAAAGGCCGGAAGGAGCCCACCCGAAGGTTAGTTGAAGGGGTGTTGAGGGAGGGGGGCGGAACTTTCGGGTCGGTCGCTAAGAACTGGTTTGTACTCCTGTTAATCATTTAAATGATAACAACAATACAGTGGATGCTCTATTAACTAGCACTTTTGGGGCCATAGGCATAGCCGATTTTGCCAGATAATAGAACATATTTAACATTTTACAGAAAAACAAAGTACATCAACAACATACCAACTCCAAATTAATAAAATAACTGTTTTACATCATTTTTGGACGAGCTGACAATAACAACATGAAAGGAATTGTGGGAAAGGACGTGAAACATAGTTAAAAACAATAATTGTTTTAATTATATTAAATAGTTGCAGTTATTGCAACTTTTTTATTTCAATACATGTAAAGTATTAATAAAGTACAGAGTGCTGAATATAACAAATTTAACTACATACGTACTGTATTTTTAAATGCGATTTATTTTTTGAAAAAGTCCCCGATATCACGTTGGCCCGGATGGTTGGCAGGTTAATGATGCGTGCCGGTTCACAGAATGCCATTTAAAAGAGCGTCTACTGTAGTGTATTTAGAAAGTTTTTGATATTCAGATTTTTGAAATTTCAGCTCTTTGATTTCATCCCTTAGGATTGACTAAGATCGATGCCGACAATTCACTCCAACTAGACCCCAAATGAGGAGCTTACTTTCAAACAGGCACATATCCATTCCGACAAAATGTTCGGGAAGTGAAAAAAACGATTTGCAGATTAGTGGAGATGTTTTTCTGCAGTTTCTCATCGGATTAATGTGTGAGAAGGCACAGATAAAGATGCCTCAGAATATGAATCAATTTTCTCCAAAACACGAGGCTGTATATCCATTTTCACTTTGGAAATGTGCCCTTTTGATCAAAACTCAAGGATTTCTGCCTTTTTGGAAAAAAAAAGAATTCATTCTCCATTCTGTAGGTTTTATTGTAAACTTTACCTGACTCCATATTTCCATTTGTCATGCCTGCCATCTACCGAGTCTCGTGTAAATATTCAACGTCAAGACGAAGGCGCAATGCTTCTTTTTGAAAATGTGCCTTTTTGAAAACCCAAGACTTATCGCCTGAAGGAATTCGGAGGATATGTGCCATTTCGATTGCAAGGCACTGAAAAAAAATGTAGGGGACGGATTTGTTACCTTTTGATGCAAACACATAACATTAGCCCCGGAATTGACGTGGGTGTGTTCTGTTCTGTTTTCGGAAACGATAGGGGGATCTGATTCAACTCATATTCAGAGATAGAAAATTGAGAAAAAAACGTTTTCTCCCAGATTTGGATATGTGCCTTTTTAGCTCCTCAAATGTGATTTCTGACCCAAGATTCATTACCTCTCGTTCAGTAGTTAAAAATTTGGATCTTCGGATTCTATATATCTTGGAACGTGAAACAACAAATTTTGAAGGGAGATTAATTTTCTTCCTTGGTTACGTTATTGGAAATGACAACAACTGCTGCCCTACACGTTTATGCTGTTTGGTATAAAATATGTTCCATTTACTTGGAGCTCGCGAATTTCCACGTTGACTGAAGGAGTACGATATATTCCGAGTTAATGGCTTGCCATCCTTAGTCCCAATGTTTGATTGAATTATTACCGAAATTTCTTCGTTGAGAAATCGTTCACCGCTTTGATTCGGTTTTGAAGATGAGTGGCACAGACCGGGGTCCCTCCTGGGAACCAAACCACACCTCGGCGAGCTTCAAGGTCGTTGGGCCCCGGCCGGCTCGGGAATCTTCGGCCCCGTTTCGGTTTTCTTCGGGTCGAGCCGGCCCTCGTGGAGGCAAAAAGACAACTGGAAATGCGTGTTGTGGAGTTGAGATGGGATAAGACTTGCGGTTCGTCTACACCAGAACACGGGAGATAGGGCAAACTAAACTCCTTGGGGGATGGTTGGTCTTTAAAATTTTATAAAAGATTCAGATTTAAATCAAATTGGCTGCCGAAAGTAATTTACCCATTTAATGACCCGACTGCAAGAAGATCATCAGTAGATAGTCGGTTTCATTTTTCCCTATTATGCATAGGTTTCTAGAATCAATTTCACTGCGGAAGGTGTCTCCAATTTTTACAAAAAAAGGTTGAAAGTTATTAAATTTACAACTTCTACCACTTAAATACTTGTACTTAAGTAAATGTGAAAAAAATGAATGTGTAAAAATGCCGAATTTTGAATAATGCGATATTGCTCGTGTCATTGTGAGGTTTGTAAGGTCACTTTTAGAATGATGAATTGCGATTGTTTGGTATGGCTGAGTTTCTGTGGGTATGAAACTATCCCAATCGGTTTTTCGTCCAAAATTACTGGGAAATGACACCCCACCTGCCGATGTCAGTTAAAAAACGTCTGCCAAGTGGGTGTGGGACATAGCTTCCTCGTATCCATAACATGACTGTATAGATCATTAAAAATTATTATTGACTAAAGAACTTCGTTAAATTAGGCGAAGTAAATATTGAATTAGGGTCAATTTATTGTTATGCAGGAGCATACCTTGAGAAAATAAAGGTAGGCATGTTCAACTATTGAAAAAACTATAAAATATACCTAATAGTAAAAATTGACATTGACGCTGAATGGATAGATGACTGAAGTGATAAATAATTATTATGCGCAGAGGCTGCTATTGATCCGGGGGTCATGAAACTCATAGGGGACCATCTACACATCAGTCCTAACAATCCCTGAAAATTTCATCGAAATTGGTCAAGAACTCCCGGAGTTATGCGCGTAACAAAGATTTCGTTTGCGCATGCGCAGAGACTACCATTGATCTGGGGGTCATGAAACTTATAAGGGACCATCTACACATCAAACCAAACAATCCCTGAAAATTTCATCGAAATTGGTCAAGAACTCCCGGATTTATGCGCGTAACAAGGATTTCACGTTTGCGCATGCTCAGAGGCTACTATTGATCCGTGGGTCATGAAAAATATAGGGGACCATCTACACCCCAACCAGCACAATTCCTGAGTATTTCATCAAAATCGGACTATAACTTCGTGTAGTTTTGCCCGTAACAAGGATTTGCTGACAGACAGACACACAGACAGACACGGAACCAAAATTGTTCAGAAAGGTCTAAAACGCAAAAAGCGAGTGGATTTTTTGATTTTGGAGACAAAAAATTTTTCACATTCCGAAAGTGAAAACAATGCTTCCGCTACCTTGGTAGATTCGGAAGCAAAAACTCCCAATAACCTTGTTCTAACCAGTTTTTGGTCCACAGAATCTGCTGGCTAGAAATTCTTATTTTAGGACCAGTTTTAAAAATACTCTATTTTTGTTTAGATACATTCATCGTGCTGGAATGGAAATTCTAATACACTGTGAGAGTAAATGCTGTACCTTCGATACTGCTGTCGAAATAAGCAGGTCAACTTCTCCTTGTCCATCTCATCAA
Source organism: Creontiades dilutus (assembly GCA_031894815.1). NCBI lineage: Eukaryota > Metazoa > Arthropoda > Insecta > Hemiptera > Miridae > Creontiades > Creontiades dilutus. The sequence goes on from JAVIWC010004017.1 coordinate 258,337, forward strand.
AATTAGATGATGGATTCTTGGAGTTTCCCGGTACAATGATTTCTCATGGATGCTGTTACTTTTTGAGTCATTATTTTTGCCACTTCATTGGTGAGTCCTCGAAATGTGGAACGCGACGCGCAACTTGCGTGTACGTAATCGGGGTGAACGGGGATGACTGGGCAGAGGACAAGCTCATAGCCGAGCTGCGTCAGTCAGATCGGTGAAAGGAATCCTCACTTTCGTTGGCCAGATCAACGCTCCTCTGTTGCAGGGGCCTTCCAACCGGTATTGCGCAACTTTCGGCGTTTCCAAGAGTCTTGTTGGAAGGTCGGAATCGATTTACAGTTACGTCCACCGACTTGCCTACTCTTTCAAAGCGGAATTTTTTAAAGGCATTTCTACCGAGAAAAGAGCGTTTAGACAGACTGTTCGGAAAGGTCAGGGGTTGCGGGCAATTCGGTATGGATATATGAATCATTGTTGGGTCAACAGTGACAAGTACCTTGTTTTATAGTTATTGATAAGGAGGTTCTAATGCTTTCTGCCTATACTTGGCTGTATGAATGAAACAGGCAGGACCCAGTAAGGTCATACCACTGATATGAATGATCAAAGGTTGCCTAGCCCATGTAAGGTTTTACTAAGGCTTGATATGGTTAATGTAAATTGATCGCCTAGTTCTCGCCCTGGTTGATATAAGGCATTTCTTCTCGGGATCGTTGTGCTTCGCAACAGGTGATTCTTCTGAAAGGCTCAGAACTATTGGCAATCTTCCGTCCGAATTGGTGTATTATATGAGTCATTGTTGAGTTCATTCAACGACTTGGTTTATTGACAACAAGTCCTGCCAGTAAACCACGAAATTGAAATTTGGGCTGTGTTGGTCGATGTTCCTCGTAGCTTATGAGGATAAGGCTTTGTGTAACGTCAAGATGTGCTGAGCGACACCTTTTGTTTCTCGCTTTGCGATTTCGATTGTGAATTTCAAGTTATGATGCTGATCTGATAAATTTGCTGGAGCTGGACAACTGCTAAGTTTTGCTGTTATTGGTAAGACATGACCATGAAGATGGAACAGACTGACTCTCCAGAATAGGATAAAACGATCCAAATCGGTCGCACCACTGATACGAAAGATTCAACGTTCTGAATGTTTTTCTATAACAATGCAGAATTCTCATATCATTGGATAAAAGATTGCTTAACTCTTGTGTGTCTTTCGTCTTGTTGTAGGTTTGTTAGAGTTGACGAAAGACATAACTCTTCCTTAAAAACAATCGTCTTTGCTACTGGCAAATTTCCTGAAACACGATCTAACGCTGCGCACTTGCACTTGCACTTGACCACACAGCTGTAACATATAATGGCCCCTACCATTCGACTGTGAATTTTCAATTTTTCGTCGATTTTTTGAAAAATCTTGCACTTCAACACACTATGCATTCCGAGGGGCTATCTTTCCTAAAACCATGAGAACGGTGGGCAATTTTCACCCAGAATCTGTGTTGAAAATTCATTGCTTGAAACGGTCCTAGTCCACGCCAACGGATGAAATCCTGGTAACCTTGATGACAGAAGTTGAAGAGGTGATGAATCGCAGATCTATTATAGCAGAGCTGTATCTATTTAGCTCTGACACTTGATACTTTCTCGGTGTTGGCTGTCTGAAGTCTATGATACCTGATAACATCTGCCTAAAGAACTGGTTGCTTCTGTTGTAGTAGGATGCGTGACTACCAACCTTCTCTCGTGTTCCAAACCAACCTAAACCTCAAAGAAGGAATCTAAGGAAGTAGATTCATTGGTAATACGCCCAATCATCTCCAGATCTTTCTGGCCTAAAACGAATCATTGTCGGCTTCTATTGAGAAACAGGCAGTTAGTACACGACTAGAATTATACCTACGTGTTTTTCCGTGTCCATTCCTACCTTGAAAACAATCGGCATTACGTCAATGGTCTGACATCCATCGACTTTCTTAAGTTATTGGACATATGCTGGTTTTTCTCTGAGCTCTTACGGGAGCCGAACATTGAACGAATGCTCGGCTAAGGAAAACTGGTGTTTTTGCCCTTATTTCCATTATCACTGATTGTCCAGTCTTGAGGGTCGATCTCCGTGACAGCTGGAACAATACGACATTCTGGTGGAGTTCTTAAATTTCGTTCGTTGGGTTGTCATTTCTCTATTGTTGCAAGATTATTGTTTATAGATTATAAAAGTATTGAATACATCATGGCATTATCACATTATCTGCCTTTAGTAGCGTGAAATCTCTTCATATTTTAAGTAATTGGTGTCCGGAATTAGGTTTCGACGGCCCCTCATCGAATATTTCAACTTGAGCCATCTGTTCCAGTTAATTTCCCCTTGTATTATGTGCGTCTCTCCCGTTTGCTAGTAGGGGGTCTCGTGCCCCTCCTATTGCCTGTTCCTTCACCGTAAAACAAGAGGGCAATTTAACGCTTAATTGAAATTCCTTCCGCCACCGGTGTTGAAAAGAATCCTATTGAAAACCCGCGTTGTTCGCAACATCTGATATCCTCAGAGCCCTCTTCGAAGACAGCACATTCATAATCAAAGAGTTTTGAAATAAAAACGGAGTAAGATCGAACGTTGTCTATATTTCCACGAAAATTATGAGTTACACAGTTGAATCTATTTCGACGATTAGATCATCATCAGTAACAAATATGTACTGAGGGTATCACAGAAAGCACGTCTTACATAGGCCCAAGTGAAAGGAGATTGGAACCTATTGGCTTAGGGAAGTGAAAGGGGCGGGGAGGACGGACCAATGCCTCTCAAGACTTACAAAGTGAAGAGGGCACAAAAAGTTACATTATGGAGATCGGAAGCCAAACTTATTGCAAGAATGAACCCAATAATGGTGAAATATTTTGAGGAATAACCTTATTTACACATTTTCCTGACCTATCCCTCTCAACAATTTCGAATTTTTCTAGCGGATCCAACATTCTGCTGATTTACAATTCACGAGGTTTTATCACCGATCAAGTATTAATATCGATTGCCATCTAGAAATTTTTCGTAATAATTTCGCAAGTACATTAGGTACTTGTTAAGTATTTGGATTTCATTTTCGAACTTATAGTGGATATATGTTTTTAGATCATATTTTACGTCTTATATGAAGATGTCAGGTCCTTTATCAGGTCATATGGAGGTTCTCCGTTTTATACAGACTGATGGAGGCTGTATTTCAAATGAATGCGTACATGCTCAATGAACGAGTATGGAAATACATAATTAAATTCGTATTCGTCAATACAGTGAACCAATCAAATAAATAAAGGTGTTGGTGAATAAAACCTCGGGGCGCTTCTGTCAAAGTTGAGGTTTCGCGGGTAGCCAAAAATATCACCAAATATGCTGCTTTGCCACTACTTAGTTAGGAAAATGAAGTCACTTTGATAACTATGATATGAAGTCAGTCAAGTTTGATAAGTGACCACTATATAGGGATCCCAGCCAATATTAGGGAGGTCCCAGGAAAGCTAAGTTAAGAGTGTAAGAGCTGGCTTAAACGAAGGAGAGAACTGACTCCAGATTCTGTTAACCAAAAACGGGAAAATTTTGTTTGGAGGGGAAGTGAAGAAAATTTAGAGTGGGGAATCGCGGGGAGCAGAGAGAGGGGGCGGGGTTACAACTACTCCAGGAAACCCCAGGGTGCTAGGGGGTAGACTACTGGTGACTGAACGTTTGCCAGAAAAAGGGTGGCTTGGGAATAACCAACGGCGCAAAGCTGCTTGGGGAATTGGAATACGAGTCAAGGGTGGTTTTCAAGAGGAAAATACTGAACAATTCTTCAAGATCTAAAACCATTTCAGATACATCTGAACACCAGCCGTTTTCACGTCAGTCCGAGCTCTGCTTATTTATGCACACCCTCGGATCAGCTTAGGAGAGCTACATGATTTTTAGTTGATAAACCTTTGCGTCACAATTGCAACGTTTTTCCTTTTTTCTGGTATGTGGCAGAGCCTTTTTTTTTTTTACCATCGACTGGTGTGGCCTTGCCACCGATAGAAAACACGTTCTTGACCCCCCGGGGTTAGACTAATTCATTGTTAGTTAGGCGACTTGGTGCCGCGGATTAGACATTAGTGGAAACCCGTTTTCGTTGTTGCGAGGGGGGAGGGAAGACCGGATCTGTCGCTGTTGAACCCGGCGCGGCGATCCGTGGAAATGTTCTCTTTTGTCGCTCCGCCCCTTCTCATTGTTCCCGCACCCGAATCACCTCGACTCGAAGCGGACTCAGCCCCAATTTCCCAGCGGCACGACCAACGTTTGCGGGACTGATCGCTCCAAATTTCCACTTCATCGATCAAAATGTACCTGTTGGATCTCCCACCTACCACCAATGTTGGGTGGGGATGGCCGTCTGTCGATTTTGGGCAACAATCGATTGTGTCGACGCTACCGACTAACACTCGATGAATCGATTAAAGGGCCCCTTCACGATCAAATCAGCGTGTCAAACATGTTTCGCCAAACTTTGTTTGACGGAGCGCAAACACGTTTATTCAATATTGGAAAAATCTACCCAACAAGCTTCAGTTAACTCAGTCACTAAACTGGATTTCAATCAAACTTGCTGACAAAGTGGAAAGACAGTCTCAAAAGAAGTTTACAGCGGTGCACAATAATAATGCGTGTGCGCCACAAGTCTGGCTGAACTGGATGGAATGGATGAAGATGCGTAATCATTATTGGTCTCTCCAGTTACCCGTCATTCAATCTCTGAGACACTCTGTTAAGAAACAACTATCATATAATGTGATAAAAGATTATTGGTACCTATTAACAGTGAATGTTTTTATCGAAAAGCATAAGCATAAAATGTTTCAAGAGATGTAGAATACGAAAATCAATTTTTTAAAAATCCGTATGTCCGACGGATTAAACAAATGACACTTGGTTCAAAAATCATACTTGGGGTACAGTTGGGAATGAATTCTCGGCATTGGTCAATCGTTAAGAGTGAAATCGAAGGGCGGAAATGTCAAGAATCCGAATATCGAAAACTTTCTAAATAACACTGTTGTTGTTTTTTTATTGATACACGTGAAATCTGAGGAAATTTGACAGAAAAAAGGATCTCAACATGAATGTGAATTTGCTAGGGCACAGCAAAAAATCGCGAAGTATCTTGTGCTGATATAATTGTAGGGGAATTTGTTTCGAGAGTTCCATTTGGAATTGAGTTTTTCAAATCCGTTTCTTATAACTGTGGACAAGTGAAGAGTAGATAGGTATTTTGTTTTACCTTGTTAGATTTCAGTTATTCTACTCGTGGATTTGTACGTTGTGTCCAAACACAGTTGAGAATCAAAAACCCAATATAAAAAATGTAGAAAAAATCCAAATAAAATTGAAACTGACCGTTTTACATGGATCACTTTCTCAAGAATTAAGAAAATCCGTCACCCTGATGACGTCATTGATTGCGATTTCATAGAACGTGTTTCTTTTGAGAGAAAGGAATTGACTGCTTTTGGAGGAGTCAAAACGTTGTGCAATGCATTGGTGTGCATGTTTCATTCCTAAGAGGTGGTGATCAAGTGATCTTCAACGAAGCTCAAAACAAACGAGACCCTTTCACTCAAAAACACTCCAATTCTTTCGTCTTCATGGATATGACTCTTGATCAGAGTGATCGAATTAAACTTCTTCGTTTTCCCCTACACAACATACACTTGACATTGACTTGTTATCGCCAATACCAACTCTTCCTCAAGGTCAGCATCGACTTTTGTTCTAAATTAGTAACACCATCGCCACCAAATCCCTCTTTCTGCCTTCATATTGTGAGGATGTCACACAAGTGGGTAATGGAAATCGTAATTCTCACTCCCTACGTAGCTAGGAAAACGTATTTTCACTAGAAATGCAGGGATGGACTCCAACAGGTAGGTTTTGCTCCTACAATCTCGGTCCTTTTATATGCGGCAACGATTACGAAATTGGCAAACTAGGCTCTTATCTCATTATAGATAAACGGTTCCGGCTCACCTTAATTTCGTTATTGCCTGATAAGCGATAAACTGGCATTTACCATTTTTTTGCAAAACGCAGTCCAATGAGACTGTCAATTCGCATATACAGCATGGAATTTGCTGTTGCTTGTGTATGCAAACGATGTGTTATCTATGAGGATCATGATTTCCAACATTGCTACGCCGAGTCACAGCAAGTTTGCCTTCTCATGAGGTTAAACTGGATAAAAGTTGAGGGTAGAGGATAGGCGAAGGAGCCAGGATCGTCACGACTGGTTTATCAGGACCGAGACCAGGACCAAGGATCTTCCATGGACCTTCCTTATTCCAGTTTCCCTAAAGGTTCCCCCGCAGGCCCTAATAACCGGGTTCGACTCCCCGTTAGAACTCCCAATAATGGAACCGTTGCATCTTGTACGCCCTTTCGCTCCGTTCTATCACCAACAACCTTCCGCCCGACTCAATTCAATTATAGACTTCTTCAAAACATGTAAACTACTCTCCACCAACATTTACCGCAGGAGGGAGTCAAACAAGTTCATTCTTTATACAGAACACCAACCATGTTTATGTTTTTTATAACCCTAATGTTGCCAGAACCTTCCAGAAATTCGTGGCATCAAAGGTGGAGGAATCCGAAAAGCAATATAAACACAGTAAATTATTGCGAAGAGACTCACAATTTTCCTGTTTAAACTAAGCTTAGATCACTGTTCTTCCCTGTTCATTACTTTCCCAACAACCCCGTGCAATTTCATTCAATAGGTTACTTTCTATGATTGAGTAAGACAACCGTTACCCTCCTTACCATTACAGTGGCAAACGTTACTTTTCAAACTAAATTACATCCTCACATCCGATTCAACCATCATTGGCTAGTTCGTACTATTTCCAACTAGCTGTAAACCTGCAATATTTCTTTAGATATGGTGGTCCACTGATGAACTTGAGACAATGTCATTGTTAGGTCGTTCATGATTCTTTCAGCAGTTCAGCTAATCCCTGTGCGTTACAACCGGTTCGCGATGCACAATCATGTTGACGGATGGATTGGACAGCAACCCAGGTCGTGAATTCGTTCCACTGACAAGAAATCTATCCTTACCGAACTAAAAAAAAATACCATTTTATAATCAGTTTTCAAAATTCTTACTTATCCCTTGGGGTCTATTGAATTTAACGTTAGTTTATGTAAAATATTAAAAATTCAAAAACTAGTTGCTACTTCTTCTTTGGATTATTTCCAATTGATTATTCGAAATTTTGAACTTCGCGAGCGTTAGCGAACTCAAATGAATAATTCGCTATCAATCTACTGTATTTCCATTTGGCCATCAATTGATTCGATTCGCCAAATCGGTATCAACTTCGTTGTTTCAAATATAAATTTTGGTATTCGGTTTGGGCTTGACTCGACATCGAAATAACCGATTTGCCAGTCACCTAGGCAACCTAAACCCTCAAATCCTTTTTCTCTAGGGCGAGGTAGTCTTATTGAAATTCATATCTGCGTCAAGCACGAATACGATATGAAGACGTTTAAATATTCCCTTAATGGCTCAAGAATCCGTAACACAAGAAAATACATAGGTCATATTGTAGATTAATTAATGGCTAGAACCTTAATGTGTTGCACAAAAGGCGTGAGCCAGTCACTTGGAATGGAACATACATGAATCCCACTCTTGTGTAAATATTTGAACTAGATAGGCGTTAACAGCAACCTAGAAACGGATGTTTGACAATCCGCGGTCTGTGTGGTTCCTGCTCCCGTTAAATGCCCTTCTATCCTCTGTCATTTACACTGAAATGACATTAATGATAGGGAGAGTCACGTTTATCGATTTCAACGGATTAAAAGGGCTGGCAGCGTGGGCTCTACAGTGGGCCAACTTCTCGGAGGGGACCTTTCATGACAGCGTCAGCTTTTGCGGAGGGCTTTGAAATATTGACGTAACTCTCTGCACCCTCGCTGATTTGACTGTTCGCATTCGCCGTTACGAGCTGAGGGGTTGGGGGAGCTCATTACATGATCTGCGGGGAAGACAAATGAAACCAGGAAAAGGGGGAAGGGTTGTTGAAGTGCACTCAACCGACGTCGCGTATGTCATTTTACTAGAAAGTCGCTAGGGGTTGTTTGAAATAGTTTGGATTCGTCAAAAAGAATGAAGAACTACAGTCACATAGTTGAATATTCAAATGTATTTCATATTGTCGAACTTTTTGTGCAAAACAACTGGTGAGCTACCGCAGTAACATGAATGATTCTAGTATTACATCAGGTATTATGGTATACGATGGAAGATAGAGCTTTCGAAACCATAAAAGCAGCTGGTGCTTCGTTCATATGGTTGGATGTCAGCCTACTTTGGTTCATCATTTTCAATAATGAACCGTTGTAATCGACCAAGATTTAAAACAGAATTGGTGATATGGGAGGTTGCACCAACATTGAGGGATGGTTATGAATAGTGACTCTCAGTAGGAATTGAACAAAACATTGCCTGGCATATGGTGGAATCGAGATGGGAAAATGACAGAACATTTTCTTGGAATGACAGAGTGGATAGCAGGTTTGCATTTCAGCATTCATCTGGTAAATCGAATGAAACGCATGATAAGAATTTAGTCAGAAAATGACCTATTTGGATCTGGGAAGTCGGCTGACTTGTTTTAAACCTGCGTGTTGGTGCATTTGTATTTAATCCAAACTTTTCTCAGAAAAGCAATTAAAAACACGTTAATTTCGACAATGGTTTGCCCGAAATTTAATCATGAATCATAAATCTTCAGAAAGGTCGTGATATGTCAACATTTCCCTTCCGCCGTCATAAAGGTCTCAGGGGCGGTATCACCCTTTTTGACTCATGGAATCCTTAATGTGGTCGAATCCAATATCGAGCCTAATGGCTTACAATTACAGCGACTACATCAAACTGTTCTGTAATGAGGAAACTTGCCGTAACTAACTTATCGCTGGGGAGCTCTTCACTGCCCTTTCTCGTAGAATGCAACCAAAATGCGGCTGGATTCGTTGAAGATCCAGGATCAGAAACTGATAAGAAAGTGCCACTTGGGTGAGAAATGGATTCGTGTAGTGATGAACACATATGGAACCTCAATTATGGCAGCGGAACAAGTAATCAAACCTCTGAATGGTGATAAAAAATTGGTTTTACAGATTTGTGTTTCCTCTTAGAGGCATGTGTATTCATTTGTGGATTAAGAGGGTCAATGTATCTCATGGACAGGTATAGTCGTGAAACTTTGGCAACTAGCTGAGAAAACCCGAACTTCGGTTCACATCCTTTTGGGAAGTCCAGGCACCAAGTTTTCCTGAGCCGTCGATAGGCTATCACTATAAAGTTATGCGTATCGATTAAATTCAACTATTGGGTATACTTATTCATTCTGGAATCTTTAGTCCCTGTTCGCCTTTATTCGCCTGCTCAATAACGTCTTTATTGACTCTACCGATTGGTGTTATTGCCTGTTTTCCCTGAGAATGACTTCTTATGAAACCGGAACCGTTTCCAAGGAAGAATTGACTGATCAAAAGTGTCTCTTTCTTTGGATCGTCGAGAATAGATTCGTCTCAAGTCTCCCCAGGAATATACCGCTAGTGCTGTTCTCAAATAAGAAAGGGCTCCTTCCGCGCCAAATTCTTGACTAAGGGGTGCTGAATCGGACCTGCACTTTAGCGTTTTAAAATACGACTCCAGCCCAACATAGTTGGCATTGGAAGGAGCGGCGACGGCTTTTCAATTAACGTCAAAACCTAATCGTGAGAAATTCTTAAACGTCACCATCATTTTCTTGGAAAACGGCGAGTATCTTTACAAATAACCGGTGCACTTGGGGCGGAATTTAATTTTCTGTCAAGAGCATCTGAGTATATAAATAAATGGGGTCTGCTCTGAAGATTCCATAAGCCTGTCAGAGGCAGCTTTATGTTGATGCATGCTGTTGCTGCTCGGATGAATTTGGTTTGGAATTTTGCCATTCCTCCTGAACAGGATAAAGTTATTCAGTCAAAAAGGTGATCAGCGTCAATCCATTTATTGGCAACTTGCAAGTAGTTGATATAGGTTGGAAGATGCTTAAAATTACAGTTTTAGTAAATAGTAATGTGGTTTATGTTTCCAAATACCTACCTTATTTTATACACTGGTTGGTTTCACTTAAAGTTTGGGAATGGTCGTTTTCATTTCACGTTCATGCTAATAAATATCAGATATTTGATAGATTCTATCAAATACCGACTTTCAACCAGTGTAGTCGCATCCGAGATTACATTAGCTCTGTTTTCACCTGTTGACTCAAGCTCATTTCGTAAAAAGTTGTAGCATTCACAACACAGCCATGTGATCTATTCAGTCAAGTGATCGAGTACAGTCAACGAATCTTTTGCTAGAAAGTTGAACTGATTAGTTCCACAAAAGATGAAACCAAAATTCAAGTTTGATACTCCTGGTCTTTTGTACAGTCACACAATCGGTGATTTTTTTACCTCAATATTTTAATTGGATCCTGGTTATAAAATATTAATGATTTCATTCCCTACTAAGTCGCTATTAGGGGGGAAAAAATAATCTTTGTAAAATCTCATCTCTCAAAAAGTTGCTGGAAAACTATTGATTTTCCAATCAATCTGATCTCTCACTCTCTCTCTACCCTCTTGAGACCTACACGTTACTTGCTTGGGACTGCGACGTTATTAGTCGTGTCAAAACTGAATTTTCATGAGTTTTGTGGGTTTGATTGTATGTAAGAGCGTCTAAAGGTTCACCAAATAGATTTGAATCCATCCGTAAAGTACATTGAGAGGCATATAGATTCAAACCCACTAAAACCTCACCTTCCTTTATGGAATGGGAACTTTGTGCATGCCATTCATGGGGTTGTACACTTATAATAAGGTGATATGGTACAATAAGTTAAAAATATGGAGACACGTGACTTAAGCTTGAATCTAGGATTGGATGCGTTTCGAATTGCAAGACGCAAATATGCCTTCCCAAGAAGATAACTCTTGGTGTTTTTGAGAAGGAGGTTTGCAGATACTGTTGGAGATTCAGTGGAATGTATAGTGACCCAGCAATAAGAATGATCACTGGCAAAAATTCGTCATTCTCTTGATAGAAATATTTGCTGACTACTGTACTGATAACAGATTCCCAGAATCTGGATTTTTTGGAGAGACCTCACGAAGAAGTTGTTCTCACTGATTGTAGTACGTTTGCCAATGATGAATGTTCTTTTCATCTGTTTGAAAAGTTGTTGCTTGAACAGAAAAAATTTACCTATAGCAGTTTCGTGGTCGTACCAACTGGTAGAAGTATAATGCTTTTAAATTCGCCAGTCAAGTCATGAAATCGTAAGCGATTAAGAGAAGTAAGCAATGTTCTTTTGAGATTTATCATTGTACAGAACGTTGATAAGAAGCTTTAGTGGAATGCAGTAAGTTCCAGGAATAAATATGATCAGTGGCAGGATTACTCGTAATGATGAGAGACTGAGGTTCAAAGGATTCGTGATGATGGAATTATGCAATTTGCACGTAGAGGCATCCATCAACTACTCATTTACGGGTATTAAACTATTCTGCACACTTCTATACCTCTATAAACACTCACTTTTATTACATCGTGACATTTATATTTCAATTCCATTAAACTCCTACTAAAGTCCAACGTTATTCTTTTAAAATCAAAATGAAAGCCACTCGCTCAGCATTTATGCATTAGCTCCGCCCGTAATAACTGAGCCTCGGCTGGAGGAAAATGCGAACAAGGTCATAAAAAGGAGACTTGGAAATCGGGGATGGGGCCGTAAACTAAACAATACCGTCGGCATTCCATCGTCTATGAGCGATTTTCTTGAGGCGCCACCCATGCGGTCTGGAAGTAATTACCGCTCTGTGCCATCGTTATCTCTTCAGTACATTGAATGAAAGAAATGTTTGTTTCAGAGTAAAAATACGTTGTTATATAATAGCATAGCATAATTACAAAGTTCCAACCTTGAAAGTTTGTTATGTTTCAATCAAATTATGAACTTTTAATGTGACGGGAATCATGGGCGGGGGTGGTCACCTGTGAATTCAATCGTTCATCCCAGTTGTTATTCATAAATCATCTCTTCACAATATCGTGAAGTTGCGCTCCATCATCCAAAATGTTGCCAAGCGTTTTTCACCATGCGGCGTTGGTCTGTCGTGGTGTCAGCACTCATTTGTGAACGGTTACTTCAAACAACTAGTTATCCGGGTATCTCGATCAAACAGTAACCGTTCATTTCAGTAACATGTTACTCACTACCATAACCATAGGAACGTTGAGAAGTACTTACCTAATTTTCTTACCTTACACCTAGTATCCACCGACTTCAGTTTTTTCTCGGTATGAAGTATCCAAAAAAGATTTTTTTTTTTTTTGAAAATGATTTATTGCACCAAGTTACAACTTATTAGCAACAAATTTTTGACATTTAAATATGGATTGGTTATAGTAAAGCTTAGGTACATAACTAAGTCTCTAATGGTTTCGAATGTTAGAAGTGTCATTTGTTGCACTTGAGATTCACTGAACTTCTTTTTTCACTGTGCGGATTTTGTTATCGCGAACACCTTAATTCACGTACACAGATCATGAGGCTTATTTCTCTTGAGTCGTCTGGATAGGTCGTCAACGTCGAGGAGCTGCACAGCTTCTTCATTGACGTGTAGTTGTAGCCGCTTGTGATGGGCTATAGCGTGCATTCTGATAACTTCGTTTACTGTTGGTATACAAAGTTCTTTGTGAAGTCGAACATTTCGGGTGTACCGGTATGCATCAACAACACACCTAAGTACATTGTTTTGAACCAAAAAAGATATCGAGAAAAAGAGAATGAATTATGAAATTGTTCAATAATTTTAATTGATACAAGGATTAAGAAGATACGCTAGGATGAATTTCATTAGGAAAAGTCTGAATTCTATTTAGAATGCTGAATTTGCTTGGAAAATCCTGAATTTGACTTGACCGGGAAGATTTAGACATCCATGGATAATGGTAGCTGGTAGACAATGCCTATGCTAATAATATATTGTCTGGTGTCAACATCAAATTCTTCAGCATATCAGCACTTATTTGACAGAAATAAGTAGGTAGGTACGCAAGCTCCATGAGGCTTCGATGTATTTCACATTGTAAGTATTCCAGGTTTTAAAATGTCCAAAACATTTCGTTTATAGTAGCAATTTGAACCGTGGCATTAAATGAGTTGGTATTATCAAGAATGGTGATTTAGGAAGTGGACATGTCACAAAATATGTGAAATGGAAATCTTCGTTCCCCAGAAATTGGGAATTTTTCAAAGTTCAGGAAACTGTGATGAAAAATTGGATTCAATTTTGAGGGAATTCGTTCAAAATTGCCTGGAAACGAAAACGTCCATTTATGTTCAAATTAAATGTCTTCATAAGTTAAATGACATTTGCAAAATTCTGAGATTAAAGTTCATCTTAACTGATACGTGGAAAGTGATGCCAAAATGTTAGATCCTGGCCGGTTCTTAATTTTTAAAATTCTGTTGTATTTGATTGTGCTGACCCGGGATTTAGTTATCACGAAACGGTAACTTTCAATACCATTTCATTGTGCCGTGTATAAATCAAAATTTAGGAAAATTCGCTCATGCGATCATACTGCACGACTGGAAATTTCAAAACTGATCTGCGCATAAGGATTGGCTACATAACCGAGACTTTCTTATTTTGTAATATAAATCTTTCGATTAGTATGCCCCTCAAGATGGTGTCCAACACGGCGCAAGCGATCATTAAATTATTACTATGCGTTGTGCGTGAAATTGCGTCTCACGGCGCCAGTCCCTGAACCTTGTGGTCCCCCAAGTGATATGTGACTCACCTCCCTCGACCTACATCAGCACGGGGTACAGCTTATCCGAGTCACAACCATATAAGGACGACCTTAAGAGGCAAGTAGTAGTCCTTATATGGAGACCCCCCTCAACTGTGTATTGCGGCAATCCTACCACCTGTCACACCATTAACTCCCGCGTCTACGGGTTGACTTATGGATTATCGAAATGGTAATCGAATTCCGTTGACCCTAATCGCGACGAATCGGATCTAAGTGATGCAGCACGAATCACGGTTAGGTGAAAACTACTTGGTATTCTAACGAGCATGAAAACTGTATCATTCATCGCACCGTATGTTGTCTGTGCCATTATGACATTAAATATCGTGTCACCAAGATTGGGTCCACTGTATTGATTTAGAATTGCTAATTTCGCCATAGGTGTGTCACATGCAGGCGTTCAGTTGAACGGATATGTTTTATGTAGAAGATTGTTGGTGGTCACAGGTTCTAACCTCTTTGGATACGCAACAATTTCTGTTCGCTTCTGATTTTGATTGATTTGGCAGACAGAAATGCATTTTTTTGTTCATTATTTTCAATATAACCCTTTTTAATCGTACAGCAAAAATGTTATGCCCTCCCTCAAACTCAGTCACTTCATGTTTCAAGGTGCATAGATTCGAAATCTATAATGCCCGTTCGCCGTGCCCCATACAAGCCTTAGAATTGATGCGAAATTTCAGTTCATTCGCTCAAGGAATCCACTTGGGGTGGATCAACATCGCTTCACAAAAACTGGTGAAACGGGTAATTTTTCGGATTTTTTTTACTAGGCAATTTTTTAGTAATTTCGTACGAAAAATCGACTGGGATAGGTTTCAGATCTGCTGAAATTCACCCAATGCAAATAATCGCAATTTCTAAACCCAAAAGTGACCCCCCACAAGCCTCACAATGATTCTTATTATTCAAAAAATACCTATGAGTTGGAATTGGGAGCTTTTTATATCTAATTTTGGAATCGTTCTACGTATTGAAGAACTTTCTTTCCGATTCAACTTAGGCCATTCCCTAAGACATAATCTACCAGTATTTCATTCTTCATTCATCCCCTTCTATAATGAAATTCGAAAGCTCTGAATTATGCTCCAAAAATTACTAAATTATTAATTCTACAAATGCAAAATCACAAGAATCGGTCGAGGATTCTTGCTTTTGTCGGTATTGAAATTATTGACGATTAACCCTCTCTATTTCCCCTAGCAGAATATGCGAAATTACACAACTTGTCCAAAGTAGAGATCGAAGATAAGAATATAAAAAATCGGTTAAAAGTTGATGCCTGAACAACATGGGGCCAATTTGTCAGAAAACCCTCGGTTTTTGCGGTGCTACCTCATCATACTCTTCTCTTCCGTCAGGAAATTCGCAATGTCCTCGATTTGTTGCAAAACTAGATTAACAGTCGGATCGAACGAAAAAAGAATGACAAAAATCGGTTGTGAATTGTTGACAGGCAGCGTTGACTCAATTTTTTATACACATGAAATTTTCTTTGGAAACTCAATTCTCATCAAAGGCGGAAGGGGCACACTATTACATAAGAATAAACACATAGACATACTCCTATAGTGTTGTGATGGATATGGTTAGTTGGCCCCCTCCCGATTTTAGAATCTGTCGCCTTGGGAGATGAACCGGACGCCTGCAAGCGTCTGATTCATCCTCTGAGTGTGGCGGAGCATAATAATGCATCCACCTCCTCGGAAGGGGCAACCATACCATTCCATCGCCCTCACAGTGTCTTCCCATGGATTGATCTAATGGTGTCAGAATGGTCGAAAACAGTATTGAGATATTTTTGTTTTCCAGTAGTTGTCACACCCCCTTGATCGATTCTAATAGGCCTTCCCCCATTGACAAAGCCTTGCTTCAGAGGGACGTTCCAAAAAAATTGCAATTACGAAGAAAACAGAAATATATGCAAAATACGATAGCAATAATATGCAGGGCATCTGCTTGCTCTACAAAGAGATCATACTTAAAAGTCACTTCTTAGCAAGCGGCATCTTCCCTTGTACACCTTCCTTGAAAAATTGTGATCCCTCATTTGATTAAATTGACCATTGCCTATTGCACATTACTGTTTGGTGTGTAATGGGGCATTAGGTCGTAGATTTCCAGAATTTCTGTCGAAAGGGATAAAATTACACAGTGCCCATGGAAATAATGATTCACATTACACGAATTTCATTATGGTAATTATTCTTGTAGCTTTTTTTTTCAGGGCATTATATGCCCGTTTTTTCATGAATATTTCGTTCAATTCACTACAAGGGTTGCACTCCTCTGAATCCTTCCAACACTCCGGATTTGGATATAATCTGAAGTAAAGATCTTGGTAATAACCATCATTACTGTCGGATAACTTATTTCTCATTTGATCTTTCCGCCTTCGACTCACAAACGCGTTCGCGATTCGTTCGAGATATTTTTTTGTTCTAGATTTTCGGCGAACTGTCTTTATAGAGCTGTTCCAAAGTTGGAACTTCCAGCGTGGGCTATCGGGGGGAACGTGGGAGGTTGAACATGAGACCGAGCGTTCGAGCTAATCTGACGAGTTTCGCGTTTTACACCTCAGAACTGAATAAGGTTTTCTCTGGGAGAAAGGGTTAAACTTAAGTAACCGTCCTGCAGCATGACCTTATTGGCGAATTTTCGTTTTATCAGTTGTACCTGGTTAATTGAAATTCGAGCACATAGTTCAGAACTTATTAATAATACGTTATAATGTTTATGTATTCTGCTTTACAATTTTGATGGACTGTTGCGATTCGGACTAAGTCACTCGCGACGAAGTTGTGGAAACCCATTTCAATAAAAACGTAGTAAAATAGAACGTTGCCTGTCAGTAATGTCATCATTAGTTAGGTAATCAACAGTAGTTCATGGTTGTTAATGATGACCTAATCGTCGAAATCGATTCAACTGTATAACTCATTATTTTCGTGGAGATATCGACAAAGTTCTATTTTACTCCGTTTTTATTGACTGTAGCGATTTTCAATAATTTTTTCAAAACCAAGGTTAGAGAATTTTTTTCTAATTGACTCAAATAACTCAAAAACTCAAACAAATCATCTATGATTTTAACAGAATAATATTAGTTAGAAAAATTCATCATCTGTTGAGATGTGCCAATATTTTAAACGAACATTTTGAATGAACAAGCAAATTTTAAAGGGAAAATTCGTGTATGAAATCCCTGTTTAAGCTTCCAAACCCATCTTTGCAGTTTTGGTTTATGATTGTCAATGTTGAACCTTGTAGCCCGAAGCTTTTGTGCGAAACTGCTTGACCAATGTTTTTGGAAATTCGTTGCCTCAAAAAATCATCCATTAATTTAGGATGTTCCAGTTATCTCTGTGTCATGTTCGATCAATCCTAAGTTATAGTGTTTGAGAGTGAAATACCTATTAATAAAACGCTGCAAATTCTTTCACTGGAGTTTATTATTCAATTGGCTCCCGTTCATGATTTGAATTTCTACTAAGCTTTGGAGTGTACCCTATTTGTGATAGATCAGTTGATCATATTTGTGTGCCTCCAGAAATTCAATAATCGCTTTATCACCTGTGAAACACGCACACTCCAAAGCTTAGTAGCAATTGAAATCATGAACGCAAGCCAATTGAATAATAAACCCCAGTGAAAGAATTTGCAGCGTTTTTTTATGGTTATCAGGATACTTCAACCCGTGTATCGGCTATAAACCCTTTAGGAGTTCACTCCAGTATCCACGTTCACTACATCACTACATCACTAGGTTACTGCAATCAAAACAAAAACAATAATAAACCAAAATAACGCAAATATTGGCACCATAAATCGGGCCATACATCGGGAATGGTTTGAGCCACGGACCTGGGGAAGGGCTCAATCGATTCCTCATGGAAAGTTCTTCAAAAAATGTCTGAATTTAGGCCGCCTTGACTTTTTTTGAGGTTTTTAGGGATTTTACAAAACTTTGACAACCCTTAAAGGGCACTTTAAATTAAGTGAGAGCGCTGGCTAAAGAATTGGGGCGTTTTCGGACCAATATTGATTTTTCCTGAAAATTTCAGATTTTTTGCTCAAGCCGTTAGGGAGAAATCGTGCGTACGTGCGTACGGCGGACGGACGGAAAATTTGTTATTGCAGATTCGGATTCTACACCCTTTGAAACGTAAACCATGAAATTTTCGGGGGGGGGTTACAATTTTTTTTTCAAGAGCGATTACAATGGTTTATTATTGAATAATAAACCAAAACGAAATCTCAAACATTCATGTAAGATGTTTTACTGTTTGGATGAGATAGAAATTAGTTCTGTGAATTGATTGGGGCCTCTCATGTTGCCGTATGATAGAATTTGATGGGTTTTCTTGAACGCGAGAACTGTACAAGGATGAGCGAAAATGGTTGTCGTCTGAGGACGTTAATACTAAAACATTATACTATCCACAACGCTGTCTCCCAAGCTTCAGTTTTGTAGAGTTGCAGGTCGATGGGAATTAGCGGGGGTATTTATTTTTGACATGGCATGAGTCTTCTTCGGCAGTAAAAACACATTCGGTTACTAATACAATACCGTCCATTTTTGCAAAATTCGTAGGCGTGCCAAATCCACGTTTTCCTGCCTAGAAAGTCAAGTTCAGGCTGCATGACGTTATATGAAGAGTATTAATTAGAAATAGAAATCACTGTTGAAAAAACTAAACTAAAAAGTATCCACTATGCCATAGAAATTTAAAAAATGTAGGGACAAAATTAGGACGGTTAATATTTGCATTGTTTTACAATGTGCTACTATTTCAGTGTACATAAAAACAATATGACGATATTTCAGCACATATTAAACAAACAATCGTATTTTTAAGACGAATTCTCGCACAAGACCTTTTTCTAAGTTTCCAAACTCACCTTAGAAATTTGTATTTTTAAATTCAACATTTCACGAATTTTTAAAATTTTTTGATCGATATACGCATCATTACCACTCCCTATAGACCACGAAGACAGCAAATCTTCTACAAAAGTGGTTACAAGGCATACGCAACCTTGTTTGATTTCAGCGGCTAATGGAGAACGCAGATAATATTATCGACCCTACTGTTCTGTGTCCGTAGGTAACTTCAGCCTCTTAACAATGGCAAATTAACCTTACCTGATTCCGAAGCTGACCCCAATTTCTCATTTAGTTGAGGCGAATCCGGGTGAAAGCCTCGTAGATCACGCAGCGCTGAGACGCCTTTGTCAAGTCCGTTACGAGCGGCCCTTTTTTGTAATTATACTTCACCGTCGTTAGTGTTTCATGAAATAGCTTGTTCTTTTTTTTTTTTCTTTACGTTCCTTCCTACTGTTCAACTTGAATGACCTCTTAATTGGTTGCTCTGCCGCAGGAAAACGGGTCTATAAATATGATCTAGCTGGAAGACCTTTGAGGCTCTTTCACGACCATCAATCACTCCACCCGTTGAAGTTCTCCTCTGTGAATTTAGAATTTTGTCATTTTGTAATTTTTGTCATTTTGTCTGCTATTTGCGCCTAACGAAACGAACTGCTGATTCTTCCACGTTACCCGTCAATCTTAGCTGATATTTGTTCTGACCCTCATTTTCAATAAGACTTTTTGGGTATCAGGGTAACTTGATAAGCGTAATTATGAAATAAAGCGAGAATCTTATCTTGTCAACGGTTTAATTAGAACGTTTTCCTTAGACACGAAACTGCTGGATTCTGTGCTCTCTTCTGCGGTCATAAAGTGAAGTACTAATTTTATTCGCTCTTAAAGTTAATTTCTACACTAGTTACTCTCTAAAGCTTTAATTTAGTATGTAGACTCCTCATGACTTTTACCTGACGTTGCATAGGCCTTAGATCATCCGAAAGGCTCCTAAAGCTGATTTCTACGTCATTTGCTTTCTCAAGCTGTAATGTAGTAAGGAGACTTTTACCCGACTATGCACAGGCCCAAGATCAACTGAGAGGCTTTACGCGCCATTTACACTCTGAAGCTGTAATTTAATGTGTAGGTAAATTGTTTAGGACTTTTATCTACGACGAATAGGCCTCGATTCAGCTGAGAGACTAATAAAGCCAATTTCTATGCTATTAGAACTTCAAGCTGTCATTTAGTATGTTGACTCCTTAGGACTTCAACCTGATCAGCCTAATTCTTATTACTGAGCTATAGCTCCATAGCTGTAATTTAATATGTAGGTAAATTCCTTAGGACTTTTAACACCTTGTGGGCTCCCTTGATTTCTCAGATGGACTCGGATCCTCAGAGTAATTCCAGGAACGACTCCACGGATAGTATTGAATTCGCTGTAAGCAATCGGAGTTCTTAGTATCCATGGATTCATTATTTCCGAAACTATAAAATGTGCTGAACTATGGATGGACGGACTAAGATCCATTGTGAGATGTTGTGTATGCATCTCGCCTTTATGAAATGTTGATGGATACTTTACAGTTGGAAGAGCCCCGGAGCAGAGATTTGTTTTTTTCGGAACAGCATCTCCAGGATTAGATTTTCTGAAGGATCTCTCTTCTTCCTAATCGTTCATTACGACTCCGCACATCACTGTTGGTATTAAAATATTCGGATTAGAGAGATGGGAAGGTGTTGTAGAAGTTTTGTTCCAAGATGATTCCTCTTTGACTGTTCTGGATATGGGCGGTTCAAAATAGTCCACCATGATTCGGTAAGTCCTCGAATAATGGTGAAGTTATGACTAAGACTCTTACAGTCGCACAGCTGCCTAAGTTCGGAATAAGTTCGGCTCCGCTGCCTCTTCAGTAGTCCCCCTTTGCCGGGGTGGTAGTCAGAGCAATGATCGCAACCCACGGAGATCTCAAAATATTGATGGATCGTCCAGCGATCCGGTAATTGACGTCAATTAAGCCCACTCAAAGCCGTTCCGATCCTTCTCATTCGAGCCGATCTCGGATTTGATTCAAGTTGGCCCTCCGCATCATAAATCTCCGTCGTCTTTTGTAGTTATTGTTCTTAGCGGCTCAGAACATAAATAATAACCCAATAGCCCCCGTTAACCCTTCTACTGTATCTGGGTATCTTTAGTAAATATGAAGAATTCACTACAAGATGATCAAATTGCTTGTTCTAATGCAATTGATTTAATGTACCTAATGACATCTTGAATATTATTTCCTTCCCTAATTATCCAAGGCCCGTTGCAAATAAGCTGCAAAATAATCGGGACTCCAGAAAAACGTTTTCTATCAGTCACACACGTGACACATTGTGACAGTGCACAAGACGTCACAGCGTCCATTCTATGTCGTAGGTTTTCGGTTAGTTTTTTTTATAATAAAACTATTGATTCAATTCTAAATATGTATTTATCATAACATACAATTTGATCGATATGGTCTGCTGTATTCTTGTCAATCACTACCACAGAACCTGACATCAAGAAATTCTGAATCTCTTCCACCAACCCCAAGCATGGCTCTGATCTCCTTTCTTTAAAAGTAATTTTATTGCGATAATATAGCAGTTATAAAAAGCTTGCAATTGTCTTTTGATTTGCCTCACTAAATATTTGTTTTTCTCTTTTCTTTAAAAGTAATTTCGCAGCAGTAAAATATCAATTATGAAAAACCTGCAATTGTTTTTTGATTTCGTACAATAAATATTTGTTTTGTCGTTCTCCCAAATGTTCCCCTTTCATCGGTTATAGTTTCTTTATTTCTTTATTTTTCTGGTCTTATTTCTTTATTTGTCTGTTCTTATTTCTTTATTTCTTCTGGTCACAACTCTTCCCCCGGTCGGGACACTGGAAAATGTACAGCTTTTCAGAGAGGCGGTAGTTCAAAAATACTACTGAAATAGATGATATTAGATTAAATAGATCCCCATATTACCTCCTTCCCAAAGAGCGAGAGGAAGAAAATACAAGCCAAGTTACCAGGCCAGAATAGTATCCACAAGTTTTGCAACTTGAACTTGACAACCTCAACGATATCTTTCTAAAAACGCTGCAAATTCTTTCACTGGGGTTTATAATTCAATTGGCTTGCGTTCATGATTTGAATTTCTACTAAGCTTTGGAGTGTACGTGTTTCACAGGTGATAGAGCGATTATTGAATTTCAGGAGATATGCATAGAGCATGTAAATCTGTTCTCAACCAAAATACCCATTTGGATTGATCAGTTGATCATATTTGTGTGCCTCCTGAAATTCAATAATCGATCGATCACCTGTGAAACAGGCACACTCCAAAGCTTAGTAAAAATTCAAATCGTGAACGCAAGCCAATTGAATAATAAACCCCAGTGAAAGATTTTGCAGCGTTTTTTATGGTTATCAGAAAGCTTCAACCCGTGTATCGGCCTTTTAGGAGTTCGCTCCAGTGTCCACATTATTTCACTACATCACTAGGTCACTGCAATCAAAACAAAAACAATAATAAACCAAAATAACGCAAATGTTGGCACCATAAATCGGGCCATACATCGGGAATGATTTGAGCTACGGACGTGGGGAAGGGCTCATTCGATTCCTCATGGAAACTTCTTCGAAAAAAGTGCAAATTTAGGCCGCCTTGACTGTTTTTGAGGTTTTTAGGGATTTGACAAAACTTTGACAACCCTTAAAGGGCACTTTAAATTAAGTGAGAGTGCTCGCTAAAGAATTGGGGCGTTGTCGGACCAATACTAATTTTTCCTGAAAATTTCAGATTTTTTGCTCCAGCCGTTTGGGGGGTATGCCGTGCGTACGGCATACGGCGGATGGACGGAAAAACTTTTATTGCAGATTTGGATTCTACAGCCTTTGAAACGTAAACCATGAAATTTTCAGGGGGGTTAACTTTTTTTTTTCAAGAGCGATTACGATGGTTTATTATTGAATAATAAACCATAAGTGCAGTAAGGAGGGTTTTGATTGGGAAAACGTTGATCCGAAAGTGAAACCAATAAAATGCTTCAGTTTCCTACTTGGTTTCTGAATGTTGAATTAGGAAATTCACGAATGGGCTACAAAGGGAGTACATTTCAATTTTCAGAGGTAATCCGGCAGAAAATCTCGGGTCCCAATGACGTAGGATTCGTAATAAGTCGGAGCTGAGGCATCTACCCAAACATCCTGGTATTCATCAGATGAGCCCGGCCAAGGTAGCTTATGGTGGGCTGTGAAAAAAGGGAGCTGGATTTGTTTTGGGGCGAAGTGGAACGTTGGTTTTGGGGCTGGTGCATTCGTTCGATTCTGACATGTGGGAGCTCATTAGTTTACGAGTAGGTGCGGAAAATCTTCAGTATTTTGTGGATAACTACAAAGTTGTCAAACAAATAACTATGGCCGATGGCTGGGTTTCGTTTGAATGTTGGTATACTGCTTCGGTGCGTGAAGATTCGGCGGTATTACGAATTGTGTCAATGGAAAATATACGTAAACGCATTATTTCCTCAAAATTTTTTCGTCCGTGTACATTCAAGTTACGATAGTCAAGTCAGGAAATGCCCACTGGTATGGTCCAATAATTCCTTGTAAAATAAGAACGCGTTATTAGCTTATTTATAAGTCACTGTCGAGACGGTAGGTATACCGTGTCCCTTCAAACGCAGTAAAGACTCAAGGCTTGTTGGTTACGAGTATTGGCCTCGAAGGCTATTAGTCGTATTTCAATCCCTTCTCACCTCTGAGACTGAAGCCAGGTAGATAGGATTATCGAATATCAAAGAACTTCCCTCTCACAACAAGTTCGATGCTAGGAGGCCTGGGTTAAGGCGCTATTCTCAATACTGTCTCTTTCGGATAACTGGTTACGTTGTTACAATCGCATCCTTTTACGATCCAAGCCGTTTCGCCTTTCTTTCGTTTCCCTGAAGTCATTCTTTTTTTCCAGACTCTTTCCCTAAAGTCTCCGTTTTTTCCTACGAAGCCATTGGTTTTCAGACGATTTCCCCGACATAGGATCCCCTGTTGGGAGGATATCCCTGGAACGATCCCATCGAAGTTTCACATACCTATGTTGGCGCTGGAATAGATATATATGCTTCAGCTTGGTGTAACGATGCACGGAATAGAGACGAACGAAACCCATTGAGAGAAATCCTTGTACTCGAAGAACCAAGAGCTGTCTGATAATTACGTTCAGGCATGAAGCCGAAATTGGAAGTACAAAGAATAATAATAGGAGATGAAATGGAATAGTAACCCCTTCCGAGGGTTGAGATGATTACCCTGCAATACTCGGAGTATACCCTGGTACAAGCTCATGGCAGCTCAAGAAATGGAAAGACCACAGAAAGCGAGAAATATTTTGGTTTTGGATGACAAACGAATTTACAAACTTCTGCACGGTTACAGAACTTCCGAGTTTTTCTAACCTTGAACATAAACTTAGGCGGATCTTTTCGTTCTGCATTGTTTTCAAATTATATGTTGAAATACCCATTTCCGATGCTAGAAAGTTTTCCTGCTTAGTCCCAACATAAAGATAGAAAGTTATTTTGCTGTGGGTTGCAGCGATATTTGATCTATCCGATCCTAAATCTAAAACCACGAATATTATGGTAGTTGTTCGCTAAAATTGTCAGCCCAATATCACTTTCCATATAACCTTCTGATGATTAAGAAAGGGAAAATGAGATTTTTTCATTTCATCAGATTGCGCTGAATCATGTTCTTCATACGCCTTCTGGAAACCCACGCTTGCCCCGTTCAAATTTTAATGAATCGGATTGAACATACGAATGTAGCTAACAGGTTCTGCCTTGCTGAATCTGTTCTGGCAGGGTGGAATAAAGATTTTTTCAATATCACGAAAGGCGGCTTATCTGCCGAGTGAGCAATTACGAAGTCACTGGGCGGAATGATTGAGGATTACATTACTCGTCCAAGGTGGTTCCCTCTCGGTTTTTTTACGAATGTGTCATTCGAAAACAACTACACGAACTTGGGTCGTAGCATAGGAATTAATGTGTCATTCTACGTAAAATATTCATAAAATGTTTCCTAAAAACGCTGCAAATTCTTTCACTGGTGTTTATTATTCAATTGGCTTGCGTTCATGATTTGAATTTCTAATAAGCTTTGGAGTGTCCTTGTTTCACAGGTGATAGAGCGATTATTGAATTTCAGGAGATATGCATAGAGCACGTAAATCGGTTCTCAACCAAAATACCTATTTGGATTGATCATATTTGTGTGCCTCCTGAAATTCAATAATCGCTCTATCACCTGTGAAACACGTACACTCCAAAGCTTAGTAGAAATTCAAATCATGAACGCAAGCCAATTGAATAATAAACCCCAGTGAAAGAACTTGCAGCGCTTTTTTTTTTTAAATGGTTATCAGAATACTTTAACCCGTGTATCGGCTATAAACCCTTGTAGGAGTTCACTCCAGTATCCACGTTCACTACATCACTAGGTTACTGCAATCAACACAAAAACAATAATAAACCATAATAACGCAAATGTTGGCACCATAAATCGGGCCATACATCGGGAATGGCTTAAGCTACGGACCTGGGGAAAGTGCGCGTGGAAAGTTCTTAAAAAAAGTCCAAATTTTGGCCGCCTTGACTTTTTTGAGGTTTTTCGGGATTTGACAAAACTTTGACAACCCTTAAAGGGCACTTTAAATTAAATGAGAGTGTTGGCTAAAGAATTGGGGCGTTGTCAGACCAACATTGATTTTTCCTGAAAATTTCAGATTTGGGAGAAATTGTGCGTACGGCGTACGGCGGACGGACGGAAAAATTTGATTGCAGATTTGGATTCTACACCCTTTGAAACGTAAACCTTGAAATTTTCAGGGGTGGTTACAATTTTTTTTTTCAAGAGCGATTAGAATGGTTTATTATTGAATAATAAACCAAAAGTCCACGAGGCACTTTTTGTTGGAAATTAGTTTGGTTGAAAAATCAACCCCTCGCAAGTTATAAACCAAAAGAGTGAACTTGAAGTAGTAGAGGAATATACCAGTATCTCCGTGTGACACAATACGGCTTAAACGAGTTGAAGATGAGATCTCCCGTGATCCCATTAAAAACAATATGTTATCCTATTACGTACATCATTAATGTTACTCAACATTAAAAATCGCTTATTCGTAATAACTAATATGACGCTCATTGTTTCTTTTCAGGTAAGTAATCTGCCGTTGTTTGTTGACCCAATTAGTGGTAAGTTGATAGTGTATTATCTCTTCTCTTTTGTTCTTACGTGCCCAATCATCACTTTCCCAGAACCATCTACCTGCGTTGTTATCGCATCACAAAGTCCAATTGACATTACTCACACCTAGATAAGCGATTGTGTTATTGCGTGACATGTATCTGGTTTGTTAACCAAAACATTCGGTTGATCGTTTTTTCATTAGGTTATTCTAGTTTGATTTAATCTTGTTTGAATACAATCTCGTTACAGGTGGTCTTGATTATATCGGTCTAAAATGATCTCTGTCTTGTCTGGATATAGTCGCCCTGGAGGTCGTAATATTATCTTACATTAAATCCCGACCTAACGGCAATTTATCAATAATTATAAGAAGGCGGTCTTGTCCCGTTTACCTTATTTAGCTTCGTCCTCTTTCCACTGCCACAGAGTTATCAATGTTACGTCATCCCTCTCGCTTATGAACGCTGATCGTATGGTACTGCATCAAGGATATTTTAGGCGTGTCATCATTCATACGGTGTGATCTAAAGTCCAAAGCTACAAATCATTATTGTTTTAACGCAAACCAAATTATTTCGAGGTAAAATTGTTTTTTAAATTGGATACTGAAAATTATAAAAATAAAACATTAATTGAGGTTTTTCAACATCAGACGGTCTAACTGTCGCTGAACCCAACGCCACAGCTCTTTGAAAGTTTGAAAATGTTGAGAGTTTGTTAGTTGCCTGTCTTTCTGACAGGTGAAAATGTTGGATAGATGATTAACTTGAAAGCAGACAGTCACTTCAATCCTCCCAGCTCAAATCACGATATCTGGACTTGGTAAAAGCTGATAATCCAAGGGCACATTCAACCCTTCTTGCTTGCAATGAAATACCAAGTTCATTGCTGTGCTGTGCGAGTTCCTATTAGAGCCCCCAATTGCCTCTCCATTCCTCTCTTGTACAATCATAGAGGTGGTGGGTCTGGTGGACTTGGCGCTCCTTCGAAGCGCTGAGGCGAGGCGCCTGCAAGACCCACCGGATATCCCTGAAGCTAAAAAGTCCAGTATCGCAAGCTTAGCAGTTTCAAATACAGGGTAGGGGAGCTGTGTACAATCGTCACACTTGATGGAAAGAAGACGATTGCTGTATTACATACTGCAAGAATTGTCTGTGGCGAGTAGGTATTTTGGTTGCATTTCTAAAGAAAGAAATTATTTCCTATAAGTGTACATGGTTGGCCTTAGGTGCGTACGTGTATTTAGTGCGAGGCAGGAAGTAAGATGCCTCTACTGCATTAAGCAGATGTCCATCGGTGATGCGGGTAAGGCCAGTGGTTACCCAATTAACCACAATTCGTTCCCTCCTTGAAAGCTGGGGCACGAAAGTATCGATCGGGTAGCTGTCGTGGAGTATACCACATAGACCATAGTACACCCTGACATTGCTCAAACCAGATGGAGTCGGCTCAATGTTGCATGTAGGAGATTTCATCCACAATACGCATAGGCAGAATCCCAATGGAGCAATCACCAATGGCTCTCCGTGCCAAAACTTCAGATTCATTGCTCTAATGACTTGGCACCCACATAAATCTGATGGCAGTACCTAAAGTTGTGGTTTGGTGCAGTAATATACGGAGTCCTTGGGGATCATCGGAATGTGAGTCCCTGACAGCCTCAATCCCATCAGATAGTTCCCAATATTCATAAATTTACCATCAATTTTTTCAAATGTTTGTACTTTCACGTGGGTTTTTGACGTGCCATACCCTCCAGCTTAAGAACAATGAACCCATGAGCAAAATCCGAGTCTCTACTTTTCTAGTTCTAAACGTGAATGTTACTTTGAGCTGTTAAAAGTAACTAAAAGCAATCAGATTGTGGTGAAGAGTACAGGGTGGTAGTGAGAGGGGATAGGGATACAGGATAATCTCTTAAGCCGGAGTGATCCTGATTGAAGAGGAATCGGGATCCGCCCTTGAAATCACATCTACTGACAAGTTCCTCCACTCGAATTGTGCAAAGAGAAATCATTGTGGTCTCCAAAAATTGTACGTAAATCGTCCTCTAATTACGTAACATGGTTGTCTCTCCTTTTTGCCACTGACATAAATCGGTCTTGACATTTATGCGACCCAGCTCCTCACCTATTTAGGTTATAGTTACACGTTTCACTGGGTCTAAGTTATCGCTCGCATTGATATTTCGGTGCCCCGAAAAAACCTTCACTCCGAGATAAGTCCGAAACCACGGGACTTGGTGACGAGCGTGTGGCTTCCCTTTTATGGGCATGACGCCTCAGTTCGCATTCGAGTCGGTCGCTATCCTCACGGTTCTGCCTTTATAAGGTAATGGTGCGGGATTTTTTTTCTTTCAGGTCAGGTTTAATAATGTAATTTGAGTCTCCCTGATTCGTGTCAGAGCTGTTAGCATTCAAAGATCACACTGTTACCGGTAATGGACGAATAGCGGTCGAGTATCGAATATTTATTCACTTACGGATATAAAACTCGTACGGTCTCAGGTACTTATAATACACTTCTTATCGAGTTCATTTTATTGATCTGGGTGGAACCTTTTTTTCTTTACCAGATAAACACGCTAACTGCGTTAGACATGAATACTTTTCCTTCTAAATAAAAAACGTCGTAATCCAACTCGCAAAAGGATTATTTGGTGTTTGCACCGCCCATTTTACATACTTCACACCGAACGGTTAACGGAACTCTAAATTGATTAGTAATACTCCGAATTTTTCGGATTCTGCAATAACAAAATTTTGACATGAAAGCACATAAACTCAAGCATCAATTTGGATATGTCTACTCTGGAACATATTTCAGAAAATTCGATGATGTGTGTACTCATGACGGAGAGTTGTTTAAATTTGGTCTGTTATTTAGAACATAAAGGGACACTACTTTGAATTTTACTGGTGGCATTGAAGGAAAAAACAAACACATAAACTCACCCATAAATTTGGAAGTTTCTACTCTGGACCCTATTTTTATAATACTTGGATGTGAATCTGCCATATAATGAGTTGCTACTGGTGCCATCTGTTGGGGAAAAAACAAAAACTCGCCCACAAATTTGAAAATATCTTCTCTGTAACCTATTTCATAAAATACTTGGATTTGAATCTGCCAGACTGAAATCTGTCAGTTGTTCTGATTTGGTCATTTAGAATCGGACAAAAAAGTTACCTCTATTGGTCAAATACCTTGGATGCTGCTGCCATCTGTAGAAAAAAAAACCTGCAAATTATTACACGAAGACTTATGGTATTTCAATTCAGATTACTGGCCTATGATTATAATATTTAGTCTGTGGTACATTATTTAAATTCTGCAGTTCGTGCCTCCTTGTCTTGTAATTGTATTCTGGATATCCCAAAAGCTGTCTATTTAAAATGTCAACACTTTGGGTCGATTAGGAAAGAAATTTCCTCCAAGGCTCCTTAAACCGATCAGTTTGCCCGATCGATACCTCTTAACTACATTAGATGGCTAAGCAACATAGGAAAGCAATCAGGAGTAATTTCATGTAACTGTAACAAACTTCGAAATTCGATTCTGGTCAAATTTTGCGTCGATCTTTAGTGGCGGTCAGAAGAAAAGGTTGTTTTCTTCAGAAATACAGGCGTGGTCTCTACCTACAAGAAATAAATTAATGTGTTCAATCTAATTGAAACATCTACATTTCACTAGTTGCTCTGTACATTACAACACCTGATACCTGAGCACCTACAATGGTGAACAACTAAGAATTGATGAAATCGAATACAACATCTACCTACGTTTCATTAGTCCTCTAATACATACATTCTCGAAAAGAGAATTCGATTGCAATGATATCAGCTGATTCGAGTGCCCCAGTTTATTAGGCTTTTTCCATATTTAAAACCGGTTCACATTCGTGTGATCATTTTCTTCTCAAGCGATCTGAGTGGGATTATTTAATTCATTAAAGTGGTCATTGTCAACAACCAAAACACTATACTTATTTCGAATTTTCAATATTTCAGCTTTTCAGTGCTATCCTTAAGGATTGTTCGAGAGTCAGTCATTCTTGACTACACTCTACTCTTTTTTGTGGTCTTGGACACAAATTTTCCACTTTTTGGTTCACCAGTTTTGGAGGGAAACTCTGGACTTCGCATAATGTGTCCAAAAACGTTGAAAATGCGAACTTTTCGGCGGACTTCATAAAATTTATTTTAAAGTAAAACTGGGTACCATGTCCTGTCAATAAAAAATGTGCATTTACGGTACAATCAAAGATAAATCCATTAAAAAGTGGGATTTAAATCAACTTTTTCGAAAATTTGGTGTGACTAGAGATGGCCATCGAAACATAAAATATCGATATATCGATGTTTGATAGTATCGGCGTTAAAA
Source organism: Creontiades dilutus (assembly GCA_031894815.1). NCBI lineage: Eukaryota > Metazoa > Arthropoda > Insecta > Hemiptera > Miridae > Creontiades > Creontiades dilutus. Next base: position 288,792 of record JAVIWC010004017.1, read on the forward strand.
TATCGATGCCGATATACAGGGCGATTCCCTCGTAGTGTACGAAAATTGTTTGGGTAAAACTAGACCGAAAATGGAGCAAAACGCCGCCAACCGCACTGTTCTATCCTAACCCGTTCTGGAGATATGATTTTTCAAAGATTTTTTCGAGGGACGTTTTTTCCCATAAAAGCTGGTTTATGTGCACTTTGCTCCTATGTTTAGCGCATTTAACCAGCTTTCGAATGATAAAATCACATTTATGATTTTGGTTCGATTTCGTAGAGAACTTCACATTTCAAATCCGAAAACATGGTGCATTACTTTGGTATGAAAATCAGGTACCTACTTAGTAGATAAATTATAGGTACCTACATTATGATACTCACATTATTAAAATCTGTATTTTATAAAAAACAAACTCTTCTGCGGTAGAGATAGGAGAAGTATTATTGACAGAAAATAAACGTTTGGTCTGTTTGGGTATCATAATAACAGTGACTTCGACCTTCGGAGTCCTTTGAACATTGCCGCTTGTAGATTAGCAGTTCTTTTTCCTATTAAAACGGGACGAGTTTAATATTCAGTTTGCCGATATACCTTCTTGGATGTGCACACATTTTTTGCCTGACAGATTGAATGGTGCGAGTTACCTTGATTTTTTGCAAAACGAACTACCACTACTTTTTCATGGTATTCCACCAAACGTTCAGCAAAATATGGTACCTAAACATATCCAATACTATTGGTCCTTGCATCCTCGATAGACAAATATCGATATGTAAGAGAAAAATATCGATATTTCGTTACTATCGACTATCGATGGCCATCCCTAGGTGTGACACATGAACTTCAATTGTTTTCAACTTAATTCAACGCTGATTCAACTCCGTTTTGTAGTTTAAAGCCACTGGGGTCTTTTATGGAACAGGGAGGGGGGGGGGGATGGGTTTAAAAATCAATAAACCCCTAGACAACATGGGCTTAATGTATGAACATGAGTGTTCTTCCTAATGCTAATACCATGTTTTTGTATGGGTAGGACATGGTACCTTGTTTTCAGTTCGCCATAATAAGTACTTTAGAAAAATGGGTTTCAAGAAGATGATCGAATCTTGTATGATAGAGGTTCAAAAACCCATAAATTCGTTGACAAAATGCTGTTGATGTATGAACATGAGTTTGTTCTTCCTTTTGAAAATGCCATTTTTTTTTGCGTGGGTAGGACTTACTACTGCGTTTTTAGTTCGCCATAACAAGTACTTTGGAAAAATAGGTTTAAAGAGGTTCGCTGAAAAGTTTGTATTTTTGAAGTTTGGACATTGTGCGGTGGTTGGACAAATTTGCTTTTTGATTTGTCCACAATTTGATGTTTTTAGAGATGGAGTCTTGTGCCATGAAAGTAAACCATCATAATTTTCTTCCTTGGTCGACACGTATTTGTTCATTATTGAAAATGCTCAGGCAAAATGCAATTTAATCTAATAATGGATTACGATTGATTTCTTCGAAGTATCTACCTTCTTCCAATTGATCAAAGAACTGAACGGCCTCCACTTGAAAATCCGATTTCCCACCGCAGACTTCCCGCTGACAACGACAGATTTGAGAAAAAAAACCTCGAAACGTAGCGAGAAAGGACAAATATTTGCTGCCACCCAAGAATTTATCATCGTCGTATTTTTGCTTCGCCAACGCGGAGGGGATTCGAAATAATTACGACCGGTCGTTATCACGGGCGAAGAATTTTCAGAACAATGGTAACTGAAGAAGAGGTTGACCTGAATACCAGGTGCGCTGTTCGCAGCTGAAGGCACCTGAGAGTTGACTGCTATAAAAGGTAGCTTGCATAACGTTAAAATACCAGCTCTGTCACACGGTGAATAGCGTTGAGGAAAAATACTGCACGTTCTTATTCAAAGGTTGTATGGGTATTTATCTAAATGTGTAGACATCCAACCCGTCTGTACGGATCGCTGTTCTGCAATGAGCATCGTTGTGGATCGTATTCCACCATGGTGTGAATGGTCAGAAAACCACTGTTATCAAATCAATACATGATTTGTGGCGGAGATTCCATGATTAAATCTGGGAGTTATTGATTGTGCTGACCACAAATCCGTTACATGTTACTTCCTATGTAGTATTTCCAGGTATTGATAAGGGTGATTCTCAGTTAACGGGACAATCGAGGTTTTGATTCTGACTAAAAAATTTGTTCTCCTAAATTTATGATTTTTTTATTATACAATCTAGATGTCACTCTAATGGTATAGTGATGTACAAGCACGCATGATTTTCGTTTGTTTCCTCAAAATTCAGGTTTTAAAATTTTATATGTTACGAGAATGGTATCTATCCATGACAATGAGCTTTGTCAACCAAATAACGGTAGAATTACCTAAATGATGTGTAGGTAAGGTTGAATAAGACTTTGTGCTAGAACAAGTATCACATTTTGATATTAGTATTTATTTAGTATCAAATATCAAACTTGAAAAAAAAAAAAAAAAAAAAAATTGTTTCAAACAGCTATGACGGCTTTTGTGTAGCCACAACAATGAAGTTTAAAATCGCCACGACAATGAGAAATCAACATTAAACCTTCTGCAATTAGGAGTCTAATGAACACTTATAGAAATTGAAACTTGCATTAAATAGAGTTTTTACATCTCTATCCCAAAATGAATGCTAAACGGATCAATAAAATTTTGTTAAGAGTGATTTTCAAACCCATAACAATGAGAAGTATGTAACGTACACACCTGTTTTACAAACGGCTAACTTCATTTTTGAGCCCCAACTGTATAGAAATGGCAGGGTTACCAACGCTGAAAAAACTTTTAATTGCCAAAAAATGCCCTCATTTGAGAGAGTTACGATGATTTCCTTCAAACCCATGACAATGAGACAGAAGGTGTGGGACAAACTTTGAGCACTTGATTCGTACAGACTATCTAAAAGTTAGTCCCCCTTGTAAGCGCACTACATCAAGTAACTAATTCTAAAAAAATACTAGTTAAAATATTTCCGGTAAAACGTACTTTGAGCGGATAAAATTTCGGATTAAGTTCAAATTCTGACTCACGGACAGACCATGACAATGAGATTAGAGGTACATTTCGATCAATTACCGGCATGTACAATGAAGAGTAGCCGAACTTTACGACAGCCATAAATAGGCCTGGTTACCACATAATAATTGCAAAAATAATTTTTGGGATAAGTTGAACAGATAATTATTTATCAACGAAGGACAGCGATTGTCCCGTTAAATGAGAATCACCCGTAAATGATAATAATTTAGCCCGTTATCCAGTTGTATTTGAAGAGTGTGAGGCTTAGTTTCCTGTTGGTTTCGACCTACAGAATGATCAGAAACTGCATGCAGGGTTATATGTTCCGTAAAATTTTGTGTCATGAAAAATTGCTGAGTTGGCAAGGTATGGTGAAGAGCTGTGGTTGATGGAATCCTTCGCTGAATTGTCTCTTCTAGACGAACCCGGGCTTACACTGCTGATCAAAATTTAATTATCACTGCCGAAGAAACTCAGTTTCAGATTCGTGATTGCAGGATCGTCAAATGCATTTCTAATGACACCTATTCCTCTTTTTCGGTTAATCGATATCCAGAGAAAGTAGTGTACGACGAACCCCAGCGGGTAGCCCATCAAACGTCCATCAAATCGTTCATCCAGTTGGTCTCTTTCGAGGGCTTATCGAAATTGTTCACGTCATTGAAAAACTGAGTTCGCTCCGAAGTATTGGGAAATAATATGGTTCATTTTTGAGGATTTTACAGCCGAAAATTCACTGTAGTTATCTTCTGGGTTTTGAGTGAGCTTTGCTAGATTCCTAAGTTTTAGTTTTTCAAGATTTTTTGAAACTATTCAGCGTGAACTTTCTTTTTCAATGACCTACCTTTACAATTTTGGAAGACCCTCGAAAAAGGCCAATTGTTATACGAAACCGAATTTGTTAACAAATTGTGTTTTGGGTATAGTACAGACTGGACCATTCTCAGTAGAAACGTATTTTACGATCCGGCAACCCGGATCCCGAAACTGAGTTTTTTGGCAGTGAACCCCTGATTTTGACCAGCAGTGTAAGTTCTACCAACATTTTTTCAAAATCGAAACGAAACTTTTTACGGGGTAGCACTCTTGCTCCGGAACCAAGGAGCTGGTCATGGTGCGTGCAGATTTGAAAAAAATCTAACATAAACATAAAAAGTTATGTTTTGTCACTGTGCGTGACTATAGCTTGGTTTTTCAGGATTTTCCCTACACTGGCTGGATGGCCAAATGAAAGATGTGTAAATATTAAGGATGTTAGCAGCAGTGTTCCCTGAAAAGGATTCAACCTTCTGCCAATCGGCAACCAGCATCTTCTGTAGGTTATTGAGATGCTATCACACCTGTGGCGTTTATTGGAACTATCAGTAATATACGAACGATTAAACGTAGGTTTTAGTATTTTACCACGGTTTTCATAATTATTACGAATAGAGCGATCTACACTGTACTGTGCCTCTCCCGTTCAATCTCCCACGGAAAACCTGACATCAACCGCTGCGAAATAAATAAATAATATCATTTCCCTCTACCTGACCCGCATATGTTTTAATAACTAAATGCGATGGAACTTAACACTTGCGCCTGCACAGTTGGTGATAAGATCTGGGTCTATTTTGCCGGATGTTGCCAGCGTTGGGGCCGCTTGAATCGGACGTACAAGTTGGGATCATTGACTCCTGGACTTGCTGCTTGAGGTTAATAAGAAGCAGGAGGCGCTTTTAAACCTCCCCGCCGTTGAATTCGGTTAAAATCTGAATCATTTTGCCTCCTGAACTGTACTGTAGGCACAACTTCACGTTTTCCACATTCTGTTAGTTTCTGTTATAGTCCCAGATTGGTTCCGGTTTTAATATGAAATGCGTTTTTGTCCTTTGTTAATTGATAAAATTGTTGATTCATGTTCGATTAGGTTTTTGTTCATCCGTCACCTTTTATATTCTTGTATTGTCAAAAATGGGTTGGTATTTCTACTTAACTTCAGAAGATTTTAATGCGTAATCATTGGAAATGTAAGAAAAATAACTGAAGAACATAATTTTTTACCACTAAAGTCTAATCACCAAGAAAGTGCCATTAAAGTTACAACTACACCCCCCCCCCCCTCCCCTTAAAAATATCGGATGAAATCACCTCTACATCCTTACTATGAATTTACGATGAATATGTACGCTTGATAAATGCTCGCTAAATCAGTCCAAATCAGAATTACTTATACAAAACAATTTTGGAAGCCTTTACTTATCCCCTCTGCGTTGATTCAGTTTTCGATACCAAGGGTAGACTCTCTTTAAATTTATAGATTTAATTGTTAAATTATTTTACCTGGTATGGCTGACCAATTCCTTTTTTGAACTTAGAACACAACTAAGAACAACCCCAGTGTCTCTTTCTACATAATACTCCCAGCTTTCGTTTATTTGCTCGAGCTACTGCTTCTGTTCGTTCTGTGTTTTCTCCGCTGATCGCGTGCCAAGTTTGAACTCTTCTTTAGACGGTTCTGAGAAAGGAGGGAAACCTCTGGGCATATGGCCTCGGCAAGAACTGAAGAATGAAGATGGCATCCAGTGAAACGCCTTAGTAACCAATAAGGAAGATCTACTGTCAAGAAGCTGATGTTACAATAGCTGGCTGAGTTGTGAATAGTGTCACGAACCAGTTGAAGATGATTGAATTTTCCAACATCCTTGTGATGCAATTTAATGCAAGGTAATTTTCAAGAAGTTTTAAAGAATCCCACTTGAACAGATATCAAATCTCACTATGAACTTTAATATCTACAAATCAGAAAAAGTAGTTGGCTGGAGCCATCGAAGTTTCCAGGCTTGTTCTTTCAAGTTTTGGATCACGCATTATTAGGTATACTCTTCGGAAGTATTTGGTCTAGAAGACCTAGAATGTGATGCCTATGTACACTTTCTTTTAAGGTTGTTTGGCTGTGGTATCTATGAAGTTCTGACAGTTCGTGCTAGAAAACATAATTATTACCTGAAGGCGACTAGACCATCGTACATTCAACAGTTCCTATTAGAAGGTGACTATTTCACAGAGACACTCAAACATCACTGCTATATCGTGATTGTTTGAGGAAAATAATGGACGTGAGGTTATTCAAAGGTTTTACAACTTGTAGGTCTCGAAAACCCTAAATTGTTACCCGTATAAGTTTCATGTGTCATTTGGGAGTAACAGCTGTGATGGAAGGCCTTCATCCTGCAGGTGCTCATACTGGAAAGCTTCATGAAATTGCAATGCCCTTGATTGCTGAGCTTGAGCTTAGAATTAACTTAGAGGAAAACTCTACAGAACACTTGCCGGTAAAGGACTGTTTTTACAACCTTCGCACACTTCAGCTGACCCTCTCCATGGACATTTCGTCTATAACCGTTGCGGCGATCGCATTCCTTTGGTCTTCGCCGACCTTCAACGGGGTTATGTTATGGAAACATTCCCGAACAAGTGAAATACCTTTCTTTTTGTCGGTCCACGTGCCGCCCACTCAAGAAATCATAAGAATTAACTGAAAAATACGATGCGTTTTTAGTAAGTCGAATCAAAATAGGTAATGCAGCAGCAAATTTATTGACCCCTGAAACCTTTGGGGGTTTTCGCTCAAAGCCCATGGCTGAATTTCATGAAACATGGTCTTGCCGAGCTCTTTTGTTAGTTCTTTTCATTGCCTCTCAGCGGATCCTGGACCTATGCATATTCAAGTATGTCTTAGGGATGGAACATACCAAACTTCACCTTCATACTGTTAATATGGTAGAAATCTATTGCGGAACCACTTAGCTTAATGGGTACATAGTGAATTACAGCTTCATACGATAAATATCATGGAGAATGTTTGTGTGCCAGTTTTCAGTGACATAAATATCTTAATACTTTTGGGGTTACCAGTGGTAATTTTCATTTCCCGGGGTTACCAGTGGTGAAAGTGCATTTTCTACGAAAACGAGGTTTTTAGTCTCTCTAGATATTACAAAACAGAATCGACAGCTGAGAATTTTAGAAAGTATTGAGCATTTCAAAAAGGCTTTCAGCAACAGCTTTTTTCAGTATCGGCTCACAGAAAAGAAATTCTTCTCGAATGTTGAATTCGTCAACGAAACGAACGTAAGCAATCAAATGAGCATCTTTATGAATGTCAGTTGCTAAGTCCACTTGAAGTGCCAAATAGTTTTTGCGTAATTTATCGATTAACTGCTCGAGTAAATCGTCAGAAATGTCTAAAATTCTTCTACGCACAAGAATACTTTTCAAATGTTGAGCAAATGAGCCGCCAACCATTGTTGATAGGTACCATATCAATAGCATCTGATAAAACCAGAGTTTCTGCAACAGTGTGTGGTTTAAAATCTATTCCCTAACACAACGCGCCCCACAGTTTGAGAACCACTGAACTATAGGGATTCTTCATGTCTATACTGATGATTTCGTTAGAAATAAAACCTGATTGAAATTCCAATGACGCACCCATGGGTTATGGTGAACAAATGAGTAGCCGTTGTTTTCATAAGTAGCTCCCTTCGAATTATCGTTTCCCCGTCCATTTAAAAAAATTTCTCTACAAATCGAGGAGCTGTGATGAAGCTATGAATAATACGAACTGACGAGTTACGAAATTAATGGGTAGGCATGCAAATTAATTTGTTTCAATCTTCATCGACCGGCCCTAAAACGTTATCCAACCTATTAATTTAATCCCCACGATAACCGGAGATTCAATGTGTACTCTAGTCCTAGAAACATCTAACGCTATCTCCCATGATGGAATTCTTCATAGCTTGAAGTTTTTATGAATCACACTGGTTTCCACAGGACCAGTCATATTCAAACATCTGTAATCGTTTGCATCGCATTCTTCATCCAAATCTAATAAGGTACCTGATGAAGTATTGTGATCATTTTCGATTTATTATCTTCAATAATCAACCTCAGCAATCGACCAAGAGAAAATATTGTTCAAGCCCCTCTCTCCTCTCAAAATCTGAATCGTAAGATCAACTGATCGCGTTCCCGAACCTAACACCTACCATGGTACCACTCTGTACCATTGGCGGTATCAAACGTAATATTATACATCATAATTATCTGCGAAGATAAAAGTTCCTGTACAAGAATCATGCACGAATAATGAACATCAACCCAATGAGTTCCACTGTCGTTTGTCAATCAGCCAAGAATAAGTGATTATTGACAATTTATACGGAGTTTATTCGACAGTATTAATATCAAGTATGTCTTACTTATACTCGAAGTGTCGTTGCCAGGAAACCATTTGACACTAAATCTTTTTGACCAAGAAAGAGTATTTTCTTCAGAAAACCGATTTTCGCGCTGTTTTGATGGTTATTTTGAATCCACGCTGTATTACTGTATACTCGTATGGGTTCCTAAAATCCGATTTTACTGGCTCCTAACTGGATATTGGGATATCACAAATCGCCGCACATTCGATATTAAAATGAGTTCACTCAGCGAAATTTCGGATCAACTTGCCTTTCAGTCTTCTCTGTATTAACAACGACAGGTGTAATTAGAAACCTCTTAGCAGTATTATCTGTAAGAAAGAGACGTAATAATTCAAATATTGCAGTTTCAATTATATTAGAATAAAATTATTTTATATCATCATGTGACAATAAAATCCATCAATTCACTGTTGTAAATATCTAATGCCAACGGTCCTTGATTTGATTCCTTGATGAAAATATTGAGATATTGATGAAAATATTCACCTTTCGTTTTTAGCGTCATTTTGAGGGTGCAATGTCGACGAAAATGGTTGTAAAATTCTAATTTTTCAATCACAATTTTTCCGCGTTTACGTTTTGACGACAAAGGAGTCAAGAACATATAAGGGGGGTTGGGGGTTTCAAGCTGAGTTCATAAATAATAAACCCTTGTGGAAAATTTGCAGCCCTTAATGAATAAATTAAAGCCATGCGGTTTGAGTTTCTTTACATTATACTTCTATGTTACAATTATTCAGAAACTTGCGAAGCTCTGAGATAAATAAGCTGATATGTGCGAAAATATTATTGCAATTTAATATAATGAAGGTCCTTCTTGTTACTTCATTAAAAAAGCTCCAAACGGTGTCTTGCTTGTTCTTCGCAGCTCATTACTGTGTGTTCCTGAGTTCCCTTTGGGTACCCATATTTTCGGCATTTTGATGGATCCATTGCAGATATTCTTCACAAACTTCGTAATTAAACCGAAATATTGTCCTTCCCAGGCTTGTATTGACATACTTTTTAAAATAACCATGGTGTTTTTGCTGGGAAGGGTTAGATTTCTTTGCAGGAGTCCCCATTATGAGATTGAATGATTTGTATTTCTCCTTGTATTTCTGGTTGTTCACTAGTATAAACTTTGAAATTTGTCGTTGTTTCATCTAGGATTCTACGCAGATAGTCGGTCCGAACAGATGCGTTCTTCGTGTTGTTGTTTATAACTCCTACCTAGTACTTCTTAAGCCTAGTACAGACAGTGCGAGGCTGCTCGCTTCGAATTCCTTGCTACATCTGCCTCAGGTCGAGGCGAACGCTTTTGACGAAAATTGCAAACACGAATGATCGGTGCGAGCTCGCGAACCACCCAAAAGTACGGAAAGTAGACAATATGGTGCCGTCATCCCGTATAATATTAATTCATTCACTGACGATATTTCGCGCCACACATCTTCCCTCTTGTTTTTATTGTAATACTCCCGGTATTTACTGTCCCGCAAAACGCGTTTACTTTAATATATTTTCACTATCTCGTGAATCGCTTCTCCATCCATATCGTTGCTCGGCTTGAGACAAATGCAAACAGGTACACACAGTACGAACGGCTCGGTGCGAGCAGTGCGACCCGAGCATGCGTCCTGAAGCATTCGAAGCGAGCAGCCTCGCACTGTCTGTACCCGGCTTTGGCGTTCTTATGTCTACGTGACGTCGTGGCAGCTGGGACGGCCCTTCACAGCCTCACAAATCAACTGATCACCACGAAACTGGGCCAGCCTTCTTTGTCACTCATGGTGTAGATTGACTCGAACTTCTTTGAACCGAAAACAAAATGCGGTCCCGCTCCAATCGGCCGCTTCTGTCTTGACGATTGTCGTCAAAGAAACAGCGCTGCTCCAGTTAACCAACTGAAATGGGTGTGATCTATTGATACATTGACCCCGACATGTTTTCTCTCTCCCTTTTGAGAGATTCTTAGCAACAAGATGACTAATCTGTTTTGATTAGCGCCGACTACCATTGAAATTTCAGTTGCGACCCCCTTGCTTACGATATTGATTTGACTTACACAAACAACAAATCTAGCTCTTAGGAAAGTGAATTAACTTTGGTTTATTATCTGCAACCCTGTAATTGACCAAATAGAAAAACTGAATCCCCTCCAAATTAACATTAAATGAATATATAGCGGCCACCGTTCAACAATCGTTGATCCACTACCACCCACAGAGCTCGCCAAGCTTTTTCTGATGGTATGTCACACTCGAAAGTGCATTTTTGGAGACGTACCAGTTTTCTTCCCAGCGTGCGATTTCATGAACTCGTAGAACCCAAAATGCTGCAAATTACCTCACTAAGATTTATCATTTATCTTCTCCCTTTTTGGTTTATTATTCAACAATAAACCATTGTAATCGCTCTTGAAAAAACAATTTTTAACCCCCCTGAAAATTTCATGGTTTACGTTTCAAAGGGTGTAGAATCCAAGTCTGCAATAAAAAATTTTCCGTCCGGCCCGATTTATGGTGCCAACGTTTCCGTTATTTTGGTTCATTATTGTTTTTGTTTTGGTTGCAGTAACCTAGTGATGTAGTGAACTCCTAAAAGGGTTTATACCCAATAAACGGGTTGAAGTATTCTGATAACCATAAAAAAATCGCTGCAAATTCTTTCACTGGGGTCTATTATTGAATTGGCTTGCATTCATGATTTGAATTTCTACTATGCTTTGGAGTGTGCGTGTTTCACAGGTGATAGAGCGATTATTGAATTTCAGGAGGCACACAAATATGATCAACTGATCAATCCAAATAGATCAACTGATATTTTGGTTGAGAAACCGATTTACGTGCTCTATGCATATCTCCTGAAATTCAATAATCGCTCTACCACCTGTGAAACAGGGACACTCCAAAGCTAAGTAGAAATTCAAATCATGAACGCAAGCCAATTGAATAATAAACCCCAGTGAAGGAATTTGCAGCGTTACTTTAATCACTGATCTGTTTATTAGATGCAGTCTGAGGTACATTATCTAACCTCGTCGATTATAGGTATACCTTGCAACTGTATTCTAGATGCCTTAAAAAGAGTTCCATTTATACTTCACCGCCTCATTTCATTATGAAACAAATCAGCCACCTCGTAATGGACTTCTAAATGTTTGTTCTAAAAGTTGATCTTATGGTTTCGTCATAAATATAACTCCTTCAACGCTGAGTCTCTCGGTGGCTAACAAAAACTGATATCTAAGTACCTAAAATGGTGCAATGTACTGTATATTGAAAAGGGTTTCAAAAATTTAGTATTGTTTCGAAAGTTTTCGATTCTCTGATTTTTGAATATTTGAGCGGTTTGACCTTTCAGGATTGACCGAAACTTAGACTAGAACTCTGTCAACTAGACGTCATTTGTGGTTCTCGAACTAAGTTTCATTAACTTTGCCGCAATAAATCAGTGAAAATCGCCTAAATTGTGACGATTTAATCGGCTGATATAATATGGATTTTGTTTGTAAGAGTTCGCTTTATGCTAATCTGTTCGCTCTCCCTAAGGGCTAAACTTAAACAGAAAACAAGAACGTCAACATGAGAATGAATCTGAACATGCATTCTGTTGAATCATTGTTAAAATCGCCTAGTAAATTGTAATCATCCCCTCAGCTGATATGATCATAATTGCATTAACTTTTCATGAGTTCTTTTGAAATGTTGTTGAAAATTTGCCGATAATGAAGGGGAGGTTGGTGTTTTATTTAAGTCGTTGCTTATTGGGGTGCTTACTATTCGTTTGTTTTTTGAAATCTTTCCTAATCGCCCCTCAGCTTGGAAATTTGAAATGAAGCATATCTGAGACATCTAGGAGTCAATAACATGGTCTGAAGGTGAACTGATTAGCTGAAGTACCCTTGTTGCTAATTTCTTCCCTAATCGATCTTAATTGTTGAACTATGAAAATAGAGCTATTTTAAAGGCTTTACCGGTTATGTTTGCTTATTAAGACTGATTACCTACCATTACAAGGTGTGGAGGCTCCAAGAATAAATAATGTACCTTAGATAACTTAATACGCATAGACCGGTGTACTATGTCGAATGGCTAGATAATAAACCATTATGTAATTATTTGCACAGTTTAAGAATGGTGTAGATATACAGTGACGCATATTGCATTCGGCTTATACATGAAAAATTATGAAGTATGGACACGTTTTGGTGTTCGCGAATGAAAATTGTTCCTTCCATTTTGACTTGCATTAGTGATTTCCGTATGTTTTGCTATTTTTCGAACATTTCCTCCGCAATCTAATTCAAATAAGCGTTTCTCAGGGCAATCGTATGGTAATTTCTCCTTAGGAATGTCATGCATCACTTGTTTAAAAGCCCTTTCCTTACGTTTCCCGTCGCGTTTTACATACAATCGTCATTCAAGAGACTACAGCTCTTCCGAAGCTTCTACGACTTGTCTATCGCATTACGCAATTTATGATATCCCCTAGCTGAAGGTGGGAATTGGAATATTCAAATACATCCACAGACATTGATCGTCCTTTGAAAGTTGTGGAAGTTTGAAGGTTTATGAAGAAGATTAGTGACTTCCTCTCACGACATATAACAAATTAGGTTTGAATGTAACATTGTTTGTTTAAAATTTGGCTTCTGAATCACAAACTCCCCTAGTTAACATTTTAAAGCTCAAAATCCCGGGAATTTTCGTCATGTAGCGATAGGGAATGGTTACACAAATCAGAGTTCTGAGGAAGGGGATTGATGTCGAATACGCATCTATTTTACTAAACTCATCTCCCACTTTTGTTCCTCAGATACCTACCATATTGCACCCCTTTGGGAAGCTGTTACCAAGTTCAAAAACTACTAACCATGCGCGAACCTGAAATTTACCGACTCTGATTTCATTTGTACCTTATCAACTGATTGTGAATAATTGGTTAAAACTAAGTAACGTCAATGTTACTTGTCATCCGACAAAAATATAATTGATAGGGATTGTACAAACCCATAATTGTAAATTTGGTAATTTGGAAATTTCCTCAAATTCCATTAGTCCATTAGTTTCGGAGTTTCAATTCTGTCAACCACTTTCAGTTTTGTGAATGCGCAATAGTTGTTACTAAACCAGTCGCAATGAAATCCATAGGACATCCTGAAGCCTTAAAATAATACCCCTTCAATCATCGGACCAATATATCGTTCAGAATTTTCTTTATAAGAAATTCACGTTTACCTTGCACAAAGGCTACTGTAGATTCAAGGGATAAAATTTATAGGAGACCAAGTAGGAGCTAACCCGCAAAACTCTGAAAATTTTGTCTGAAATAAGTTTCCTACTTGGTTCTGGGGTTTTGAATGTGTTAACCAATAATTGGACCACTTAAGGGACTTGAGGGTGTAGATGTCAACATGTTGCCCTGTGCTTAAGAATTAATTACTAATACCTTTGGTTCATATGCAAAATTAGAATTATTCTAAATTATTCCCTATCAATCATAATTTTGCATGTTGACAAAAGATATAAGTAATTAAATTCTTATGCACAAGGCAACATGTTGACATCTACACCCTAAAGTCCCTCTAGTTTTCAGGCGGGCACAAGCTACTGTGTCAACAATATTAATTTTACTCATTCACAAAACTTGTTACTCAGCCAATTCCAACACACAAGGTACCATCTGAAACCTACACCCAAACGCCCGTAGAGTTTGAACAAAATCGGACCGTGGCATTCGAAAATTAACCACGGTATTAGAAATTCACGGTTGCGAATGCGCAAATGATACTGTTGTCAATGGGTGACATTTATAAAAGAGCTGGTAGGAGCTCCCCTCCCCATAGTGCCTAAACATTTCATCAAAATAGTTACATTTCACCAATATCTATCAATGGGCTGAAGTTATCGCTCACCCAATCCATACGGTTCCTTCCTGAACTTGCGCCGAAACCCTCCTCCCCTCCCCGAGTGTAATCGAAATCGGATCAATATATCGTTCGAAATTTACTTCTTAGGAAATTCGTATTTACGCTTGTGCAATTGCTATTTTTGGTACGAATATTTTGGGATGAAGCCGCATAATCTATTTTTTTCTAAATGCCTTTAAATCTGACAAACACTTGGTATAGTTTTGGGCATGACAAAGAATTCGCTCGGACAAAAATAGTGGAACCAAAATTGATCAGTATGTTCTGAAGTGTAAATATACAGCAGAAATTCGTTTGGTTTTCAATTCTTGGACGAGCACAATACAGTGAGGTAACATATAGCTGTGGTGGGATCACAGAGAGCCCTCATCAGAAGAGAATGGCGGACAAGCGGTTCCTCTCCGCGAACGGAGGACGAATTTAGCGAATGATCTCACCCTCGCACAACAGGTTCGCTCCGGACGGGCCGGTCACAAGTTCCATTCCAAATTGATAACAGCGTACGCTTGGCTGTTCCCATCTCCGTTCATTCAACCTTTTAAACTAACCTTCTTCCTCTAATGGCGCCAGGAAATTTTGCAAACTTAACCGTGGAAACCGGTATCTATTCCTCCTGATGGTCGATGTTACGATGGAGGTTCAAAATTATCGGAGGTAGCTCGGAAACGATGAAACTTGCAGAGAGTCCAAATTGTTTTGCCTCTTCGACTAAAACGTTGATTGAAACAGTCTCCATTTGGTGTAGTTTTGTGCATCTTTATTGATGGCTATTTACACATACAAACTTCCACACATTTCCACATCAGCGGTATTGCCTTTGAGCTAAAAAATATATCAACCATAAAGAGAACTTTGATTTGGACTTTTATTTTTGGCGTGGGTGTTTCCCATGTCGCCAAGCACACATTTTATCAAATATGTCACAATATCGATGTATGTGTTTGAAATATTACTAACACACAATTTTACGTAATGCGTAATAATCACACTATATAAAAACGAGCTTATCAGAGTATATCCACTTTTCAGGGGGTGGTAATGCTGGGCGGGTGGAATTCTCCCCCCCCCCCTCCCCTCCGTGGTCCCCTCCTCCAGGATTTGGGATATACGATTTTTTGACTTTGCATATTGTTATTATGCTCCCTCATTTGTTATTCGCCTATTTCTTTTCATAAAAAATAAAAATAAAATACATAGTTCTCTTACAATGTTTAAAGAGAAATCAAATGTCTTTTCTGCACATTCCAGAAAGTTAATCAGCGTCATGAAGGTTTTTTTCTCTTGTTTTTTCAACAGAGAACAAAGATCGGGTCTTGCAGCAGTGGGAAAAATGTTCAGATTTGATCGTATTTTCTACTCTCCATCAAGATATGCTCTACATCTTCCAAAATTCCGCGTTCCTCACAGAGTTGTGAATTTTTTATATTGGTAAAGGAATTAAGTCCTATTGAACAAACCATGTCCCGTTCTCAACCTTAGAAAAGTTGGGAGTTTCCATCTTCCAAGCTCCCATGATTTGAGATGTACCGTTGGCGTCATGGTGAAATGGAAGTAACCTTTTTCCAGAGAGTTTAACTCGCAGGCTAACTGCCGTTCTTTAACCATAATCTTTTTACACGAGTTCTCGACGTCTCCGATAGGAATAAACGTTGGAGAGTCAAAATTTGGTTGTTCATCATTACTGTTTCATCTCAGTATCTCTTATAATATTCATGTTCAAAGTATTAGAACCGTGCCCTTTTTTCCTAAATTAATATTAATAAGAGGAAAGATTTGATTTTTGTTACTTCATAATCTAATATTCAACTCAAAAAATATTTTTAAAATCCTTTCATCATTAGGAACGTACATCTTTTCTGCATAATGCAGGCCATACTATGTTTTAAAAAAATGAGAGGTTCCTGCCTAAAATGGAATAATGTGACCCAAGGTTCCAAGACGTTGCCTTTAAAATTCGCTATTTTGTTCGCGCTGCGATAATTATTGACGGTTTATAATATTTTGTCTTGCTGATGATTGCTCATTAAAAAAGGCCGTGTTAAAATCAGTTAAGCCCCAATGATAATTTTCGTTTAAATTATTAGCTTCATAGACGAGGAATCGAATATTGGTGATATCGGTATCATGATATGATTTGATAATTAACGCTGATTGTGTACCTGTAAATTCCAAATTAGTATTCTGATATTATTCATATTGGATTTGTCGTTTTGAAATGATGTCAGGAAATTTGTTGAAAGTGTCCGACAAGTTCTTTTGGATATTCGGGGTTCTTTGTTACTATTGTCACATGTTTTTCTTGTTGTTTTACACATTCCTGCCACTGCTTACAACTAGTTCGTTGTTACTCTCTCCTTAGTTTTGCCGTTCGGTGCACCAAAAAATCGTTCCATCGCTGTAGGGGTGGGTTGCTTACCACTTGGGCTGTTTGACTCCGGTGGTTTCAAGCAGATGTTCGCTCTGTGAGAGCTTTGAGCTGGTGAGTCATTGTGCGCCAGGCAAACAGACCTGGCAAAGACAAAACTCGCAGTCACGGACGCTCTAAGTGGAGGGCAAACAAGTTTGTTGAAGATGGGAATTCGTTCTCGCTGGCTAATAGAACTTGTCTGTTTCAATCGTTACCGCTCGAAGACATGTGTCATTGTGACATGGATATCTATCCCAACATGAGGTTATCATATCCAAACTCCTCACTCACACATTTATATCAATTTGGATAATTGATGTAGCTTAACAGTGCCTCATGATAATTCAAAAAAGACATTGAAAAAATTGTCCAATCCCATGACAACCCTTCATTTTCATTAAGGATCATCCATTACTGAAACTTCTGGACAGAGTGGGTATCAAACTTTGTACGATGATGCCACTATCCAGTTGAAATAAGCACAACATACAGTATGCGAAATAAACAATACTGCCATCCGAATGCATTCCCCCAAATTTTACGCAAGCAGTCTATGAAACTGAAGTCATACATTTTTGGTAAAAAAAATTATGACATTTATTTGACTGCGTTGGAGTCGTAGCTTTCAAAACGCGGGCTGCTAACCCAGCGACCTCAGGAGCACAGTGAAAATTCAATTCGGATTAGCGTTTCTTCATATTGGTTGCCGAACATAGTTAGTCTGGCTTCGACTCCACTTGCCTTTATAGGAATGTGTATAAGAATGCCTACCTGATTAGTGCTACAATCCTTTATTTCGGAGATGGACTTGAAATTTGTTTGATTGCTCTATTCAGACGACTTTTGGAGCGATCAGGTTTAAAACGTAGATTCTCTTTTTTTTTTCAAACTTTTTAAGGAATCACTAGTCGATAGAACTGGTGAGATGGAATGCTCATACTTATGAGAGAATAGCTTGCTGCATTTTCTTTGTAAGTGTAAATAGTCTCAAGTTTCCAAAAAGAGCGCAGCAGTACGAGGGGGTGATCGAAGATGAGACTATCGCATGAGTTGGAAGAGTCAAGAGGCGCTGGAGGGAGACCAGGTGTTTGGGAGAGACCACCTGTTGAACGCAGACAGCTGGCGAGGATGTGACGTCGGGCAAACCACGAGCCAAAAGCGCAAAAGCCACTACTTATTTGAGACATTGAAATAGCTGTGTAAGATAGGTACCATTCTTAGGTAGGCGCTGTTATGAGGTCATGAAAAATAAGTTAAATCACCTCTCGACGTCGTTGTTCTTCTAAAATGATGTTGGTTCTTGGAGCTTGAGATTAAAGGGCCAGATTTTCAACCAAATTTGCAACCCACATTAACGCATGAACAAGTACAATTCTTATTGTTCTCAAACATCCGGATTAGTAATCTTAAACTGCTGATAGTCGCTGTTATCAATTGTTATTTTCGATTGACGATTTCAGTTCTGGTTATTAATTTGGTTCCAAAGTCAAGTTAGTCTTATTAGCTGACTACCTGCTTGAATCACATTTTTATAACTGTCAATTCAGAAATGATTTTTCTTGAAAGCATACTTGCTACCAACTTCTTATTATATTTTCCTGTAAATTTCTCAATTGCTCAATACTTGTCATTCGATAAAAAACACATTATTAACGTTCATAGTAGGCTATCAGTTAAGGAGCCAACGTCGCGTATTACACCATCAACCGCAGTTCCTATTTAATATTATTACCTTATCAGGTTTTACGTTTATCTACAAGCGGTGTGCTCGAACCTGCTGACTCGTTGCTACTCATACAAGCGAATGAAGTGGAAAGCACTTGCATCGTGAATTCTCTCCAAAATTAGCTTTAGAATTTCTATCTTTTTTCTCTAAAATTCGTGGTTTTCATGGAAAATATTATCGGTTAACAACTCGCTACATATTTTTGTCCATTTCGTCGTTGAAAATCTGGAACATCTAACATTTTTGCTATCCATGGGATCTTTCCATGGACTATCCCGATCCAGCCGAACTTGTGGTAACTACGGTGCATTGTGCATTCAAGTCCAACCGGGCCGCGGTTCAACCAGAGCCGCGTGGGAGTGCAGCATTGCGAACGTTCTGCTGTCGTCCAGCAAATTATAGCTATCACAAATCATCTCGTTGGGAAGTCTCGACAATTACTCGAGAGCTTCGAAGCCAATTAGGATCAGCTGTCATTCGAGTGGAGGCTATCAGTCATCGCATGAGCGAAATGGCGATACGTCACTTGTGGTTATGTTCTGCAGAACGTTTTAGGTTTTAGGGCCGGTACATCCTTTACTGCTAGGTCTTCACACTTGTACTTGAAATCCACTCTGTCTGCAAACCCGATCGGTTCCACAAAATTTTGTCACACTACGTTCTCTATGTGCTTCGATTTCAAAGAAAACGCTTCAATTTTGGAAGCTGTTAACTGACCTCTGTTCACTCGTCCAAATAGAATTTGGCTTCATCTACATTTGAAGAGCTGCAAGAATATAACTACATTGCAATTTAGAATGATATAATGGAAATTTAGCTGAATTTAGAATACCGGCGTGATATCGGGTTCCTTTTCCTTTTTCTGGTTAACAACAAAGACTTTGGGAGTTGTATAGTGTATGATTGGCCCAGATATGTCTAAAATGATCTCCTTTAGAACCAAACTTTCTATCTTTCTGAATGAACGTTGCAAGTATTAAGTCTACTTAGAACAACATGCTTATGTCGCTGTATTAGAATCTATGATGTCTATGTGTCCATAGCATAGATTCCATGTATATACAGTGTATATTATACACATCTCCTTGTTTCAGTTTGAGGTTTAAATATCGTTGTTAATAATGTTCTTTGTATTTGTTCACAGGTAAGTGCCCTTATTCTGAACGTTGGAAAATATTGGTCGAGGATGTAAGTAGATAAACTAGGTTTAAGGAGCTAAGATGATATCTAATCTGGGATCATAAGTATGGAGTTTCACTTGTCTTTCACACATCAACTTCAGTACAATAATTCCAATCGCAAAACCTCATTCCATTCTCTAAATTGTGTTAAAGCACAAATGGATATATTGATGCAATAACGTGTAATGCATCCTTGCACTGCTATTTTACTTTTGGTAGAACTTCGAAGACATTGATGAAAGTGGCTGATGCTCCATAAAACGTATTTATTTGATTTCGCTGGAACCAGGAGCTGATAGAACATACGTACCTACCTAGTTTCAATTCATATGACATCTCACAACTGCTAATTCAATTCTAGCTCTTTTCGATGCATCATTGTGGTTTCCCTTTGGAAATCCCAAGTAGAAATTGAGCGAATTCGAATCCTCTTCAACGTTGAAGAGACGGATTTATTGGACGTCGTGGAGTATTCTGGTAGTGCTCAGGTCAAACAGCTTCCATTATTCCATCCATCCCGAGATGGTAGACGTGCTGACCAAACTCGTCTGAAAGCCATTAATCTTAATAAATATGCGCATTTCCTATCGCACCGTTACTGGCACAAAGATCAAGGATTTCGCTCGCCTTCGCGCTCTCCATTCTGTACCGGGCCGGCGACTCAGTAATATTGTAAATCTCCTTGCTCAGGAGCGGCGTGGGCATGAAACCCGGTCTCGAAGTATTTTGCATACATCTCTCCGAGCCTTTCAACATCACGTTTTTGTCGCTGAAAGCATTTTTTTGTCCTGTCTGATGGTAGGACTTGAGGGAGTTCACAGAACTTGAATAGCACACTGTTCACATCTTTCGAATGATGACAACTTCGTACCCGGGACGATTCTCAATCCCCAAGTCATTCCGACTTCTTCCCCAGTTTAAACTCGTATGAGGGCAGTATAACCTTCACACTTATCACCTGTACGTTTCAGGAATAACGATTTTTATTACGGTTGACCATGAGCATGAGCTGATGCTATCGTTGCTACCCACTGGAGATTTCATTTTTGATGACCATTTCAGTGAAATATTCTTGGGATACCTATCACATATGTGGCGGTGCTTACTGATGACTTGGTACACATCTCTAAAAGAATCAGTAGATTTCAAAATCCTGTTTCTCGGACATTTTTTAATCGAAGCAGCCCCCAGTAGTTATTATTACGACCGGGCGATTCTGTAGATTCGAATAGTTGCCGTGCGACAGCGCTGGTGTCAATGTAGGTGATCCATTGCGCCGAGATATCGATAATTAATGGTGTAATTGTTACGAAAGAACCAAATCAATAATTACGGTGGAACGCAAGTAAGGTGTGAAAGAAAACCTCATTGTTCAAATGAAAAAAGCTGCAATATTGTTACGTTAATATTAAATAAAATATAGCTTTCTGAATTCCATCCATCATTCCAGAGACTCCCTGTATCTTAATTGCCTTTCAAAATATAGGATTCCAATTCAGAATTTCATGGACATTGAATTTTTCTGAGTTTCCATGGTTTCGTAGTGATGAAAGCTCGATAATACAGTTTTTAGTCGTATGACAAGGAGCTGTAATGGAATAGTTAACCCTTCTAAGAGTTTAGGCGATTAGCCTGCGACGACCAGAGGAGACGTGAATTCTTAAAGGCCTACCTCAAGGGCGACAGTTTCTAGAATGTACAGATGGGAAGATTGAACTCACTACTCATATCCATTGCAGTCAATGCAATTTATGTAGTTCTGAAATCTACTGGGGTAAAACGCACTTCCAGCTGGTCAGTTTCCAAAGGACTTATCGCTTTACCAGTGCTTGGTAAAAGCATCTATTCTCAAACCTTGATGTCAGCCTTGGTACTGAATCGTAAAACAAATGTTAATTGCCCGCGCCATTACTGGAAATCATCAACCACTAGATGATGTTCCATCAAAAGTGACCTACCGATCTTGTTTTATTGGTAGGTGTTGGATGAGAAATGCCGAGTCTCATAATTGCTGGGTCTCCGGTAAAACGATGACTGGGGGCTTCGAAATCGTTTTCACTCCGTCAGCTAAAAGTCGTTGCTCGTTTGCTGTGGCTCGTCGGGTTAGACTGCAAATAAAACTGATACAGAGATTATTTTCAATTAGCTCGAATAATTCATTAATCTGGATTTTCACGATTCGTTCGATTAAAAAAGCCTGTCTCAGGTCTTAGGCTTCTTGCTCTTTTCGGTAGAGGCCTGTAAATTTTATTTACCTATTCACATAAACCTGATTCTCAAATAGATGCGGGTTGCGCACTTCATTCCAAAAATCAGGTGGATTGTCCATGAATATGATGGCGTTATCGATGTAGTTGTAGTGGTTTCAATGCTAGTCGAAATTCAACTGTTGCTTCGGATTTATCGTTCCAACGGTGTTGGAGCCCTAATAGATGTTATCTGGAAAACTATGGTCCCCCTTCTGGTAGAACTATCAAATTAATGGGGCAGTTGCAGAGGGTGAATTAGTGTAAGAGTCGTGAATGAAGACATTTATAGCCTGCTTAACGCATTAGCGCTTGAGCTCGGTCTGTTCGTAACCAACCAATAGGGCAATCACATAATGTTTGAAATGGTGGAGCAATCAATGTGAAGGAGTTAGTTGGAAATTGCTGCCATGTTTGGATTTGCGTTGCCAAAGATGTTGGTCAGTATATACACGATGCATAAAACATTATCTACTCGACACTTTTTGTAGAAAAAAAATTCATTTTATTAGAAGCGATATTGAAAAGTACTAATTTGATGGTTATTTCTAATGGAACTTGACAAATCGTCCGTTCATTGAGAATGTTGGAAGCCTCAGCGCATTCTTGAAAAACTGCTGACTCAACTCTCTCGATCGGGATGGTGTTGCCATCCGGGCTGAAAACTATAAATCTCTGCAGTTATCGGTATCTGTATGGTTTGTTGATCGGGTATTAGAACAAAAAATGTCTTGCGGTCTCCACCTCCAAAATATTGAAGACTATGCAGAGTTGAGCACTCCATCACGTGCTGCCATTTTTCGTTTTCGTGTAGCCTCAAGTTGTTAATCAACTGTACGATTAATTCAATGAAGGCTCCAATCGTTCGAGCTGAACATTATCGCAGATTTAACACTCTTGATGGATGTTGTCATCTTTAAACCTCATCAGGTTGTAGGATCTGTATGGACCAGACACCGAAACGATTTCAGACCACGCAGAGAGTTGATCAATTGTCAACTTACATCCTCAAGTTCATCTTATAACCCTACTCTTAACTGAGCGATTATTTTAACTAAGGTCTACCTGTAGATAGCAGAAGCATCGTTTTCACATTCACGAAATGATAAGAAACAGTTTTCAACTATTGAAATTTTAGCTCGTTTTCCAATTTAGAACATTCTAACATAAGTTTCATGTGTTAGTGCTTTTCATCTGTTTTACCTCTTGGGAAGTTTTGATATACTTCACCCGTTCTTTTCCCTCCGTTTCTCCTTTGTTTCCAACCAAATTTGCTAATCAATCGTTGATGCTTCCAAGAATATGACAGGAAACTATCCCTGCACTGCCCATGATCTAACCTATCCATCATTGATAGACGAGTAGGTGCAAGAATCTGGAATGGCATTGGATTAAAACTCCTCTCTCCAAGGTCGCATTTGCACCGACATGATCCTAGGTTAATCGTATGCAAGTTGACCGCTCTAATCGATCCCAGCGTCTTAATACGCGTTGTGGAAACTCTACACTCCTCTCCTCCTCCGTTACCCGATTAAATTACTGCTACGAGTCGGTCGCCGAATACATCGCGATGGCAAACTGGTTTCTCCCTCCGCAGGACTTGAAGGAATCGCTTGCCATGCAAATTCTGATTGAAGCTCAAGTTGAGAATCTCCTGCGATGATCTAGTCATGGACTGCTTCTGATCATCATCATCTCGCTCTATTTTCTCGATTGCATTTTACGCCTATTGGTTCAATAATGGTGGTACTTATGCGTTACGAGTATGTCAAGTTATGGAGCCGGAATCATGGTCTCCTAATGGCTCAATGCTCCCAGGGTCTATACACGTAATTGAGCAATCCTCATTTGAAGAATGGTCAGATCGAACTCTTAGACCCTTAGCAATTACATACGATGTTACTCAATAGTAAGGGCTTCACATTCAATCGTGACAATGTACCTCCTCAAACCCTTTTCAGAACTTCCTAAAACCAAATCCTTCAAGAAACTCTGGACTATTGATTCCAAAAACTTATTCAAAATTGTCCAGTTGATTGACTTGCTGTCATCATAGTTGCACATGTTGATGTCATAGAAGCTCTTTCGACTTTGAGGAAGGGAGAGAATGGATCAATAAGGTGGCGAACGTCGTTTTGTTAATCGTTGTCCTCAAATCTCTACTGATTTTCGATATACCTGATAATCGATCACTTTTAGCATTCCCCAGATGGAAAAACTTTTTGGGTAAAGACAGTGGATTTGGTAGGAATCGCCCTGACCCAAAAAGTTGTCGATCTAAGGTTGTTTTTTCGTTGGACATGAAATATCTCTTACTAATCAGTTGACTGCTTTGAAACATGTGCCAAGTTGAGCGATAGAGTTTCCTCACTTATTATAACATGTGCATGGAGAAATAGTTGTAGAACGATGTACGGGGCAAAATAATTGAATACAAATTAAAACAATAATATTTTGATATTCACGTTATAATGCTAAATATGACTGCAATTAATGTTACACATGCGCAATAGTTATTACTAGAACCATTCGCAACAAAATTAATAGGTACCATTCCAGGACTACCCAAATGTTTTGAACGGAATTGAACCCACGCCACTATTTGACGATATGGAAATTTAATGGCTATCTAAAAGCTTGCCTGCACCAACCAAATCAGATTGGAGGCACTTGGAACAGTCACTTAGTTAAATGTACAATTAGAAAGATGCTGAATCAAAACTGATTATCAAGCTCTTAAGAAAGTGGAAATTTCTATTTTGTCGGACAAAAGATTCCTTGGATCAACACAAGGTTCCCCTTAGTTGAGAAGAAAAAACACACAGTTCTCGGCCAAATACAATCACCTTTAACTAATCTGAAATTGGAAGAACTGATTATAATGTGATGAATCAATAGCTTTCCATCGAACTGTGAACGATCCTTGTGGATCTGAACTAAGGACAAACCTCCGGAAACTTTGTGGTTAATGAAAGTCAATGCGTACCTACTTCTGTGGAGTGGTTTTTATAACGTTTTGTAACAGGTCCAGGCTAAAACATGTTCCATGTCAAAACGTCGGGATTCATTGCCAAAAAAAACTCTTTTGAAATTTGCTTAAATATAAATAAAGTTGAAGTAGTGAAGTATCTAAAGTTACGTGAACAGCACTTTACATTACTTGACATACATACTATTTGAACCGTGCAATGACAGTTTAAAGAAAAAGCCGAAGCCGGTGAATTAAATGTCGATCAGATGGCTGGAACGGTTTAACTACTGCTGTCAACAAAATAAGGACGCCCGCCATAAATGGGGATCTGGGTTCCAGATCTGATTCAAACCGGGCCGTCAAGGATTAATTGTATCTAGCAATCAAGATACCAATTTCGTTCTCCTGGATCCAATTACATAGAAACTCGTAGGCTGTGGGAAAAACCGCGAAACTCCCTTGGCCTGGAAGGTAAACATGTGGGGCCGGCATATGGCACCGACTGGCCTCAGATAAGACCCTTCTTTCTCTATTTGGTTATGTTGAAGTCGTCACCTCTATTTATCCTTTACTTTTCGTTTCTTTTCCATTTCGTTGTCTCTTATCCTTATTGTGATTCTTCTTCTGCCATCTTCAACTTTGATTGCCTCCTGCTGTGCATTCTTGGGAGGCAATATTTCGTCGGCCTATCGCTCCGTTTCAGGATGATTGATGCTATAAGAAACGCTTATTTTAGCACCCTCTGGGAGGATTCCGAAGGAATGCGTTGGATGCTCAAGTAGAATTCACCACCTTCCTATGGGAAGACATTTTCTGATCACTTGGATGGATTGCAATCGATAATTTCATGTATTAGTGCTTCATCGGATTGCAATTTGCTGCAGGTTATTGGGCTGTGTATATGTAGATGATTCTTTTACTAGTCCATTGCTTTCTATCATCTTGGGTGAAGACTGATTGGTTACATCAAAATGCGTAGCATCATCAACTACTATACGTACTACGGTTTTTGATGAAATGGGCTGGCAACTTTCTGAAGTATCCAACTGCTTTTAAAATCCTGACAATAACATTCAACAATTTTTGTTGTAATGATTGCTAAGCTATTTCCATCAGAACCTGAAGAGTGTATATCGAGCACTTGACTGTATGTCAATTAAATTATTGGTTGAGCGAACCAATAACAATTTCATATGGTAAACTTTGAAAAATCCATAGGTTTACCGGTTACAAGGTTTCAAGTTTTCTGCTAGCTTTGATAAAGTTGCTTTGAACCCATATTTCAGAGGCTGGACGCTACCATTTTGTTCTGCACCAATTTCAGGATGGCAACCAGAGATTTTCGCGATCGAGATGGAATACATTTTCGACATCCAATGTATCTTCTAAAATGACTACTACTTCTAAAATGTTCATGGTAATTCAGCCGAAAACTGATTGGTTTCATTGAAGTCACAGTAATTTGACGTTGACAAACCAGACAAACTGTCATGTCCACTCAAATAGCGCTGTCCAAAATGTCAGTCGAAATTCTATCATTCGTTGTTTTCTTATTTCGAAAATGAAGTAGAATCCGCTATTTATTACTGAACATTTCAAGTTATTCTTATTAACACTTCATACCTTTATTCTTATATCCTTTATTCATTCCAGAAAACCTCTTCATATTTTGTTGAATGAATGACTCAACTTTCAAAACCGTTCATAAGTTTGCTATGCGATTGTCGAGCACACGAAAATATTCGTACAGTTTCCGTTCTTTCTTACGAGTCAGTTTTATCTTCCCATTTAAGTAAAACACACAAGAGAGTTTGAGCTTGTTTCCCTTGGACGTGAGTTTCTGCTTAAGTGAAATTCCTGCGGAAGGAAAATCGGTTTTCCCAAGCAAAGCCTTGCCTTGGAAATGCACCATCTCGGTTTTCCCCCTCGCTATAATTACAATGGCTGTCTCCCGTATTGTTGAACAACAATAAGCACACCGCCCTGATAAAAAAGAGAAAGCTCGCTATTGAGCTCCTGTTAGTCTTTTGTTCTTTTCCATTCTTGGTTGAATGTCCGTCTAACGCAATCAAATTTTGTAGTAAACAAATTAGTTATCTGATGAAAACTCTATATGTTTGTTAAGCTCATCAAACGCTAGGAATGTTTCTAATAATGGGTGTCTAGCCCTTTTGTTTCCAAGACTTCCTAGGTGATAGAAGCATTGTGATTATTCTAGGAAGTTAGGTAAAATCTCACCCAAGTGTCAATTGCCTCCGTCATTTTACGTTCTGTACTGTCTAGGAAACGGAATTCTTTACCTGTGTCTGTTGAGATGAATTTCGCCATTTTCCTGTGTACTGTGCGATGTAACAGAGGCGACTCATATTTTAAAATGTGCAAATATTAAAACCGATTCCTACGAATCATTTCGAAACAATTATCAACTACAATGAGGAGCAACCAGGCTTTATTTTGGGAGTCTATCCTACACCCAGGTGTGGGATGGGATCTTGCTTCGAGATCCGCCCCGGTCGGTTGCCCTTGACCAAATAGCCGAAACCGATCGTGAGCGAACCCCCGGCGGTGATATCATCCTTCGGACACGGCAGGAAGCTCCGGGAATGTTGTTTTCGTTTTTCTGGATAGGTCAAGAGCCTTTGACTCGATGAGTTATTGTTATACAACCTATCGCTGTGTTACCTAACTAAACATCGCTGAAAGTATCTTCGAAAGTGAATTTCACTCATGTTACTTCTTGAGACAATAGGACTTTTAATTTAGGAATATGGTATGCTAGACATTTCCTATCTTTCACAACGATCCATCCTTTGAAACCTAAACTTTTCAATATATTTAACTTGCTTCCCGGAGAGTATAAAGTGACACAAGAATGTTTTTAAAGAATATCTTATGATTTTATCGTATACAACGCGTATATAAACAGCAATTTGGAGTCAGCACTCTTGGAAATTCCAGATTCCGATCTTAACTCAATCAAATGTTTCCAGTTTCCAGTGAAAACTTTCCATATTATTCCACTCACCTTGATTCCTCTTATAATATTCACATGTTTATATTGTTTCTGTAAGAACAATTCGTGTGGTGTTATTCCGCGCTTGTCATACAAAGTATAAAAAAAACTACAGTAGACAAAAAGCATACATTTCATAAGAACAAACTTTCAGTCTGATGTCGATGAAATATTCAAAAATTTCGCAGGTTGAGTCTAGGACAGAATTCTGTGAACTTCATATGAATGTAGTCTGATACAATAGATGGATGGTCTGTTATGGTTCTATGGTCAATGGACGATGTACGGTCTATGTAACTCATAGTAATCTTCATTAGGTGTATTTATTATTTTCGTTTGATTTCAATGAAATGCTTAGGGACCATACAGGTTCTAGTCTGCAGTTTAATTTGAAATCACGTTCCTGCATAAGCGTTGATACATTATACTATTCATGATTCTCTCTATCTTGCTTAATTGATCTTCAAGTATGATTTGTTCGAATATGCGCGTGATTTTTTTTTTTTCTTCAAATAAAACACTCAATTTGCATCATAAATTCAAAAATTTTATTGAAATTGATCTCTTGCCCCAAGCCGTTTACATTTTAAAGATAACATCATGTAAATGTTGTTTACGGCCACTTTTCAAATGGTCCATTCGGAAGGTCCTATTTTGCGTCACTTTTTCGAGCATTTCGGCCTGTATTCCATGAATTACGCGTGTTATGTTATCCTGTAAGTCTTCAATCGTGTTCGGCTTGTCCACATACCTACACTAACTACTGTACATAACCCCCCAAGAAATAATCCAGAGGCGTCAAATCGCATGATGTTGGCAACCAATTCACAGGGCCATTTCGAGAGATTAGCTGCTCGTCGATTTCATCCTTAAACATGCCCATTGTTATACGAGCTGTGTGGCATGTGTACAATTTGGGGAGCTTTTATTTTGTGTTTTCATTAATCAGTTTATTGAGATGGCAAAATACTAATGGAGGGTTGCTATCCGCCTACTGATAGTTACTGCTATCCCACGCACCTACTTCCCATTCTGCATTAGCTGGAATTGCAATAACGCGATACTCATATACCTATTCTATACAAAATCCTTTTTTCTTTTTTTTTAAATTCAAGACAAGTTTTTAGTAACAATATTACTTTACAATTTAGTTCACATAACAAATTGTTTTCTGTGAGTAGAGTACAATGGAACGTGAGTTAAAGTAGTTGCTCATTAGCAGTTTTATCAACAATATTTCTGTAATAATGATAAAGTTTAGTTATTAAGTTAGTTTAGGTTAATAAATAAGATGGTAAATGATACTAGCTATAATACAATAGATAATAATCTAAGTATAATTTGTATATTATACAACAACAATTTTTTTTTTAAATTTTTTTGTTTAAAGATCATTAAGGAGATCCACTTGTTGGTTCAGCAGACTGTTTGTGTATCCATTGAAAATTTGATTTTGGTGGGTTTACTGGAATGCCAAGGATATCACTTCTTTAACCATCGGTATGTCCAAGTCTCGATGTACACAGATTGTTTCACCCATTCAGCATTTGTGATTAGCTCGGAATAGCATCGGTCTGATCATGACAAGGTACGCTTTTTATAGAGTGCTGGGATCTTGGTCCGATTAACGGTTTTACCTGTCTCTTCAGGTCGCTTACGTAATCATTGAATGTTAATTTTTTATCCAACCTAATATCTCACACTACGACTTTCGGGCACATTTGTGTGGTTTAGTTGAATCGGTGGTATTTGCAAGTTTCTTTTGCAAGTGAATGTGATCGTGCTCGATTTTTGTGCGTTCATCGTCATTCGCCATTTTATGCTCCATTTTTCAATTTCAGAAACATGTTGTTGGAGGTTACTCGATGCTTCATTACCAGAGCTAGATCGAGATAAAATGGCTAAAGTGGTGTTTGGCGAAGTCGGTATATCACTAACATAGATTAATTAGAAAATCCTGATGTACCTAGTTCAATGGTAAATTATTGTCGAAAGAGTGCTTTCATTAATACTACAGTACTAGTGACAACTTCATCATAACACCGACCTGTTTCGCCATGAAACCACTCATAAGAGCCCTGAGTAAAGTTATTCATATACGGGAATTCTGAGATGACGATGCGCGTTACGTTTCCAGTGCCGCCCTCCGAAAAGGATCCTTGGAAGAAAGAAACTCTCCTTTGTCGGGGGAACTCGGGCTGACTGTGTTTTATGACGCACGAGGACGCGCTGTGAGAGATAAGACACATTTTCTCATCTCCCCAACTTCCTTCCAACAGCTTTCAGATTACTTGTCTTTCCACTCTGGTTATGACGGCCCTTTAACTTGGTGTTTCTCAAAAGCGGTGATACCCTGAATACAAAACTCTTTCAAGTTCTTAATCTTCATTTCTGAGGTCTGGTTTGTGGTAGGTGCGAGTTCCCTCCAAAATGTGTTTTGGAGCAGTATTCAACGTAATCACGTCATATTCCGGTTTAGTATGCTGCTTTGTGTTCAGAGTTTACTGAAATGATGCTGTCTAGCATTATTATTTGTGATTCTTTCTTGTTGGAACAATCCTATTGGTGTATGTAGAATTCAGGATTCTCAACATGGAAGCCCAACGCTCTCTTCGGAACGTAGGTACCTGTATGGCCGACTGATACATCAACAACTGAATGTCTGGCTAAACGTTTGATTGTCCATTGGTAAACGCGTTAGTAAAATCACTATATACTTCGCAATAGGGTATATCATTCATGTAATTATTAAGCACCAATCAACACGTGAGAAATGACTCCGATTCCATACGACACCCTCACTCAATGGCGTTGCTCTCTCAACAATACCAACACTGCCTGCTAGATCACAACTTCTGGCGATAATGGCGTTATGCTGCCATGGTAAATTGTTGGTTATACTTGTCCAGTCATTTGTCAGTCAGTTGTCCTTGATCCAGTATTTTAAGAGCTTTAATTCAATTTAAAATGTATCCGTTCAATTATCAATGCATCGAAATATGTATAAAGTTCATGCCGACAATCACCAAATAATTATCGCATCTAAGGTGTATATCGATTGGTTTGATAGTAATCCGTTTACACTAACTGCATTATTTAAACATTCACCCAGCTGAACGAACGCAGGTCGGTGACCTCTGAGCGAGGCGCCTTGAGCAGGAGATCATTATAAATTCGGCGAAACAATAAGGCCTTCCACCGAGATGAGATGGAGAGACAATTGAGTAGGAATATGACCCCCGATCCATCACCATCTTGCCACGCCTCTTACTGTGAAGGAATGCGGTGTCTTGATTTCGGTAATCGATTTGACTCCCACTGCACAGAAAATTACGATAACAGTGATGAGTGATGTTCTGCTTTTATATAAATGTTTATGTTTGCTGAAAAGGAAACCGAATGATCAAATTGAAAAATCATCAACTTTCACCGTTGTGCCATTTATTTTTCCATCCTGATCAATAATATTCAAGTCTTGGGTTTCAAAAGACTTAGCTAAGTATGAAAGGCTTTGTTCAGATGTATCTGAAATGGTTTTGGATCATGAAGAGATTTTCGGTGTTTGGGTCATCTCTTGAAAACCACACTTGACTCGTGTTCAAGGCCCGCAGATAACGGTGAACATACTCGCCACTGTTGGTACCTGATTGTTCGATAATCCTTTTCCTATGTAAAAATATTTAAAGCCTTTAATGGACTCCAAATTCCCCAAATTGATTTGCGCCGTGGGTTTTTCCCAACCCACCCTTTTTCTGGCAAACGGTCAGTCACCCGTAGTCTCCCTCTAGCACCCTGGCGTTACCCGGGATAGTTGGTTTCTACTAGCCCCCTCTCTCTGCTCCCCGCGATTCCCCGCTCTAAATTTTCTTCACTTCCCCTCCAAACAAAATTTTCCCGTTTTTGGTTAACAGAGTCTGGAGTCGGTTCTCTCCTTCGTTTTAGCACCCTTGTTAATTTGACTGACTTCGTATCATAGTTATCAAAGTGACTTCATTTTCCTATCTAAGTAGTGGCAAAGCAGCATATTTTGTGATATTGTTGGCTACCCGCGAAACCGCAACTTTGGTTTTATTCAACAACACCTGTGTTTATTTGATTGGTTCACTGTATCGACGAATACGAATTGAATTATGTATTTCCATACTCGTTCATTGAGCATGTACGCATTGATTTGAAATACAGCCTCCATCAGTTAACTGCACAACCGTTTATGCCTTCCTTGGGTTCACCTCAACAGGCTTGATAACATTCAAACCCCGTTCAAGAACAGAAATTAACTAAGTTTTTTGAACAGTTTTTTTCAATCAAAGAATTGATTAAGTAAAGGAGTCATTCACTGCTCCCATACACTAAGAATTTGTCATATTTTCTGGTGTCGTCTTATTTAGTATACTGTTTATCACTAAAACGTTGTCAGATAACAATAGCGGTTGTTCTTTTATTGTTACGGAGAAGTGAAAATCCTTGTTGGGTGGGTGGGTAGGCCGCCGAGTTTACAACCCTGGAACCGTTCCTGGTGATTTGTCTTGAAACAGTTCTTTGGCCCGTTCCTCTCACCATTGACCGTTGACTCCCTTTTTTGTAGCCTCCCCCATTCATTCCTGATATAGCGCCTGCTTTTCTGGATCGGGTTCAAATTCGGCGATTTAGTTCTATCAAACGTCTTCTTGTTTCATTCAATGAAAAAAAACCACCTTTCCTTTCATTGTTCTATTTTCGATTGTCAATTCTATTTGTGCGTTGGAGAATTGGTTAAACGGGAAACTGGCGGATGGGAATTCGAAATCACTGTTCTGTTTCTCTAACGATATGTAAGTTGATTGGTTTGATTCAAGTTTTTACCATTCAGTAATTATTGTGACAGACCATCACGCATTGTCATCCTTTGGTGGTATCTTAGTTGAACGAGTGGAGGCGTTCTAATTCCTAAACTGATTATATGGTTGTAATGAAATAAATACGAGGCAAGGAGAGTATAAAACGAATTCATAGTGGAAAGTCGTTTGCATGGTCTCAACCGCACATTGGGTGAAGACCCTCCGGCGTTCCGAATTAGAATTTTGCAACCTAATTGCACTCCCTACTTCTTTTCCTCTCTGTATTGGTGTTCGTGCTGACCCACAACTCTTGACGCTGACTTGGCCATACCAGCGAACGAGCAATACGGAAATAATTTACTCACCTCTTATTGACAGAGAGATCTTACCTTGCAAGACGTACAAAATGTATAATATACACCTCATATTGAATGCAACTTTCTGCAGTTGTCAAAACACTGGCACTATATGGAGTCAAACATGCCTGAAGTTCGTTTTCTGCGTGATAACTGTTAGATATTCTTCTTTGATCCAGCATGGTCATTAAAACGCTAGAAATAAATAACTGAATCTCTTTTCACACCATCCTAAGACTGAATCCGTCTTTACTCCAATTGTGCAGCAAACTGAGGACATTTCACGAAGAAAGATACGAAGTGGAGGAGGTAATCACCGAAGGATATTCATTTTTTCGACAAATTTTTGTCGACGCTACTCAGGCCGCATGTTTTAACGGATTTCCATGATTCTTAGTTTTTTTCAATCCTTGTTTTAGTCTAGTTATGAAGCAAACCTCAGAAATTTGCTTTTGCTGGCAGGAGAGGGAATGCGGGGGGTAATAATGGTAAATCGTTATATCTTAGATTCCATATTTTTTTTTTTTTTTTTAAATAAATATGTAACTTTTTTTAAGCATTAAATATATTGCAGGTTGTCACATGGCACGTGTGAGGAGCCCCCCCCCCGACCTAACCTTCACAGTTCGTTAGTTGCAAGTACACGGGGAGATGAGAGTTAGTACGTTTACGGTGGGAAGGGGGTGTGGAGTACGCCGAAGTTCCTTGTGTGCCCTGGTCACGGAGGCCGATTTCGCTGCAGAAGGCCGTATGCCGTTTCCGTTTGAATCTGAGATTTGGGCGGTCCGGAGGGGTTGACGCAGGTATGTCCGCTACAAGTGGATTGTGGTGGCTGAGGAGGCTGCGATGGAAGCTATCGTATGATGCTGGGAGGAAGTCGTTTACGGTGGGCATATCCAGGTCCTGGAGCAAATTTGAATTCCTGATGCCCCAGTGATCACCCTCAAGACCCGATTTTGAAAGGTCTGCAGTCTCTGCACTTGGGAATCAGATGCTCCGCCCCAGATTTGACGGCCGTACTGCCAGATTGGTCTGATTAAGAGCAGATAAATCAGTCTTTTCGTGGCAAGAGTAAGTGGGGATTGTTCTCTGAGAAGGGGCTTCAGCTGTCGAAGACGGTTGCATCTTTTAAACACTACTGTGATGTGCTCGCTGTAAGTTAGGCGTTTGTCAAGCACCACTCCTAAGTACCGGACCGATGTTTCTGAGGGAATGACGTGATTACCAATCAACACTGGTTGATCCCAATTTGTGTCTCAGAAACATCTCTTGCAGTAAACCTAAAGGAATTACGAATTTGATCTTTAGTAGGGGGATGGAGTGAGTCGACCACCACCCCTTCAAGTGGGTTAAGAATTTGGTCTTGGTATTATTATAATATTGTTTATGGTTGCGGTGACAAGTCTGAACTACTATTTGCTTTGTGGTTCGACGCTTTGAAGAATGATGGAGAGGAGGAAACTTACCGCGAAACTTGGTGTACACTGCTGACGGGTCTTTCAGTATATTGCCTGTATTCTATTCACTGTATTCTTGCTACGGTGTTCTCTTTATCTAGCTTAACTTGTCATCCACCAGCATGAGAATAGTTTTCGTTATCGATATTCTTGTGTTACTGAAATCTTGATGTTACGGAAGTAGGGAGTTGTGAGCATTATTGAGATTCTCTATCACAATCTATAGTTTATTCTATTTCTCAATTAAATGGACTCATTTCAAGATATTTGTCTCAACACTCAACAAATTTTGAACATCCTCACTATGCTATTGATTTTTGTCTCGTTTTCTCCATTAAGTTGACCATCAATCTCTTGAAATCAATTCATCAACATTGTCATTTCTTGCATGGTGATGCATTGACGATTCATGACGCAATGTTTTGCATTTATGTTAATGAGGAAGACCCTTTTGAGAGAGGGACCGACATTTTGTCATATTCTCGCCCCCTTTATCAATCAAACTGTCATAGTCACCATCCATCATCGTGTTTGTTGTGAATGGTTATACTTTACTGCTTGGATGGCGTATCACTCTTCCATTTCGGGAAGAAGAGACACTTCACTTAACAACCTTCACTAGTAAGGCCAAGACTTATTCTTGAAATAACCGTTGAAATACGAGGAACGTCATATTATTTTGTTGGTATCAATTCATTTTTTATTTTTTTTAAATATGTCAATTACAAAACGAGATATACTCCAATGTTCTAGGGAAATGACTAAAAACTATAAAAACTGCATCAAAAGCGCCATTTAATGCTAATCAAGTGCAAAAAAAAAACAAGTTGGCTACGGGAAATATCTCATCTATTTTCGAGTCATTTGATGAGTGGTTAGGGAAAATTAATAATATAAATGACTTGCTCGGAATGGCTTCAGCTGTCTGGGGGATAACTACAATGCCGATCGATCCGCTGCTATTGGCAGGTTTTGATGAAAAACCTTCGATGACTCGAATTACTTTGCTCGTACTTTGTTAACGACTCATCCCCAACAGCTTGTAGAGGATTGATAAAAGTGGTTATCTGAACATGACAGCTCTTTTTAACAACGTGACGCGAGGCTTCGTCAATGTAGGGCCGCCAATTACAATTGATCCAGGAGGTGTGAGAGAACTCGAGCAAGGAAGGAAAAACGCCTCCCAGTTAATATAGATTCCTCGTCTAGGTAACATGACCGTATAAACCTTCTAAAATTGTGATAGGTGAGCTCAAAAAAATGTAGATTATAAGCTTGTTAAAATGTGTGGGCATCAGTCAGTAATCAGTCAGTACATCATAATCTACATTTGGGTGTACAGAGTAGTGCAGAAAGGATTTTTTTTTTTTTTTTTTTTCACAGCAGATTCGATTTACAGCAGAATTTCATGAAAATCTGACCCCTCATTCGATTCAAGTTAGAGGCGAATTACGGCTATTGATGTAATCATGTCGAGGGGAAAGTTCCGTTTTAGTGCATATGACCTCTTGAGCCGCAGTGGTACCCTGTCCACAGATTTCTAAAATCCTTATTCTACCCTACAAATGATCCGTAGATCAATACAGTAACTTCGGACGTTTGCTGTAGTCATCTACGGACTATTTGTACGGTTGTTTCAGGGATTTTAGAAATCCATAGAGAGAGTTGTTGCGGCTCAAGACGTCGTTAGTCGTAAGCACTAATTGAAATCTCCGAATGTCGTAAAATCTAATGTTCTGCTGTTTCGATTATTAGATTGGCTGCAACAGTCAAGACAGTTAAAAACGCGCGATACTTGTTACCTCAACATAGTGTTCAGGAGAAGTAAACAAATCGGTCAGCTGGAAGCCAAAATTACCCAAGTTCGACTCAAGCATACATAGTGGTGATCCTCTCGCACGTGGGAATCTGGGGAAATGAATGGGCGGATGCCCTCGCCAAAGAAGGCACCCAGATGGACATGCCCACCGCACCAGTAGGTTTCCTCAACGCAAAAAGTATAATAAAGGCCTCCTTCAGTGAAAAACTGCTGCTTGCTCATACTCAGTCGGCCGAAGGAAAACAGCACACTGCTCAAACCAGAAGAACGCGTCCCCCAGGATCTCCCGCGCCATAAGTCGGCTGCATTTCGTTCTATCACTGGGCACGACTACCTCAACGCCCACTTGCACAGGATACGTCTAAGAGACGATTGCACTCTCTGCTCCAGCAATCCGGCCATGACCTCACAGCACCTTTTTGACTGCCCTCGACTTGAGGACATAATACAACATTTCACTGCTGACGAGACCAAGTGGTCGAAATTCGCTCGTCTCTATTGGGCTGCAAAATTATATACGGCGGAAAAGGCCTGAAAAAGCGGCGTAGGGTAAAAAAATCCTCTGCACTACTATTTGAAGTTCATGTCCTAGCGCCAAATATTCAAATGTAGATTATTCACCAACTCTCTTCCTGTTTTCTGTAGAGGATTAAAACAGTTTTAACTGGATAAATACTAGTATTTCATGCTTCAGAAAGAGTTCCACTAGAAAAACTTGAATTTCTACTACACTTATATACCCTTGTCTTGATTGTTGACAGTCATTCCGCCCTTCAAGACAGCATTCACTTCTAAAGTTCGCGATGGTAATCTACGGACTATTCTTAGGGTAGCTTAGGGATTTTAGAAATCCGTAGACAGGGTTGCCATTACGGCTCAAGGTGTCGTTCTGACGGAAAAAAACGGTGCTTTCAATAGTCCTATTGAGACTCTGGCTTGTAATGAAAACAAATTAATATTCCCATTGTGGTGTTGCCATACCGATCTACAAAACCGTCAGCTGCTGTGATCCTTTTTTGTCAGAACTAGAAGAAATGCTGATAAATATGAACGTGCTGATATTGAAATTAATTATCGCTCTTAAGCAAAACATT
This sequence comes from Creontiades dilutus, assembly GCA_031894815.1. Classification (NCBI taxonomy): domain Eukaryota; kingdom Metazoa; phylum Arthropoda; class Insecta; order Hemiptera; family Miridae; genus Creontiades; species Creontiades dilutus. The sequence goes on from JAVIWC010004017.1 coordinate 326,098, forward strand.
TTTCTCAGTCATTTTACTCAGTAAAAATCGGAACGACTGCAGTCCTACGGGTCAAACGAGCCCCACAAAAGACGAGACGGAAAGTCTACCAGAGTGGATTCCCGCTACAAGGTTGAAAAATACGAAAAAGAATTTGAACTCGCCGGACCGCTTGCGTCACGCTCGCCTCGGAGGAATACCTATGGTTCGATTAGAATAAGCTCTGGTCCCATCGGGACATTCTTCGTTCCAGACCCTGCCTCAATGTGTACTCCTTTATGCGGCAAACCTATTCACATTTCTAAGCCTTTCAAGTATCTAAGGTGTTCTATTGGGATCCATAATTCATATAAGTGGCTGGTAAAACATGAAAATCGGTTAATTCATGGAATAACTAGTTACTTCTTGAAATAACGGTCCATTTTACGTAAAGTGCAAAATTCAATTAGTTACTGTATGAAAAACATAGCTGTTCTATACAGTAACAATGGGCTGTTAGTTAATTTGTAAAATTATATAGATGAAAATTTACTGAGTCAATCAATAAAATCGGAGGAAATTCATACGTTGAATAGTACAATTTTGGAATATGAGCTACTAGTTTTAGGTTGCTTTCTCAACGATAGGCTTTGGCAAGTGCTATTGGGGAAGGACATGGCGATTCACTCATGGCTTAAACTCACCTCCGTTGTGGCATTTTATCTGCTTACTTACACGTCTACGAAAAATACATTTTGTCTGCATTAGTGTGATCCTATTTGTTACGAATTTCTTAGGCTCGTAAACGAAAATTACAGTTTTCCTAGTGCCTACACTAGTGAAAACGTAATTTAAGGAGTTTTTTTCTTCATTTGCTTTTTTTCTAGACGGATCTGACGTGCTCAAGCAGGGAGTGAATTTAAGGAAGTTTTGTGTTGTTTTTAACCTTCATGTCTAGACGTATCTGACGTACTCGCTTTCGATAGGGCCTGAAAAGTATTTCGTCGAGACGGATCTGACATAATCTGACGAACTTGCCCAAGGGGTAGTTGAAAGTAAAACAGTTTTTGTATGTGCTAGAGCGAAACCAATAGCCAGGCTACACCGGAAGGCGTCGGGGGAACGATTAGCGCCCTTAGCTTAGTGCTCAGGGCTTGAATAGGGTTCCCCTCCTCGTCCCCTGACAGACCAAGAGAGCTTGCCTTCCCCGTTCTATGAACCTGAGCCCTGGGTTTTCCTGGCTGTTGGTTGATTTCATTATGTGATACGTAACATTATTTAACACATGGTAATGTTGAAAATCGTTACACTTATGTTGGATAGTATAATGTTCTTATAATTTTACGATTTAACTTCTTTTTTTTTTCAATATTCTAAATCAGGATACATTCAACTAGTTATTGCGTAAATACCAAGATAGAAGGTGGAATAAACTAAACTGTGTTGGACTGAGTAGCTAATAAAGTCGGAGAGTCATCTCAAACCTTCCTCCAAATCCATAACGTATTCCTTCTCATCTTGACTATGAACTAGCTTCCATAGGTTTCAGCTCCCCATGATTTCGGGAAATTTAAGGACATTGCTTGCTAAACACTTTGTCATTACGTGAGAAGTTAATGTTTGAAACATGAGATTTTTAGGAATACTGTCTCAGATATCTCATGTATTAACTGGTGGAGGCGTTGATAATCCATCCTGATTTGTATTCATTTACGGTCGGACATTTGGTATTTTATTTGAAACCGAGTTAAAGGGTCTAGTTAGCTCCATTAATCCAGACCAGTAGATCCCTCATTATTTCATATAATAATAAGGTAAAGTGAATATTTCATACTTTAACTAACTGAAATTGAGCCAAATCAGTAGTATGTATAGTAACTAGTTATTTCATGGATTAACTGATTTCACACGTTAACAAATACGTACCTTTTTTACTCATCTCTACTAGTTCACTTTTAAAAGTAAAATTACTAACGAACTGATTATGAAACCGACTTCCACAAAATCATTCGGTCTTTGCTACATGAACTGCGTTACACAGCGGTTCGACATTTTAGCGTATTCATTCATTTGGATCAACCTTGAAAAACAAAATAAGCAAAGATGTTTTGTGTTTGCTAAGATGTATAACGAGGAGGTGATGGAATGGAGTTGTAGCCCCTTCCAAGGTTTGAGCCGATATACCTGCAACACCTCTCTAGGTACCTCTGATACTCATAAAGCTAAGAAGCTTCATGTTTAGCAGTTTCAAGAACGGGGAATCATCCAATCCATTACACTTTACCTACAGCTAACCAAAGAATGCCAGCTTGGTCCTTGTGAATAAAATCAGATCGTTACCTACTAAAGAATAAAATTACAATGTCATGATTAGCTCTGCCTGATTTGTCTTATTTCTTTTCAATAATCCGGGCCCCTTGTATTGTAATAAAAATCAGCTAGCGAATGGGATTTGGCTATATGCTTGTTGCATTGATCAGATAAGTGTGTTAATATTTTAATAAGTATTTCTCCCATTTAATCTCAAACTTGTTTCAGCTGTAGTTGATATTTTTGTGTTCCTTAAGAGTTCCCTGTTCTTACACTTAGTTCTCACATACGAAGTAGTTATTTCCTTAAATGTCTTGGATTTTGTTAGTTGTTTTTGAGTTGAGGAGTTGGAAATTTTGTATTAAAATCGGCGCTATTCTCCTTATTATTTTTTCCTCGTTTCTTCAATTTTCATTAATGCATGTACAATTCACACATGCATCCGAAGGGAGCAAATTTTCGACATATTTGGAAGTTCAGTTCTAGTTCTGTTCTTTGTTCTGTATACACTTATAAACTTCCCAGTTTCATTGGAATGTCCAATGATGCGGTCTAGAGTTCAGCTCGTCAATATAGGGAACAGCTCGGCCTGGTTGGCTTAGTTAATAATCCTGTTGACTTGGGAGTAGATGCAGATCCGAGGCGCCTTCACCATAGCCCTCATTGAGTGGGGAAAGCCTTGCGGGCATCTGTTGTACTAAAGATAAACAATGACGGAATCCCTGATCACAACCGTTGCTTTCATCTTCAGCAAACTTGGTGCTCTCTTACACCATCATTACAAAATATTGCATGTGTTTAGGTTGCACCCCTCGCGCTGAGTAAATATTTACTCGGCCAATTAGAGGCGCTCATGTTGCGATTACTCATGAATGTGTGCTGTTACCTATTTAAAAAAGTTTTGTCGTTGGACTCCACACATCTTGAAACAAGAAATAGATGGGATTTTGAGTAAGGACAGTTTATTAATCAGGTTTGTTAAGTAGTTCCAAGTCCATTTTCGATTTTGGCCGATTAATTAATTGTGGGATGATGTTTACCAATCTGCTATGATACCCAATCAACCATCAACCTCCCATTAACCTGAAGATAGTTTGCAATCGGCCATTAGCTCTTGATTATCGAATTGCTACCTGCTGCTATATTGTAGAATCTAGTAAAGAATAGTTTGCCTCACAGTCATTTTTAAAAGCCTGCGATTGAAACACTGAAGTATAAACATTGTTTATTAAATAACATTGTAACCGGTTCTTGTAGATTGCTTTACCTTCCTCTTATCTCGTGAGTATGGCAAACCATGCCATTTCCTTCATATTCTATTCCCCCGTATTTCCTAAAAGAGTTGAAAAGCGCTCCATGGCGTTATCTTACATTATCTTAGGTAAAAGAAATAGTTGCTGCGATTCTAGAGCATTTGAAATTTCTTGACTGCTTCAACTAACTCCAATAAGACTTCTTTGCTTCACACTTTACTTATTAAAATTGAATTAGAAAACTTTATAAGAGCACGCTAAGAACAATGAATGAAAACTTAGACCATCCACACTGCTCTAACGTATCCCTCTGATTGTCTCAAAAAATTCAAGAGGCGCAAAATCGTGCACAGTGTAAGTGACGAATTTCAGAGTGACAAGTATTAGGATTTAGACAATTGCAGATATTTCTGTACGAGAAAAATACAGTTTTCGGAAAAATGTGGAGAAGGAAAACTCAATAGTTAGTAGTAGAAACGACATTAAGTCATCATTAGCTAGGGCGGAATTCATAGTTCCCACTCAGTCGAAAGGGAATACTTGAGTGGAGCTCGGCGGCGGCAGTGGCTGCTTGCACTATTCATAGTAACTGACTGAGGAAATACTCAAGCAAGTGCATGAAAAATGAAGGTTGGTGCAGGTTAAGCATTTCCTTAGTCACATTTCTTTACTTTCTCAAATGAGGAAAAATCTTAACTCATGTCACGACCACGAATTCCGCCCTTATTGATACTGTTTCTGATTCAACATGGAGCTCTCTAAGCTAGTGAGAATATGCAACGTTTTTTCTACTGAGTCTTTGTTCTTGCTGGACATGGGTATCCACAATTTCGTCGTGAATGGTTTAGTGCACAACGTCGAACTAATCTAACGTGCCCCAAGGCAATTTCTGAAGAGCATTGCTGGCTACATAATCGCTTTTTCGGAGAAAGCCGTTTAGGTTTTCAATCGACAAGAGCCCATCGTGCAAATAGCAAGGCCAGGCACACAGCTCCGAAGAAAAAATTTATTACGAGCTTCAGAGCTTGTTGGAAATAAAACAGAAGATTCGGGAGGCCCACTTCAGTTTGGCACAATCCTTGACAGTTCCCACGCAGTTAGTGCTCCTGCCACTCCAGCCCATCACATTTGACAGGGCCTCTCTCATTATACTGCTTTCTCAAACAGAATCTACTTGGAAAGCAATGTGTTTGTATGTATGCCGGTTCCGATTAAATCGAGTGTTGAAATTAATTAGATCATAAACCATAAAATAAATGTTCTATATACGTTTGGCAGCTATGAAACTGTTCAATACCATAAGAATGTTATGTAAAGACGGTACGTGATTTTTGAAAGAATTAAAATTTTACAGTTGATAGTATCGACTAAAATTCAGTAGATTTAATTTTTCATTTACTAGATCGTCAGTTTTCCCCTTTTATCAAACTTTCGGCCCGTTCTTGCGGTTTATTAGGATTTAATATCAATTGAATATTTCACTAACAAAATTAGTTGAAACATTTGTTTTCTCAACTAGTCCGTATTTCTGTTTGGTAATCGCTACAAAAATACGGCATCTAAAACATGTTTCCCAATCAAAAAATGATATGTATTTATTATAAGCTTCTGAAGATATCAGGCCAGAAATCATTATCTTCTAAATTCAGTTCGTGTATTATATTGAGGAAGCTAAGCTAGTAAATTTATTATTCACACCATCGTTTGACAATTTTTACCGCTCTGTCACTACTTGTCGGCTGTTGACTAAAACTTTTTTGTGCATTACTGCTTCCCCGAACTGCTTATCTAATATTTACAGTTTTTTAATTTTGGCTTCATTTTGAGTCCAAACACCTTTTTCAAATTTTCAAATAATTCCCACGTTTGTGGTCCATTTAGGATCTATTACATAAACCCCGCTACTAAAATGATTGGGGATACTATTTGCCTTGCGAATAGTAGTACGTCAGTTTTTATTTAGCAGATGCAGTTTTGATCAATGTTGCCGCTCTTTTGTTGTTCATATATTTGCTTCACACAAACAATTTTACGTTTCTGTTTGGTTGCCGCCGACCTTGATCTCCTGAAGCTCTGTGGAATCGACACAAACCTTCCGTTAAAAAATTATTTTAAGTTAAGTAAACTTTTAAATTAAAAGAAAAAATGTTTTCGTAAATATTAGTAGAATATTGTTAAGAACTGAAGGTTTTCCCATACGATTCAAGGTTAATCGTTTATTTGTATATGTTATGTATTGAAATTTCCAAACGAGATTTTAATACAAAATTTTGAAAATTCGCTCATAAGGTCAGGTTTTGTGATTGGAACGATTTTATAGTTCGCCCCAATGGACGCGATTCTAAACTACAAGGAGTAAACATTACATTCAAGTGAAATGAAGATATGACGATAGAAATAAAAATATCACATATTTAAGGTGCTACTTCTTAGTACAGCTCTGCGGTTCTAGGGTACACTAGCCAGGACTGTATTGTGTCTATACTCTTGACCATCAACCTACTGGAGAGATTTATGCAGGACTCTGAGTTTTACAAGGGCTGTACTTCCTGGGTTTCTTGTTCGATTCAAGTGGAATTGCAATATCCCTTCCTCCAGATAGAAGACAAAAAATATATTTAATGATAAGGTCAAAATTGCACAAACCAAATGGCTTTATCCGCAACTTAGTCTCCTTGACAGGACATTGATAGCATGCGTACCAGTAAGTCCCAATAGTCAGTTGTACGTTAGCCCTTTTTCAGCGCATTGCTAGAAAGTAATGATAATTACTACGGAATCAGTTGTATATCGGATCAGGCACAGAGGGGTCTCTTCTGGCGGGAAGTAGCTCTTGAAGGACCTCCTTCGAAAATTCCGTCAAATGGTCATGACAGGTTACTTTCTCAGACGTTGGTGATACAGGTTGGGAGTTGGCGTGGCAAGCACAGCATATCTGTGGTTGGAGGTGAGAAAGTGAAAAAAGCCTCTATATTCACGAAAAAGAGCTACTGCATTATGTGGAATCGTCCGAGGATACATTATCCCATGTCCTGTGTTCTTACGATTGCGATCCAGTTCAGATCAAATTGAAATTCCCGGCTTGTTCTCGGCTTTGGAGGTGGTTGTGCCGTATGAATGGGATGGATTCAGACCGGGCGGCTCTCGGCAGGCGGGAATTCGGAGGTCGTCTATCGAAAAGGCGGGACGGGGCCGCAGCCTTGACTCCTCCGGCCTCCGCTGAACTCTCCCCCGCCCCTCGGTCACAGAGACCAGCAACCAGAACTGTTTAGGCATGCGAGCCTGGTCTTCTCTCCTGGTAGTTGGTGCCTTTTTGGCTTCTGTCCAAAAGATGATGGGACCAGGTGGGGTCTGCTCCCTCTCAGCGTCACCTTCACGATTTCCTGATACATTCCTTCACACATGTGCCTTTACGCTTTGCTAAACATCCCCATACATTTTTGTATTCGCTAAGATCCAGCAAAAACTTTTACGAACTCACTAAAGCAAAACGCTGCACATTACACGGAACTTTATTATTTCCAAGTTGGATAACAAAGGTCTAAAAAAAAAAAAAAGCATGCCCTTTTGAGGAAACGAGGCATTTTCTATGTATTTTGATGCGCTGAACACGATTCCGAAGTCCGTTTGTCCTCATCAGGCTCCAATTTTTTTAAATTGCAAAATATAACCTCAAAATAGCTATAATATATTTTGCAATTAAAAGTAATTGGAGGCTAATGAGGACAAACGGACTTCGGAATCGTGTTCAACGCATCAAATACATAGAAAATGCCTAGTTTCCTCAAAAGGGCATGACTTTAATTTTTTTTGTAGGCCTGTGTAATCTTTCTATGAATAAGAAGAACTTTATACACATACAAAACGAAATTAAACAATTTTCCGAAAGTAAAAGTAGGCATAGCGTTAGGTTGGCTGCCGGAGTTTGCCCAATTGGAAATCAACGAGATAAACTTATTCAAAATTAAATTTAAAAAAAGCTACATTCTAATTTTCAGAAATGATTTAAACAATGTCCCAAGCTTCAAACAAGCGCAATGCCTGTCGCGTTACCAATTAAATTCATTAACTAGTACCTTAGATAAGACTATGCATCACGTGCATCGTAATACAGTGGTTTCTATTTTCTAGGCGATGAACAACTGCTATTGTACTAGCTTCCACATACATGACCCTGTATTCTCTTCAAATTGGGCAAACCGCGATAAAATGGAAAATGTCCTCCTTCACGCCGTAATTAGAGAGAGAACAATCCACACTCTGACGATCCCATCCAGGCCGATAGTTTAATGCAACTATCTCGCTTCGTATTTTCAAAACCCATCTTAGGATTCGGAGGATTCCCCGTGGATCAAGCAAGTCAGCAACATGAACTGTATGGTCCAACCGACACTTTAATCTTTCGTAGTCTGTGGTACATCATCTTAACTCGGCGACTCCGTAAATAGTTATTGTGTGCTAGATGTCATAGAAAGAGCCTCATATTTCAGCACGGTACCTTGATTAGGGAAGAAATTAGACTCAAGGGTCCTTCAGCAGATCAGTGTGTCTCGACACCTTGTACATCGTGTCACCTTCGTCTTCAATATAACTTCGTGAACACCAAACTTTGCTGGCCCCTTTTTTCGAAACAAAAACTGATATAAAAACACCTACAATGTTGTAATATACTGTACTGGCCTCGACGTGGAAATCCACGAAAGTTCAGAAAAATCGATCGGAGACAGCGGTAAGGCTGTTATTTTCCTGTTGTTCCATCTTGTGCAGGTTCTATCGCCAGTGATTTGAAGTTAGACTTACTTTAGACGCTTAAAGATATACCTGCGATTTGTGAGCGAACGGATAATCGTACAGCAACCGAACTGGTCTCGTTCCATTCACGGTACTGATTTCTATCAGAATCAATCAAAACCCTTAAATATTACCTGTTTTGGTTGATTGCTCAAGGTGTCGAAACTACCGGCATATCTAAGATCATTGTAGTATTGAGGAGCGGTTACAATTTTTTTTCTTGGTCGATTACAAAGGTTCATTATTAAAAACAATAAACCAGAAGACACAGCACCAACCGACCAGTACGTAATATAAGGATTTGGGATCTCAAGAATAAGAATTATTCATATTTCAATAACGAATCCAACATGAGAAAGATCACTAGTTCAGGAACTTCCAGCAAAAGTCAATGCCATCTTAATGCGAACTAAATTATCAAAACTTGAAGACCTGGTAAAAGTCGGATACCCCTCAATACATCACACCATTGATGTTTGAGCTTGTGAATTCTATTGCTTCAGTAACCATTTCTGGAATTTAATTTTTTGCTCTCGTACGTGCATTGTTACTGATTAATGGACCCAGTTGCCCGTTTTAATTGCGTCCATCCGCAGCCTCGCTCTCCGCGTTAACTCTTTTCCTAGTCCTGGCCACCCGGTGTTTCTTTCGAAGGTCGGGTTTGTCAGACCGTTACGTTACGGTGAGGGCCAGCATCAGTGACGTACAACTTCATAATGTCACGTTTACTCTCATGGGGATGAACTCCACGGTTGAGTGAGAGCATGTCCTACTTCCTCCATGGTACGATTCCTTTAACGAGGACTAATACAATTACTATATAATCCCAACGCAGATAAACTGAACAATAATTTATTACTTTCAATCCTGTACCTTGTAGGTACGTTTTTGGTTCATTATTTCCAACAATAACCCTTTGTATTCGTGTAGCGAACAATTTTTTTAACCCTTCTCAAAATTTGTCAATCTACTTTCAAGGTACATAGGTCTACGGCTTGGGGAAAAAACGCCTAATTATTTTCGTATTAGAGAGCAGTCAGAGGTACATTATCAACTCTAGATGCCGTAAAATTCAGCCAATTGCAATTCAGCATGTTTTGGGTTGTTAAGGGCATGAAATTAGCGCTTAAGCTTTCATTCATAATACACAACAAGGAGGCGATAGAATGGACTGGAGAAGGATACCCCTGAAACCAAAAACGCTTCTTCTTTACGCTCAGAAATAGCAGTTTCAAGAAACGGGCAGAGGAAACGATGCAACATAAATAAAGATCCTCATAAATATATAAAACCTCAGACACAATCGTCTAGTTTGTATTCTGCGAGCAGTACAGCAAAAATATCGGCAACAATGAAAAGTTTACAAAAGGCAAGAAAAGTTTTGAAATACAACTGTGAATCCACGATAGGCTCTCTGCTTTTATTTGACTCCCTTCCCGCATTGTTAAAGAGAGAGTTTGGGAGATTTTATTGATTCAATTGATCGAAGAAGAAATTGAGATTCAGAGGTAAAGCGAGTGTTCTGAAAGCAAAAAAAAAAGAAAGAAAAAACGGAAATTGAATTTCTATTATTCATGACCCTCTGAAGGGGTTGAAAAATTGTATTAGTTATTATGACAATACCGAGCCCACAATGACTTTTCGCTCTTTCTGTATTGTATCGTTTGAAGAGGAAAGTGCAATTCTGCTACCATGTCAATATTAGAGCATATTTCTTGATTACAGTATACATGTTTATATAGTTTTTGTATGTAGCGCAAGAATTGTTTCCATTTTCGAAAGATGAAAAATAATTTTCCATCAAAACTAGAATTTTCGCTGTCAATTTACGATATAAAACAATCTGAAAAACTTTGGTTTCGTATTTGTGTATCCTTTTTGCCAGCATGATTTCTTAAGGACCCATCCGGTTTTGATCGGGAGGACTTCTGTGGAGTTTTCAAGAAATGTGCGGGTTTAGCTTTATATGGCTTCGTATCAGTTTTATTGTTTACATCAATATTTTAGTCTGCAAAAGCGCAAACGTGAAATCCATCAAGCATCTCATGGCCTAGTCTTTTGGCCTTTTGAAGGTAATCAGGTAAAGATAATGTAATAATCTCTTATCAATTGCAATATGATTGTGAACTTAGGTGCCACTTTTCATGCGCGAAAGTCAAATCCTAGTAACATTGTGACCTCTTCAGTTTTCGCCCGATCAAGATGGCAATTTTAGTGACTGAACGGTTTAGGATGTAGATGGTCCCCAATGAACTGTATCACTCTCAATCCTCTTCTAGCTTTTGCGCGTGCGCTAACCTATCTATCAATCAACCTATCTATCTATCAAACAGCGTTTTCTTATTTCCTAATTGACCGGCTTCTCTCCATCTTAATTTACTATTCTCTCTAACCATAGAACTAGAATCTTTCAAGATTATTTGAAACATTTCGAAGCTCTATCATTTATGAGGAAACTAAGTGCCTCATCTAACATGTCTTGGTTTAAATTTCCAATAATGAACATTTGATTAGGTTGATATACTTAGACGGATTTCACTTGAATAAATGAATAAGACCACCCCACCATCGCTCGCCATGACTGCGAAAAGTAAAAATTATTTGTCAACACGACTGTGAATCGCAAATCGCCGTTCAGATGCTGGAGTCGTGATCGCTCATACCGGTTCATGTTTAAAAAATAGGACAGGGTTCGTGGACTCGTTGTTTATTCATAATATTCTTTAATAAATAACCGTAAATGTGATTGTAGTTGAGTCAAACCAATGGGGAAGATGATTTTGAAATTTGATATCTCCTTCGGTATTATCTAAATGACACTGATTAAATTATACGCAGGATGTTACTAACCCAAAATTTGCCATTTTCCCCAACTTTTTCTTTGAAAGTTGAACTTCTGTTATTTCGTTGATTGTATTAGGTTTCTCTCGTATCAACTTTCCATGTGGTCGAGTTTTGCTATGTTAGCTTAAACGGAAACATGATGATGACATCGTTAGTTCATTTAGGATGTCTCAATAAAAAACGGCTGAACTATACAGTAAATTTGTCTTCGCTGTCAACTTGGTTTATCATGTTTCGTTAATCGGACAGACATAAACTTGTACGTTCATGGACTAAAATGCACTCGAAACATTCAGTACACTGTCGTTCATATAAAATATGATTTACATGTTAAAAGATCCGCCCTCATTTTTTTTGAAACTATGCCGCTAGTCATTCGCGTGTCTATTTTGTCGAGAAAGAATTCTCACGTTCTTATCTGATCTTGCCGTGATGATTATTCCACGCTCCCGTTGTCTGTTTCCAGCTAATGCTGTCGAATCACATGGTCGTCCATTAGCTGCCACATTCTCCATTAATATCGCGATCTTAGCGTTTGATTGCGGACAAATTGCAAATTATTGCGCAGCGGTTCATTATTCCGCCTTTAGGTGGGTTTGCTGAAATGATCGTTGAACTGACCTGATCTACTGGTTTGACCTGTCCCCCTCTAGCTCAGCTAAATGAGGATTTAACTCTCTTCAATTCTAGATTAACGTTTTGTATCGCATTAACAGAATTTATGTAAACCGTGTATTATACGTAAATAAACCATGGTCAACAAATTCCTGCAGAATTCCCCCTTGCACTTGCCTCGTTCATTCCTCGGTCAATACGACCCTTCTGGTTCAGAGGAAATTACGATTAAACCACAATCCTATCTGCCGTCAAAGTATCTGTGGGGAAGAGTTTGAACTAATTAAACTCCTAATCACCAAGGTTTCGGGTTATGTAAAACCTTCTTCAGGGCTTTATAACCATTAAATACACACGCACAACACAGAAACATCGACAGAACAATAACGTGACACACTCTAATAAAACCTATAATGTAGCTTTGTAATTAACCGAAGACGCTCTATGGTGTCTAACTGGAAATGGTTCCCTAAATGTGAAATATTCAAGGATCACAAATAAAACAAAACTCAATAAAAATTCCAATACAATAACAAAGCCAAGTGAACTATAAAAATCATCGAAGGAAAATCTCTTTTCTACTTACCAAGGTGTTGAGCTGCTATTGAGTTCATTAGATGAGAATACAGAAGATCAAAAAGTGTAAAATTGAACAAACAGTACTGAACTAAATCAACATTAAACAATTTTACAACTTTTTAATAACCTTTAGGAAAGAGGTAAACAAATTACGACATTAACTGTGAAAGGAGGGTTTCACATTAAAACAACATACGCATTCGAGGAGGTAGATCGCCACATCCTTGGAACACATGAATGTGTGCACAAAATGGCAGCAATGAAGCTGTTAGTGGAAATTGTCGAGATGCTCTCCGAGAATGGGCTTAATCGCTATACTCCAGTAACTGCTAGTAATGAACTTCTGGTTGAAATGCACCTTAGTTGATAACTTTTGAATAAAACTGAGATTGATGAAGTACGGTAAATGATACTTTTCATCGAAGTAAATGAGTTACGAAAATAAAAAGTCGTTTTGAAGTTTGTGAGACTGCACATCTAACAGGTGAGAATACCTTGTGATGCAGCATAAAAAATACTTTAAGGTTAAAAAATAACGGTTTGCGAATTTCGATAATTTATTGTAGATCGTTAATCAGTCAAATCGATGTTCAGTTTTTGATGTAGCATTTGATTTTGATATCGACATATCGTTTTCGACGTTCCATCCCTAGTTACAGTTCAAGTTCACCAGATTGGTTCCTCGGATGATTATTGCCTTGCCTTGGAAGCTCGTGTTTGCTGATGTCTGAAGTCTTAACTTCAAACAGCGCTACGGAGATGCATCTCAAATTAATGAATTCGCTTAGACCTAGGTTATAAATACTATCGGAGACAATCGCGACTCTCGGTCGCATGACGTTGAGCGGATGCCAGAAAGTTGCGAGGCGCGCGGGTGGAGGAATGCGCCGCCGGGAGTCCAAATTAATTCGAAAGGTAAGGAAAAACAGCCGTTCTGAGCTAAATCGGGGCATCCGTGTGGCAAAACAACCTCATTTTCCATATCGTCTCCGCTCATTTAGCCCGAAGGGTACTTGTAGGTAATAGAGAGCGACTGGCGGGATATGAACGGTGTTCTAATTATGAAGAATAGGGGTAACTTTTTGTTGTTCCTTTAAAAGGTAGATCTCACATGTAGCATTCCAAAAAGCTGGTTTGTGAAGAATTGGAATTGGAGAAAGAGCTGTGTGTGTCATTAGAGAGAATGTATTGCCCTCAAGTCAACTTATATGGTTTTGCAGCTTTCAGTATAAACATTGTAAATCATTAGACAAAGGTGTTTTCAAGTCAAATGAAGCTATCCTAGTATAATAAATAATATATCACAGATTAGAAATATTACAGTTCGTAGTAGGGCCCTGTGGATTTCAGGTACGTTATCGAGGACTGGATCTTGCCTAGACAGAACATCAGCCCATTGACGGGGCATTTGCTGGATTCTCAGGTCGTTGTGACCTGGGAGATCCTAAAAAAAGTGGCGGGTGAACAGTCGTAGGTAGCAGATTGACCACAATTCAATCCCTCCATGAAAGTTGGGCCTCGAAAGGACCTATTGGGCAGACGTCGTGAAGGGAACCATGTAGGCCAGTCACCTCACCATTCCCTTGCTCATGCCTGATAAATTTTCTGCGTTGCGTATAGGAAATCTGGCCTTCAAGATCTGATTCTTCATATGGCGCATAAGCCATATCCTTGTTGAGCAATCACCAATGGCTCTCCTTGCTAGAGCATCAGCAGACTCATTGCCATGGATAACCACATGGCTTAGCCCACAAGTCACAGCTCAGAGCTCTGCAGTGAACGCAAATGTGACACGTGGTAAGGGTCTGCTGACTCGGAAGTTGAGGCTCCATAGAGCAAGACCAACACCATCAGGTGCCTTTAAGCCCTCAGTGAATAATTGAATATGTCCAGCAAATCTCTGAATTGCCTCAAGGTAACGGCTTCTGGGGATGTGTGGTGTGGAGGATGTGTGACTTCAGGGGCATATAAAGGACCAGAAAATACCACTTGAACACGAACACCCAAAGTGCGATTTCGAGAATAGAGCTTGAAATATGTTTTATCCAGAGTTTCTTATTTCTGTGTTTGCAGACCGCACTGTGTTCATAACCAAATATTATTTGTGAAATGAAACCTGAACCAGCTCGTTGAAGTTTTTGGAGAGTACAGTCTTTTATTGGAAAACAGACACAAATATATCAAACCCATCGACAATATGATTCCACCGGTCAGCAAAAATTATAATACAGTTTGAACTTGACCTCCTGTACTGCTTGAATGTAAATCATAGTTGATGATCTCAGTTGCCAGTCAACTGAAATTTCGTTTTTTACCAGTTCTCAAAAATTGATTGTTGAAAATTAAAAACATATAACAGACAATAACGCACGTCACGTTTGTGACAGTCAATAAACTGACTACAATGTATCTAAGACAATGTATAGATATAAAAATAATCTTGAAATCGACAGATAAATACTCTCTGCAGTTGTATGCGATCAAAAATGGTGATTATAACTGTCTTATATATTGTGTCTTTGTTTGATAATTATACATTTATTAATTTTGTTTCTTTCTTTCTTTCAGGTAAGTCCACCAGATCACTGTATTGGTTTCCTAACGAAGTAAGTCTAAACAGAAGTAAGAATTTTTGCGGGTTCGACAAATTTAATCACGTAGCTTTTAATAGCCAGTTATTTGAAAAGCAACCGTTGATAGCACATTCAACATTTTTCACAATATCTAGCTGTTAAGTTGCATTAACAGATGCTGCCTTTATCTGAAAGATTTTTCAAGCCCAAAAACTCTTGGGCTTCTGAGTTTGAACTGAGAAACTGTTCTGATGCAAACTTGAGTTTTTCCTGTTGCACATGCTTCACTCAATTTTGAATTTGAACTGTTCGAATCAAAGTGCTAGCCACTCTTAATGGCCACATTTTTTAATGCGAAAATCGTTTTCTCATCAAACTTGACACTTGTTAATGTCGATTTTGAATGTTAAGGTGGAAGCTCTTTAAACCTGATTTACTAAAAACTTATTTTATGGCATGCTTTTGGTGAAAGTGACGTTTTTATTTACCTCTAATGTGGACCAAAAGTTCTACATCATCTCCAGATTTTACTTCCGGGCATACACATAGTTATAAAGTGACGTCACAGAAAAGCTATGTGCCAACAGGATAAATCATTTCATTCCCGAACGTGACCGATCAAATGATCCTCAGCTTTCTAAGGAGGGAGCCGTAAAAGACACCGGAAAAGGTCGCTAAGGCTGAACTGGGTCAGGTAGGGGGTATCTCAAGGTGAGGGAGCGCGGTATGCCAGGCGCTTCTATCCTCTGAGGCTGCCTTTGTCGAGCTTTGCGGTTTCATGACAGGAATTCTTTTGGAAGTTTTGAAACGGGGTTGGTGCTTAGCGTTCAAACGTGTTCTCGCCATTTGCTTTATGGTTCGGAGTCACATACGAAATGAACTTGGACTTAGGAGCAGGGACAAACTCAGTGTTTTAGAAACTCTAACTATAATTTCGGTACCGTGAACTAGAGTGGAAATGGAAGTGACATCTTTCAAATTCAAATCCTCTTTGTCGGGATAAAACGCCGTAAGCTCCAAGCTCCGTATTTTCTCTCCTAGTGGTCGGATAGAAAAGATTTCCCATGTGTCACATCATTCCTTATTCTCCATCGATATAACCCTCAGGATATCAGCTTACCCTGGTAATTTTCATTCCCTCTGGTACTATCTTGATGGTTATAACCTGGCGAGTGATTGTTGTGTTAATCAGGATATTCAGATACGATTTTAGTTCGTTTAGTGATCAGGAGACCGCTGCGGTTTATGGTGTAGAACGTATATGCGTTTGACCATATCCAATAACATTTTCTTTGCTCATTTTTTGATCCCAACTAATTGCTTTCTTCGTGCTTCTGCATGAAATATGATGGATTGCAATAAGATGTGAATGAGTACATATTAGAGTTTCAATTAAGTTGGAGTGCTACGCCCACGCTCAAACAGTAGATAAGACTGATACAATTTTAACTGCATATTGCTTCAGTATTCCGAACCTTATGAAGAAGCAATATTGTGGTGTCACTGTAACATTCACTTTGCAATCTCTCAACATTCCGACTATTCTGTTAGCTAATCGGATGTGAACTACAGTTCAATAGGTATCTTTTGTACCGTAGGGGGTTTTGGATATTACCAGCAAGATTTGGTTACTTGCGTCGACTGTAGAGGATTCTAGGGATTCAATCTTCAAATTCGGCTGAATCGCCATAATTCGGGCTTCTATAGCATCAACATTATTTCACTCTTGAGCTGCAGTTGATATGCATTAGGACTTGTGATGGTTAAGCTCATCTTTTTTGGAACTGCTGCTCCTGTGGTTATACCTGGAGCCTTTAAGTTTGCAGGTATATTATGAATGTTGCAGGTTAATCGTTTCAAGTTTCCACTAGTCCATACCATCACCTCCTGGACTACAAGTAGACCGCATTTTGGATGCAAGTATTGCTTAATTGTTTGCACGTTTGGAAAAACTTACTACAGCATCAATGGGGCAATCTCGTGACTTTCATGAGTTCTGGCCGATTCTCTGGAAAATGCCAGCTTTTCAGTAATATTGTGCGATGAAAATTCTGTCAGGACTGCAGCACTACAAGCTGAACCACTGCCACTTGTATTCTGTATGTGAACTGCCATTTTTATCGACTAGGAATTTACCAGCTGGACTTTCATATAGTTTCGGGTAATAATAAACCAACATTTTCTTCTGAACGCTACTAATGAGTAGGTCATTGATTTAGACTCTCAAATGTCCAGAATGACTGTCTGGAAATTGTCAGCTGGTAACCAATACTGTGTGTTGTGAATCCTGTGAGAGTTACTGCGAGACATTCCCAGAATTACTGAGATTTGTCTTGTTGTACATTTTCCTTCCTACTCCTCGCCACTTTTCTTTAGCTAGTTTGCGAGGTACACTTTCATATTGTTTGATTTACTATTATACCAAAAGTTTCTCCTTCTTCTGCGCAGTATGAAAGTCTAGATCATCAATATAGGTGTAATAGTTCATCGAACTTGTCCAAGTGTGCTTCCCCACGTAACTCAATTGTTCTGGATATGATAGCGAGGAATTTATCGAGTGGTTTGAAGAAAACGGGACAAACAAAAAATCCCGGATCCCCCTCTCGCCGGCCTGTCAGTGCAGACGGTGATGTAAAAGCCAAACAACTGAAAACCCCTCAAACTAATGGGTTTTGACTCTTGAAACGCGAGTGAGGGAGAAAAATGTGTCGGGAATTACATTGAGTGGCGGAGGAAGGAAAGGGCTTCTGTTGGTAGGCAGGAGCGCCGAGCCGGTGCCCCCATCGCATTCCACTCAGCAGTGTACACCGGCAGATTATTGAACGGTTTCATCTCTCTTGTTCCCTTTAGCAGTAAAATATCCTTCTCTCTTTCCATTACCTCTATTACCGTTTGTATATCGCTCCCATAAATCACCTCCGTGACCCCCCTTCCGCGAACGTTCTTCGAACCTTGGCGAGATTCGTTAGCAACTAAACCCCGAGGATTTTATTTTGAATTTATGTAGGTAATAGGTTTTTTCCCGTGCCACCGAAATGTTCAGATGTTCAAGACTAAAGCGATTTTATTGAATTTGGATCACAAATCGATCTTCCCACAAATGAACCTATAGCATTCCTTATTGAAGTACCATATATAATGAAAACTTATGCAATTTTCTCGGATCTATCATAATCGCATCGTACTAACTTCTCTTCCCGATAAATTATCTTAGTTTATTTTCTCATTTCAACGACGTGCTATATTCTCAAAAATGGGTTTACCCTGATACATATTGAATGCAACCATATTGAACCCGGTTCATTCTTCGGTAACTGTGGAAAATTGGAAACTATCTTGATGCAAAAAGTATGATAATTTTTCAAGACTTTTTTGATTTCAAAATGATTGAACTCTGAAAACTATTTGGTTTTTGTTTCAAGAAACGTGGTACTGGACCAATATTTATGAAAGTTGGACAACTTATAACTTATATAATTGGCCGTGATCAGTCCTAATGTACGGCATCTTTCTTCATTAAGCCTAAACGTAATCAACTGAATGATTATATCAAAACCATTCTAAAACATTTTTTCTTTCTTTGATTCTCTCATTTTAACAAATCGAATGAGTCTACCAGTACCGCTAAACGTTCGCTATTCGTCCTCCGGGAAAACCGCTGCACATGACCTTACACTGAGGTTGTCATTTCTACTTAAGTTAACCATTCTGCGTAAATCGTTGATCTATTTACATTAGACATTATCAATCTCGGTACCTCGTTCTTCAATATCTTGTAATTGCACTCAACATGAGAATACTTGGGCTAACGCCATCCTCTCATTAGATTCTCTTTAGCCCGCCTCTTCTGCTCGACCGTTCACCCTATCGATTTCCTCCACCTGAAAATGAGGTTGTCAAATAATTTGCGAACGGATGATGGTACAGCAACCCGAGTGGTTCCATTCGGTTCATGGAACTGATTTCTGTCTGAATCATTAATAACAACTGCCCTTTTATATAAAGTTTTTGAGATTTCGTTTTTTTTAAATAGTTTAATTCTTAATTATAATCCCTTAGGGTTGATTGATCAAATTTCCGAGATTACTGGCACCGGATTGGTGCTAGATTTATGAGAAAATTTTAGTAAATTTTGGAGCAGTAGTTTCGGAGAAAAGGTTTGGACTGCGGACGGAAGGATTTCTCTTTCTTTTTCGATTTTTGAAATCCATGTATCATGAAACGTGAACCAACAACTTTTGAGGAGAAGTTACAGTATTTTGTTCGTATTTTTCATTACGAAGGTTCATTATTGAACATACTAAAAATAGTGAACATGACTTGAACATCAACATTGAACATACATTATCGAAATAATGTCAACATGAGTATGAGTGAAAATACGTGTTATCGTTATGAACATTCTAATAATCCTTCAGATGTCAAACCTATAATGAGCTGCATTTATTGAATTAACTTGTAGATAACACTTTTTTATCATAGTTGTTACCTGTAGCATAGATTGTTCAGAAAGTGTTTCTAGATTTTCTTTTTTAATTTTAATTCCATTAATATATTTTGTAGATGTTACACTCCGAAGATGATGTACCAAAGGCCCATAGACTACATTCAGTAATGCTACCTATGAGCATTTGAAAAGCTATAATATAACCCAATGCAGAAAAAAGGCCTTTCCGTAATCGCATTTTCAAGTTATTTTGTGCTTATGTTTTGCTCGGGCTGCAAAGTTGCTATGTCCCTTCGGAATTCACATTCGAATAAAATATTGAACCGAAATCAGAAAATCTTCGCATAACCAGGCTTCTGTTACATTCATTACTTCTGTGTTAATCAATTGGAATCAAGTTTAATATAAAAAGAAACTCCAAGGTTCTTCCTCATAATAGACGTCTGTAAATCATCTCCGTTTCAACTATTCCAGGGTCGTTCGGACAATTTATTCTACGGTCGAATCCCACGTTCTTCTAGCGTTTTCTATATCTGTTTTCTCGGTATTCAGTCACGACCTGTGGTTTATCAGAGGGTAGCACCGCCTTCTAAAGATCACAAGATCAATAGATCGGATCAGTCGTCTCCTTTTGATTTCTGTAGATTTCCGAGTACTTCTGTTACAGATGCATTCCGTGGGACATGTTATTTAATCATTGTAACAAGTGATAATGGAGTTTCAAGAAATGATTGATGTTTTTGTGAATCGGCGTGCCTAATAAGGTTCATTAAAACAAAAATATACTTATTTATTACACATAGTGATAACAAAAAACGCAGTTGTCAATATTTGTTAATGTTATGTTCTTAGAAATTAAATTATAAGAATAAAGTCGCTCATCATTTCACGCTGCACGGATAGGTTGTTATGATGGCCACAGCTATTGCGTCTTGTGATCATGGCAATCTCAAACGATGATTGGGTTCACAAAATTAACCTCATTAAAGTTCACCAAATGAAACCCATTAAAGCTGACAGCAGTTAAGAAATCATTAAACACCTATAATATCTTTGAGACTCATTTATCATTCAAAAGATAAATTACATTTCCGAATGTCATCGCTTCGTTTTGTTATTAGAACTAACCATCTTTGTCCGTTTCCCTTCGATAATTCAACAACTCGTAGGTACATTGTTGAAAATGGGAAAATTCAATCACGCGTCCCAGTTTGGGTTGAGTTGTTCTATTCTAATCAACTCCACTAAGAGCTTTTTCATGTCTTCCATTTGAAATGGCTGTAATATTATACGGCGAAGGTAGAGAGCAGTATCAGTTACAATACTCATCTGGATATCCTCTTAGTGCAGAATAACATCTGTTGTAATTTTTGTTCTGAAAGAATTCTAATAGCAACGATAGAAGAGATGGTACACCCAGCTTTTATTAAATGTAGCAGTTGTAAATACAAATACACTGGCGTATATGTATATATGTGTGCGTGGAGAGAGAGAGAGAGAGAAGAGAGAGAGAGAGAGAGAGAGAGAGAGAGAGAGAGAGAGAGAGAGAGAGAGAGAGAGAGAGAGAGAGAGAGAGAGAGAGAGAGAGAGAGAGAGAGAGAGAGAGAGAGAGAGAGAGAGAGAGAGAGAGAGAGAGAGAGAGAGAGAGAGAGAGAGAGAGAGAGAGAGAGAGAGAGAGAGATAACCATTGATTCATGGTTTCACACAAAAAATCTGTCAGATTTGGGACTGGAGACGTTAAATGGCCCAACTTCATATTGCACTTTTGTTCAAAAATCACTTGAACGAATTAGAGAACAATTCTCGCGACTACCATCCATTTTCAATGCGTTGAATAGCAAAAAAGCCGCCAAAGAAACACTAAACGAGAAGAAAGTAACTGTAGACGAGATAAAGATCGCAAGAAAAGGAGGGAATCAGACAAAAACAGTGCAGATTCATATAATAACTCACCAACACCTACAAAATTCATATTCCAGTTTTGATAGCATTCAGTAACTCCAGCTCAAACACGAGGGAATCAAGGAACCACACAAAATTTGCAGTCAATCTTCCTGGTTATGACGTGACGCACACCACACCAATCATCACTTGGGGACGAAGAAACACTGACACAAGGACTCGGCCAACAACCTTTCAGCACCGCACAGGAGGTGCGGTACCCCAAACTCACAGTTCCTCCATCTGCTTCAGTCGATGTTGGCACATTACCTTTATCAATCGGCTCATAGTATTGATTCAAAAAAGTTGTCATCGATCCCAGATTTGAATCTACCAAGGAGAATCGATAAAACTGACCTAATCGAATCCATCAGAATGCGCTCAAATTTTGACATTTGTGTGGTTCGTTTACTTACCTACCATTTCTTCTTCTTCTTTTAACCAGGTGTATCGCTGACGCTTAACCCTTCTTTGGTTGCTCCCACATTTAAAATCACGTAAAAGAGAGAAGATCTTTACCAATTCTATCCCCAGAAGCCCTTTAGTGATTATATTGGGTTTGGCAAATGGAGTGGGCGTGATTGAGACATTATCCCCGGTGACAACCCTAATCATCCCTACGCTTCGGTACGTCGTCGGGCTTGACGCCAAAACTCTGTGGGCCGAATAGATAAACACTCATACACCCGAATATCAACGCTCCAGAACGCACTCACACACCCAACCGACACCCCCTGATTTCGCATCATTACAGTTTCCTGGATCCAACACAGAAAACCCGGGGGTCCGCGCACGTGGGCGTCTCCCCGTCCCACGTGGGGCCCCAGGATTTGAATTTTAAAGGATACAAGCTTAGGAACAAATCTAATATTTTATTCATATTGTTAGCAGGGGCTTCGTATCTCTTCAAATCATCTTCCGGTTAACAAAAAGCGCGGGATCGATTTCCATTTTTCAGAGCATCATCGTGTAGGGATTAGATTCATCCGTATTCACTGTATCATGCAATCATCAATAACGTACCTAGTTGGCTATTATTCCCTATAACCCCAAAAGCATTAAAAATGAAACCTTATAATGTATATTACTCTGAAAATGTCAGGGAATATCGGTAAAACGGATTCCGGAATTTCGTCGTAGAGTCGACAAAACTCTGGCAATGGTGCACTCACCAGAAACTAGTTCTTTAAGTTTCCGGTAGCAGCCCTCAGATAGGAGCCCACCCATTTCTGAAAGAGGTGAAATTTGATTTGTTGTCCACAAATTTTCCATTAGTTTCCGAGCAGCATTTAAAATACGTATGACAGTAATACTACAGCAAAGATGGTGTTGTTTGAAATCAAGATTTATTTATTTAACATCATTGATTGAAGTTACGTAAATACCTGTGCAGAAAGAAAGTCACAGACATCTAACAATATTTTATGCGTACTCACAAAATTATGAGCTGCTGACACTTTGACCCTTATGTGAATAAGTGTTTATTCTATATCGTTACTTTTCACATTTATTTGAGGTGGTTTGCAACAAGGAGGTGATGGATAGGACTAGTGGCCCCTTCCAAAGGCCAAGCGATAAACCTGCTACAACCAGGGGATATCCCTTAAGATTAAAAGCTTCAGGTTCTTGCTCACAGGTATCAAGGGGAGCTACCCTTATCCATCACCGGTCCCTTTATACTTGTAGACATTTCCGATTTTGCCATAACCATTCTTGGTTTCAAGTTCATCATCATCTTGTACATGTCTTAAGGAATGAGAGGGATTTCTGTACAAGGGATTTCGTTATGTGATTTTCTGAGTATAATTCTCGGTCCAAGAAACTTGAGATTCGATGAAAAGTTGAGATTAGCTTTGAGTCTTCAAGTAGGCGTTCATGTAGGTTATTTATCGTCAACGACGCAGGCGTCATGAATTGTTGTGAGAAAACAGTTTCCTTGTTGGGATCCGCATTGAGAAGTGTCGTTTCATCTACAAAGGCTCACGAAGAATAAAGAAGGTGGCGAACAGGGAAACTGAAAAATACAACAAAGCAAATCTTGACACTTGGAAGGTCCGCCGCGAGCGTAAGATGTTTGCTGCCTGTCACAAAGGTTGCAGTCATCTTGCGACATCAAGGAGATGCCAAGTGAACAACGAAACGAGGAACGCGAGAATTTTCAAGGAGCTCTACCTCGAGACAAAGCTTTCTGTTATTAAACACTAGTTAGATGCCTGTAAAAAAGGTGAATGCTTCTGAACCTGATGTACCTGCTATATGATGCAGCTATTCAATTAGTCAAGTAACTTAAATTCACGAGAATATATGTCTGCAATATGTGTAGTCAAAAAATATGCATGCCCAATATGCAACTTGTATGCTATATAGAGTACCTTATTGCAGTATCCAGTGTTCTAATTCATTACTAATCTATTGCCTATTCTAAAAAGTTGCCCAATTCAAAGCAATACAGCGTTTTGCATTATTGAACACTGAAGAGAAAGATTCGGAAATGACTGCTACTATGTACTCATTGCAGCTATGCAGCAGACTACCTTATTGCGAATCATTTTATTCGTCTATTAACTTATCTATAGAGTTGGACAATTCACGCAATCCAGAGCTGTCAGTATTGATCAATTAAGGTAAAGATGTGGATAAATCCTGGTATGTAGCTTACGTATTCTGCATTCACTACCTCATTCCAGCTTTAAGTGTTCTAAACCCACTCGTCTATTAGCTATTCTACAGATTCGCCAATTCACGGAAACTCGGGGCCAAACAAGGAATTCTGCTATTTCGCATCATAGGTACCTTTTAGCCTTGAGAATAAATGCTAACCTCTTGCAGCAAGTATGGTATATGAACAGAAAAAATACTAAAATACCAAAATTTGTAATCACAAATGAAATATCTGGAATCAAAGTGCCTCAATTATTTTTAATTCTCTTCGGTATCATTCCTGTATTCAATTGCGATCTTGAGTAACAAATTAGTTGACTTTAAAACACCATGTTGCAAACTGCAAAACACGATCCGAATTAGAATAGCTGATCTAATAATGGGCGAGCGTGTGGACTATTTTAGATGGAAGGGATCCAATATTAAACTCCTAGACCCTCGTAAATGAGACAGAGACAGAAAGGGGACCGCCAGAATTGGATAGGTGGTTACAGCGTGATTCACCTAATGGGGATTCCGTCTGCCGTCGCCAAGAAAGATATCAACACCAAACGATGGCGTTTAAGTTAACGTCTCTATACTTACTATGAAGTTTAAAAAAATTGATAATTTTCAATTTGAACATTATTTCAGATAATGAAAAACCTAACTGTCAATTGCCCAGGCTGTTTGAATGCTTTCATTTTAATAAGTTTGGTTTTGTTGTTTATTACCAATATTTGATAGTTTCAATTCAACCACGAAACCAGCGTCGTTTTGTGTGCATGTGAAGACTGAATTTACCAATTTATTGTGCTGCCGATGAGGTTCAGGGACATCATAATCAACTAGATGTTTCTACAAAACCATTTTAGTGCTCACGGTTGTCATGTGTGCTGGACATAGCTGCCCAAATTCCCTTACATGCTCATTCTAATCATCCCAAGACTGGTAATCAACCGACCCATTATCATGGACTGTGCTGCCCTTAAGTTCTGAGACATGCTGCAAGACTGTCTTGAAGGGGGTCTACTATTCAGTATATTTTTGTAGAAATGCATCATGAATAACTGAATTGTAGCCATCTGAAACTACTCAAAATACGCCAACGTCTTACTCTTTTTTTATGTGTTCTGATGTGGAGATGGTCGTTCATAATTATTCTCTACTGATGTGAAGTTCGTCAGTGTGACAGTAGGGAGTGTCAAAGAAACGTCCTTTGAAAAGGCTTCAATAACATCCGACTGGAGCGATGGTTCTTCGACCTTCTCAATAAAGGTGATGTGCTCTGTGCTTTCAATTTTATGCTTATTCTTGACTTGGTTCTAGAGAAATTCTCAGTGTAAGACTGGTGGTGGGATCGACAAAACAAAACAAAATTTTTGGAATGGTTAACTTTTTTTTAATAGGGAGCAGTATGGTTTCATGATTTCTCCTTTCTATGATGAAAAAAATCACCCGTCAGGTCTTTAGCTGCGCATGCCAAATACCCACGGGCCTTGAGATCCTCTTCGAGATGCTGGCACATTAGGAGGTTTGTTTTCCGAAGAATCTTGAGGCTGAACGACTCGCCGATCACGGTTGTCAAACATGGTAGCACATGTTTGTCCCTAGGCAAAGAGTATCAATCAGTGACTGTTTGCATTCATCGCCCCCTCCACTTTCCAGAATCATCTACACCTCTTAGATTATTCCAAAACCAAACTAGTTCGACGATTGCACGTGAAGATAAGAATCCAAAAACGTGGAAGTTGTGCAGCTTAGTTAGTTTAGATTAATCAACGCAACTCATGAAATCTATATCTGACGATATCTCGATATTGGTTATTTAATAAGGCCGTATCCATATCGATATAAGTAATCGAGAAGACTTAATGGGCCCCAAGACGCCTTTAGTGGGAGTTTCTTCTGTTTATTCAGGACTACAAGGACCTTCACAGCCCGGAAGGCGTAGTCGTAATCTTGAGCGTTTCCTGTCGCGAGGCAGCTGTGGTTTTTACATCGCGTGCCTCCTCTGCGTTTTATGCGTTGCGAATTCGATACCGTTTCGCTATCATCTCCCACGATATTATTACTCTATGAATTAATACTATCATACTCACACTGACACGATTCGATTCAAGTTTAATGAATAACGGCAGACTTTCGTAAAGTGAGAATGGACATCTACAAGGCTTGTTCACCCCTGCTTGCTTAGATGAGGATTACAGCTGTTTTGGATTCATAAAGTGATCATATAGATCTTGTAAAGGTATTGGTGGAAAGTATTTTGACTGGTGTAGTATTCAAAACTGGGCCTATTCCTGTTTTGTCCTCAAAATCACATTGATGTTAAATCTACATTATGGTATTTTCGGTTATCCTAGAAAATTTTCCCTTGTAAATATATTATAATACTAGATAAGGCGTGTAGTGCGATCCACAAGATCTTCTCTCAGGATAGACACTTCTTGTTTTTCAAACCGGCCTAGTCAACAACGATCGAACCTAGGTTCACGCTTTCGTTGGAGTCCACTAATGGTGCCTTTGGTATTGTTTGAGATGGTGCACAACCTTCTAACCATCTGATTTTGATGAATGAATGTGGGTGGCGTTCAGCTTTAACAGCAATCTCCTCGTTCTGAAGGATCACTGGTTCAAATGCGTTTGTCGTAATACGCTTCAAATTTACATTGATGAATCTCTCGATAAATAGTCCTCCTTCATATGAAAGTTCTTGGAGCTATGTAAACACCTGAAAAAAGGGGAGTTAAAAGATGGAGGGGTAGGCACCACACTTCAACATACGTCATTTAGTTACTTCAGGCTAATGTTTCTTTTGATTCTGAAGTCTAAGAATTTCTTACAATTTACGGTTTTAGAAGGAAAAATGGGCTAACGCATTTTAGTTATGGAAATCGACAAATGGGTTCGCAGAAATAAGCTGCAAGTACGAACAGCGACGGAAAGTGTCGACGAATGATTAAGATTGAGAAAGAGTCAATCAATGATAATTAGTCACTGTAGTTTCCTAGCTTCGAAATGTATTCATATCGCCGAATATATCTGGCATTTTACTATCAATGAACACAATTGTAGCTCCAAGCTGCTCAGTGATTGACATTTAAGCATATACGCAGAAAAATTGTAGGTGTAACAAAATCTTAAATAATTTGTCGGTTTTTCGCCGTTATTGAATAGATCACCTGTTCCCAGGCTCTGAGAGTATTAACATAATCGTTTTGTTCACTTTAGCGACTTCATCTTCGTTGGTTTTCTGAACAGTAGCTTATCTGTCCGGGAAAATCGACCCAGGGGCGCGGAAGGTGAGGTTGGCGAGTTGAATAAAAGATTCTCATGGTCCCTAGAGTGCAGTAAAAGCCGATTTGGAGCGTTAGGGTCTCGTGTTAGGGTCACCCCTACTGCTCCGAGTGACTTGAGTCACAGTTTTGACAGCTTTTGTAGATCTCATGGTTTATCACGTTCACTACTGAACTTCTGTAATCGACCAAGGAAAAAGATGCAAATGATTACACAAAGGTTATAAATAATGATCCGCCAATCAGTGGTTTATAATCATTCAACATTGTATATGTTCGTTTATCTAAATATACTTCTTCCTACAATTTGTTAGTCCCTCATACGTAATTGCAGTTGATATCTAAATTCATTAGCACATCAGAATCCAAGTACACTGACTCGTAGATTGACTTACATCAAATTAGAAGCTGAGGATCAAAACTGAATACATCCGCACACTAAAATTTCCCATGAAATACAAAAGACTGTTTTCTGTATGGGTGATGTTCTTAAACTCGATTAAGTTATGATGCGACGTGGAAGCTGCAAACAATTGAGCGAAAGCCATTTTTTTGTATGAAGAAAGCAAGAGAATTAATATAGCGCAAAATTATATTTTCATACTGTCATTCATAATTGTTTTTTTCGCCACGATCTTGGAATCGCCGCACAGCAATGATACATACGCCCGTACTTGCATTCCCAAGATTCTGCTCGAAAAGATAGAATGTATTCCACAATTTCCCATCATTTAGTCTTCATACCAATGAGACTTCTCCCATGGGGTTTTGAACAATTTTCGTATTTTGCTTTTAGTTTCACAATCACAATTAGAAATGTACAGTACAACGGAAAAGCATTATCTTTGGTGTACGAACTCTTCTCTTTTTTCGAAAATATGATCCACCCTATTTCCCTTCTTCCTCCACTAAATCGCTTTAGTCGATAATGGATCAAACCACGATAACCTTTCTAACGATTTTGGACGAATGGCATTAGCAGGAATTTGTTACTTCCCAATCCACAGCTTTCTGCTCCCAGTGAACGACTAGTTTTCGTCGCCAAACAGTGAAATCATCAATATAAATTCTGGTCCTCCTTCAGGAGGACAGCTGATGACATCCCGGACGCCGATGGCAGTCGGATGAAACGCCCCAACCTGAAATGGTTGCCAAATTTGCTTGTGGTTAACGTCTAAAACTAACGTCAAAATGACACGTAATTGTATGAGTTCTGGGGAGGTATGACGGACGGGACTTTCTCCTTTTTGCCGGCCCAAGAGGCTGAGTCAGCTGGGTTTGCTCGGCGGGCGGTTGGCACGCGTGGAGGATGTGACTCATCAAGCGGCAGGTGATCTCAGAGTTTTGCGCGGGTTTTTGCAGGGACCTCTTCTCCTGACTGGTGTTATGGTTGTCTGGTCTCCTTGACAACCACAGGATTCTTCGAGCGTACTCTCAAATATAAACTACCTATGTTTTATGAAATCAATTCCGATGTACCAGTATGGTAGCCTATCTTCTAGTTTCTTCGGAGATCCCAATTATAACACTAGATCAAATAAGAGGACAAAACAGTTTATATTGAAGCTATCTAACATAATTATGAGCGAATTTCCTAAACTTGTCGATAAAAGGTATGTTTTTCCGATGTATGGCCACTTTTTGTACTCAACAGTACATAACATTAAGCCGCTAATGACCCTACAGGTTGACAATTCTAAATATGTAATGGATATATCCGGTGTCAAACTCAGATATGAACTTTGGGAGGGCTAGATAAGTCACAATATGAAGCTAATATTGTATCTCTCTCCCATTCACGATCATTTCTCAATAGAACTGTGAGATTGGATTGCAGAGGATCGGGATCCCTATACCATGCTGACGGTACATTTGTGGCGTCTCTCAAAGATTTTCATCAGTTGTGCTACCCAGAATAATGATAAAATTCAGGTTGACTTGCTACCATCCCCATACCATATCTAATTGTTAAGACAAGAAATGTTTTTAAATATCTCCAATGGTTCATCTTCTACAATACCCAAAACAGATCGCATTTTGCATCCTAGACTTCTGTCGAGATCCCAGTGAGGCCTTCTACTCGACACATTCGATCAAATCACAAAACGCACAAGTTCTATTGCCCATACATAATATACTCAAAGCAGCAGCTATCTTCTGGTTGGTTGAACCTGCTCAGCATCCATGTCTATCATCTCTACCGTCTTTCAGGACCTGACGTCTATGACCATTTTTATTTACTCTCTGGGCCTTTCGTCGCCAATTGTATAATCAGACGAAACGTATCACGATAATCACAAGATCAGGTGTATTTTAGAAAGTGACAATTGATTGACTGACGTCTCGTTTAATCAAGAACTATAATTCTAAAATGTTTTGTGCGTTATTGTCCATAAGCCGGGTCCTGGATTAGACATTCAGATAACACTAACGTACTATGTTACTCGTCAATGAATTATCTTGGTGGTCCTTAAGGAGACTTTGGTAAACCGAACAGGGAAAGAAGAGACGTGGCGTGACCCCCCTCCGCCTCTGCTCCTCATCCTCGCTTCCCCTCCGAGAGGCGAAGAACACGCGGAATCGTAAATGAGGACACGGCGCGTATCTTTACAAAAGCTAAACGGAACAAAGGGGAGTCGGACCAGCCTCGACCTTATGTCAACCGAATGTGTAGGAGAATCACCAGAGAGCGCTGTAGTACCGATATGGCAAGTTCTGTTAAAGATACATTGTAGCTTAGGTAGGACCTTGGTGCAAATA
The DNA here is from genome assembly GCA_031894815.1 of Creontiades dilutus. Taxonomy (NCBI): domain Eukaryota; kingdom Metazoa; phylum Arthropoda; class Insecta; order Hemiptera; family Miridae; genus Creontiades; species Creontiades dilutus. The sequence goes on from JAVIWC010004017.1 coordinate 356,108, forward strand.
CCACTGGTAACTCAAAAATCTACCGGTCCTGTCAAACTCATTTTGGGAGTTCATTAGCGCTCCCCAATTTTTAAAAAGAGATCTCCCCCTTTCGAATTGTGGATTTCTAAGTTAAAATCAAGTTGAAACAATAGGCACCCAAAAAAGTGCAAATTATTACACTAAGGTTAATTATTTCTGTATTCAATAATCCTCCTAAGTGGATCAGCGGACTACCAGAACTGGACTGTACAACTAGAGACAAGCTTCATGGATACACTCGGAGCACATAGAAATCCAACTGAAATCTAACAAAAGCTAATATTGGGATACCTACAATGGTGTAACATAAAATATTGTATAATGGCAGTCGTAGAAATGAGAAAATGGAACAACCGAAATTCAACTAAATAAAGTAAAACACCTTTCGACGCTTCACTTATTCCCAGTTATACAGGGTGTCCCAGGAGTTATGCACAATCCGACTCCTACGCGTTCTACAACTCATTTCCGACCAAAAATGTCTCTTAGCAATTTTTGCCAGAGACCTCGTTTCCGAGCTATTCGCAATTTAAGATTTTTTTCGTGTTTTCGATCTTAAGTCATTAAAATTGTCATAACTCCCTCAATTGTGGAGATAGCTCAAATTCGATGACACCGTTGGAAAGAGCGTAAAATTTTCTATCTATTTGATGTCAGAAAACTCTCTTTAAATTGCATTGAAGATGTGCGATTGCTGCGCGAAATGGCAGTTTTGTCAAAATCTTGAAATCGCCTGTTTTTCATCTCGCCTAGAAACCTCATGAATGCTTGACGCAGAACTGTGCAGGCCTGGTAAAACGTGTGCCAAAATGTCAGCTTTCCAACGGTCTAGTCGTTTTGGTTTTTAAAAATATTTTTAGTTAACTAAATGGTGTTTAACTGCAGAAAAACGTGTTTTCTGTTAAAATTGAGGTTTTTCCAAAAGTCTCGAAGATGAATGCAACTCATCGCACTCGGAAATGAGTTGTAGAACACGTAGGAGTCGGTTTGTGCATAAGTCCTGGGACACCCTGTATCACTAAAAAAGACCTAACGTTTGAAAATTGGGAAAGCTACGGAGGAGGCATAGTCTTGGTCAGGGGCAAGGATATGCAATGACCCGCACGACCCTCCGGTCTTGAAGGAGGGGTTGCTTTGTGCGCCGTGTATTATCAACCCCAATCTGATTCGGCCGTAGCATTGGGTGTTGCAATGTTGATAATTTGTTGTTTCTGACCAAATTCAGTTTTAGTAAAATGTTTATTGACTCAAACATGTTATCCAGCTGTTGGACAATGGTAAGATATTGGGGTTTAAATCGAGTTCATACAAAGAGTTACAGTTTAAACAAGATTGTTAAGATTTAAATTAAAAAATAAATTTAAAAAAATGAAAAATGATAATGGATTTAATGAATGAAAACGTTCGTTTGTGATCAGCGTCTACGGCATTTCCAAGCTGTCCAGCCAAAGTCAGGATAATCGAAGATCCGAGAGACAGCTATTGTTTGTGTTCATTTACGATTGATTACGATGATTTGCTTTCAGTTGAGCAGCTATACCACAAGTGAGTATGTTGACATGATTTTTGTGTACGGTTTTGAAAATGGTAATTCTACTGAAGCAGCAATAGAGTCACACTCCTCCTGTGTACAACTCACACCCTAGCGAACACGTCGGTTAGTACGAGGAAAAAATATGGGTAGATAATATTGTTTATGTCACTGATCCTTTTTTTATCTAGTAAACTATCTGTTTTTTATCTACTAATTGTTTTTCGTCACTAAGGTTTTGGTTATTACTACCAGCTATGTTCAATAGCTATAGCGCACCATGATGAATGGGAATATGCAATAGGGAAAACCTCGCTGAAGGAAATACAGCGAGGAAAGAGACGAAAGGGAAGAGTTGGTAATGGTACGGAAGCCTGGTTTGATAAGGGTCCATCAGCAAAAAGATGAATGCAACTCATCGCAATCAATCGTAAATGAACACAAACAGTAGCCGTCTCTCGGCTCTTCGATTACCCTGACTTTGGCCGGACAGCTTAGAAATGCCGTAGACGCTGTTCACAAACGAACGGGTTTATGCATCCGACAAAACTAACTTAAATCGTCACTTGAGAGGTCTGGCGTTGTCACCATTCGATTCAGCGAGAAAAGTTACGTATATCCCGCCACCAACCTTTTTTCGTCGAGACTTTTGAAAAAAACTCAATTTCAACAGAAAACACACGTTTTTCTGCATTTTAACGCCATTTCCAAGTTATGAAAAACGAGATCGGTGATGGCGATATGAGCTACTGTGGGGCGTATAGCATCCAGCTTGCAACAGGTTTCTGCATCCACTTTTGACATCTGTAGACCTGCGATTTGTGAGCGATTGAATGACCTTACTGCACCCGGAGTGATCTTATTCGATTCACGGAAAAAATCTCTATCTGAATCGAACCAAAAAATCGAGAAGTTTTTGAGATTACGATTTTCTGATGGATTAACCTTCAAATCTAACAAGTCAGGGTTGACTCAGCCAAGATGCTGAGATCATTGGCACGTTCCGGATTAATGTTGGATTTTTGAGCCAAATTTTGTAAACTTCAGTCCAGTAGCTACCTATATTTACGTATCTTGAAACAAAAACCTGAAACTTTTGAGCGGGCGGTACTTTTTTTTACCACAAGAAATTATAACTCAGGTATGACTGATAATGTTGAATTGTAAAACGGAGAAAAATCAACGTTTCGTTTCATCTTTCTTAGGGCAGCGGATTTCGCAATTAACTGAAAATGGCCCGTAAGAGGTACTACGATATCTGATTGTTCAGATTTCGACGTTTGAATTTGAAACGAGTGGATGTGATTTCCAAACCGAGGTGACATTAGTACACGTGTACAAGTGACAGGGAAGCAGAGTTGCAACGAAGCAATATTCGGAGTTTCCGAGCAAAAATTCAATTATTCATAGTCTCAAAAAAAAAGAAAAGTTTATTACCCTAAAATGTTGGCCGTTTTTAATTTTGACGTTAAGGCCTTGATTAGTAATAGAGTATAAATTTTCAGTTTAACAAAACTTTATTAAATTTTTCTGATAACTTCAACTGTTCTACTGTTTCTTGTTCTCAAATAGAATTCCAACTTCGAGCAGAATGGTTTGATTACCTCCATCTTGGAGAATGGGTGTTTTCACTGTCGTAACTTTACTGAGGTCGGTAGCGGAGCCGGTAAAAAACAATGCTCCTCTACCTAGCGGTAACAGGAATCCTCCCGTATTAGTGAGTCAACACTCTCGTCGGGCGGGTCATTGAATGCGTAACGTGGAATGTGATGACGTATCCGAGGTTTTGGACGTTCCCCTGAGTCACTCGCACGAACGAAATTTGAACGTCGACAGAATTCGAAATTATAAAGTTGAGAAGGAACCAGGCAACTAATCGTAGAACCAAAGAAAAGATCGTTTCTTAGTTTCTATGTGATCCATTTTGTTCTTTTATTTGCCTTATTACAAAATCTTATAGTAATCTAAAATCATCTCGTGGTTTGAGCAACAAATCTATGTATAACAACCTGGTATAGTAATAACCGAATAACCAAAAGCAAAACTTACGATTGTGATTGATCAAGTTACAAAATCCAAATCGACTTATCAAATTGGTTTTGCATTATTCGAGTAAATGTTCACGTAAATTTGGTTTTATTAGCACACACACACACACACACCCCCCCCCCCCTCCTATGCCGGTCAATGATAAAGAGGCAGGTAATGAAGTATTCAAAATATGCTTTCGATTTTGGTTTTTAAAATTGATCAAAATGTTGTAGGTCCTACAAATTTGTTCGTTTATGACTCAAGGTACTAGAATTAACAAACAGTAGAATACAATTTGCCACGTCGTCCTCAGCCCGGATCTATTCTCCCTAAATAGTAGACCACAGTTCAGTAGTCAAAAATCACAAATTTTTCTCTCCCTCCCTCAAAATTTGGTTGGTTTACGTTGCAAGACGTACGGATTTGAAATACTGGATCGATGTTTTCTAAATTCTGCTCAAAAATCATAAATCGACCGCAAATATGGCTACATATTTGATATTATTATGAATCAACTCCAAGGGTTCATGTTTACCAATGGATTTGTAGAAATTGAAAAATAAAATGTCAACATTTCGAAAACGCTGCAAATTATTTCAGAAAGCTTTATTATTTTTCGTCACTAAAATGATTATAACTCCCTTAAACTATTCTCTACAATCAATTACGACTACATCGTTGGGAAAAGCGATTTCCTATCTTCTAAGAGCACAATATGCAAATATGAAATGACTTGAAATGTCGCAAATCACTCCAAAGATCAAATTTTGAAAATTCAATTAAAAAAAAAAAAAACTTTTTTTGTTTTTTTTTTTTTTTTTTACCTTCTTAATGAACAGATTTTTTAACTGCCATTCCTCAGGGAAAAGATGCTCGGAATTTCAGCTTTCCAACGGTATAACTAAACAACATATTTCAACCGAAGTATTTTGAAGAAAATCACGTTTGAAAGATGAAAAATTTTGGTTTTATACAATGAATTAGTAAGGGATTTTCAGACTGAATTGATTGAGTATTGATTCGGCCCTTCTGACCAAGGGAAAGGTCCCGAAATCCCTTGTGTGTTAAGTGAAAAAGCCTGAGAGGGTCACCATTCGATTCAGTGATAAAAGATGCACAAAATCCGATGCTAAACACTCCTGCACGCCCGAGCACTTGAGCGAATGGTTGTGCTCGCCTAAAGGCGAATACTCGTCTCGTTTGAAGTGGGCATCCTACCGACAACAAGCGGAACATTCGTCGAGCACCGAGACTCGGCTAGGTGAACCGAATTCGCACAGAATTGACACAATTTACAATTTATTCCAAGCAAGTCGATTTTGGTTTATTATTCAATAATAAACCATTGTAATCGCTCTTGGCTGAAAATTTCATGGTTTACGTTTCAAAGGGTGTAGAATCCAAATCCGCAATAACAATTTCTCCGTCCGTCCGCCGTACGACGTACGCCCGATTTCTCCCAAACGGCTGGAGCAAAAAATCTGAAATTTTCAAAGTGCCCTTTAAGGTTTGTTAAAGTTTTGTAAAATCCCTGAAAACCTCAAAAAAAGTCAAGGCGGCCTAAATTTGGACATTTTATTGAAGAACTTTCCATGAGGAGTCGAATGAGCCCTTCCCCATTTCCGTAGCTCAAACATTTTTTGCGTTATTTTAGTTTATTATTGTTTTTGTTTTGATTGCAGTAACCTAGTGATGTAGTATGTAGATACTGGAGTGAACTCCTAAAAGGCTTTGTAGCCGATACACGGGTTGAAGCATTCTGATAACCATAAAAAAAAAATTCTTTCCATTATTTGTTCATGATTGTTCCTCCCCGTTATACTATATGATCAACCTACACAAAATAGGTATTTTGGTTGAGAACAGATTTACGTGCTCTTATGCATATCTCCTGAAATTCAATAAGCGCTCTATCACCTGTGAAACACGCTCACTCCAAAGCTTCGTAGAAATTCAAATCATGAACGCAAGCCATTTGAATAATAAAAGTAAAAGAATTTGCAGCGTTTTGGTAGTTGGTTTCACGCAATAAACCCCCGTTTTTTCGCATTCAAACATATTTTATTATTATTATTGTTTAATCCTTCTTGTTTTTTTTTCCTTATACTATTGTATAAAGCAGAGATTCTGGGGAAATTTCCCCTGGAAAGTGACAGTTACAAAAACTGTTTATTAGGAGCGAGAGACAACACGTAAAAATGGTTTTCATAAGTTTTCTTAATTTCATCTTCGGTCTTACATTGTCACCTTCTAAGTCATGTTGAAATGTTCTTATTTTCCAGTAATGAATTAGGGAATTTACCGCTCTTTTCAACGGTGTCCTCAAAAGTGATTTTGGAGAGTGGTTTAAGGGCGTTATGCCCATTTTAGTGAGGTTAGGTCGAAAACACGAAACAAATCTTGGAAGAGGAATAAATTAGGCCTTTAAAAAAGAAAGTCTGCAAGTAATTTTTTGTTCGAAATGACTTCTAAAATTGATCCCTGGATTTTTGACTACTACGCTTGTGATACCCCTGTAATGGGAAGGGTGGTTTCGTGATTCAGGGGCTTGATAAGCTTACTAATCAATGTATAAATGTTTCGTAAATAAGAAAAAACTTGGACGCAAGATGTGATTGTAGAATTTGCTTACGGTACGTGCTCTAGTGAGAAAGCAGGTTTGGTTTACTAACACAGCTTCCTACGCTTCGCGCTTTGGCTCGCTACATTCGCGGTGCATGTCGAATGAGACGTTCCGTCTGAAAATCAACTTCACCAAAGCTCGTAGCTGGAAATTTCCCTCTCGGGTTTACAACAATGGCCCGACTCTGAAAGCATTCTCCGTGCATGACTCGGCCAGAAAGGAATAGTTTCATCAAGAATTTACAGAGCTAAGTATGTACATCCGTAGCTTGTGATCCTGCTTTCCGCAGAGAGACAGCTGTGATTATTGTGGATAGTTTACCGTTGCTGTTTCTTGGAGCTGCTCAGTTTGAGCATAAACCTGAAGCTTCTGAGGTATCTCCCGGCTGTTGCAGGCACATCGCCTCATTCCTTGAAAGGGGAAACTAATACTTTCCATCACCTCCGTTTAAAGGTATAAAGGTAAACAATGATAGATTTTATAAATTTAAATACTTACGGTTAGGGAGAGAAATCGCGGATACTGAGGCATTTCTGATTATCAGCGAGATTAGTTGAAGTCACTATGAGGGACCCCTGTACTTCATCGCTGTCAATGAGTGATTCAACTGATTTCAACGAAATTCCAATACATGCTTTTCGAGTTGTAGATCTCCTTTGCGCAAATGAACATGTTGAAAGAATTATGTAAGTTGTGCTTGGTGAAAATCCGAAAGCTCAATACCAACAAATCATCGATGTACTTCTGTTACCGGAATAAGCAATCTTATTCTAATAATTCGCATAGCTTTTATCTACAATGAAAGTTAGAAGTGTTTGGAAAATTGCTAATCTATGATTTCGTTACCCATTTTCTTGAAGATTTTCGACGTTTTTGTAATTGGGAAAAGGTATTTCACGTGCAAAGGTTGTCTAGTACGAGTATTATCATCATGAACAAGTAGAATTACATTACTGTTAAATTATGTTGACTGTCTGTTTAAAAAAAAAAATTCCAACTTTTCAATATCAAAATGAACTAACGTTCGACTTTTTGTTTTGTTTTTCAGGTGAGTTGGTTTTGCAGAATAATTTGTGATTCAGATCGTAAGTAACCTTGGTCAGTAAGCATATTGCGTTAATTGAGCATATTAACATTACATGAACAAAGGCCCTTACCTGTCTACGTAGATTCAGTCTAACTAAGTATACCTGTCAACTATATATAGTCTAAACGTCGGCAACAGCGATCCGCATGAGAAGGGAAGGACCACCATAAAATTATTAAACCACCTGTCAAGGTAAAATAGTTTTCAGTATGAAAAATTTCGCGCTTTCTTTCAAAATGTATAGTCTTCAGTCGCTTGCTTTTTTTTCTTTAAATTGAGCTCTTGAATAATTTGTATATTCAGAAATGTTTAAATACACAACTCTGCCAATTATAAACGTTTCTCTGTTGAATGAAAAGAAATAAGCGATTCCAAAAGGATTTTCCGTGCTGATTTCAAACGTTAGCAGATTTTCCCCATCACCTCTGTTTTTTCCGCAAATCGATTATTTAATATGACTTTGAACATACAAAATATCACTCTCAAATTTTCAGAACAAAGAGGTAACTTGGAAGTGAAACAAAGTTGCCAAATGTGGTCCATCTATTCAAAATTTAATTCTCATTTATTCGGAATTGAATTATTAATTGATTCTGCGAAGAATCGCCTTGCTGAGGTTCGGTACTTGATCCTGAAGAATTGGGTTCAAGTATGGAAGGTTGATGCTTACTTTGTCAAGCTCTCATCAAGTTTATGGGTTCTTCTGAGAGAATAGCATTGATGAGGAGTCGACTTTAGGCAGGACGTAGTCGGGATCCTCATGAACGACGGGAAACACCTGACCGTCATTGCTGATGTTAGAAACTCGATCAACCGGGGCTCTTGAATGAGAATTAGGGTGTCATCTCCATAAGGAACTGGTCTAATTGTTGGATAGAACTAGCTATAAATATCTCCCCCTCCTGCCATTTATAAGGTTAGCATCGAGAAAATGCGTTGACTTTGTCGAACCAGTAGCCGGCAAAACCAGGCCCTCAACACTTATAACACACTCCTTGACTAGCCTGTGTTTTATATTGAGTCTCGCACCAAAGTATGCGAAGGTATTTTTCACAAATGCTATAACGTCTTTCCGCTGTTTTGACGTCACAAAACTTTCACACTCATAACAAGAAAGATCAAGAGATTTAAACAGTTCCGAATAGTGCAGAACACATTTCCAAATAGTGTGTAGGTTGCGGGAAGGATGACAGTGCAACCCTCAACACCCACGATGAATGTAATTTTGAGAAGTCTGATGGGTGATTCATATACTCAAAGTGTGTCTCACAGAGAAATTTCATTAAACTTCAGGGTTTCCAATTCACACAGTGTGGATTGCATCAATTTTCCCAGTTTGAAATATACGATCATGGATGCAAACGACAGTCTATGAAATTATTGCAATATACGCAAGGAAGCATGAACATCGCCTCCACAAACACGAGAACCCGGAGATGCTCTACGTTTTGGACAACGATGGTGAAATCCGACGTCTCAAGCGAAACAAACCACTGGATTTAGTTGTGCTGCGTGAATAGAAGTGCAGTCGAACTCAGTGCTAATTAATTGAGCTATATAATAAAGGGCTAGGTTTTGCTGTAAACCTACCCTCTTGGAGTGTACCTTTATTGATATGTAAAATTGCTAGATGAAATGTATTTGATTTTTCAGTTGCAATTAATAAATCACGGGAAAAAAATGGGTGCAAATTTGCAGGAGGACTAGAAAGCATGGACGAAAATTCTAACAGATTCAGATCTCAGCTTGAAAAATGCACAAAAAATACATATTGGTTTTCAAAAATCATGCTGAGTTTAGTTATCGGCGATATAAAAACACCTCGGTCTCGGTCTTTGGAGTGAAAGAAGTTTATGTTGCCTGTAGTTTTCTCGAAAACACTAAATTTACTAAAAGAAAGGTATCCGTTAATTTCCAAAAATCATAAATATAATAATTTTATTTTTGTTAGAGATAGTCATTAAATATGAATGCCTTAAAAAAGCTAATGTACCTTATTGTGTGTTTCTGGTCTGTTGGAAAAAAGTTGTTTCACAGGGGGCATTTGGAACGTTTGTGTGAGGCGCGTAAATCTCACTTGAGGGGTCGCGAGTTAATTTATGCCAGTGGAATAATCAAGCCGGATAAACCACTCCGGAGTCAAAACGAATTCATTATGAACCCGAATTAGAGGTTGAGGAATTATTCACATAACTCTGAGGCCAAATCCAAACACAATTTCCATGGGTGTTTCACCGAACTACTTTCATAATACGAAAGCATTATGATTATTTGTTTAGCGAAGCGCAGAACTCTCTGTCAAACCGACATCAGTGAATCTAACATCACTATGGCTGGGAATGACATTGATATCAAGTAAAAGGAGAATGGATGTGGATGTTAGCTTGTGGATATTATATAAAGAATAGTATTCGAGCGAGTGAGCGCAGATCCTCTAGCACATAGCTTGACCATTCTAACGAAATCTGAGATACCTAAAATTTATGATCCATACGAAGATTTCACGCTTGCTCATCCGCAGAGTCCAACATTGTTTCGTCAACGATATAATTCGTTGGGAATCATCTTGGGCACAGTCCGCTGAATACGAGAAGTTGCTATAAAATCGGAGTGCAACTCATCTAGTTGTGACAGTTACAAGGGTTAGTATACACACAGACAATACTTATAGGGGAATCAGAAATGTGGAAATCATAATTTTAGAGGAAATTTCTTCCCGCATCCTAAAATTGAGCGTGCATTGCCGCTAACTAGATACATTAACTGTGAACTCATACAAGGCATTGCAAAGCAATTTATCATCCAAAACAATTCTAACGATATCTATCGATTGCCTGTTCGATCTTCAACTTTTGTGGGTGTGTAGAGCCTAGCGTTACATTTCCCAGTAAATATGTAATGTTTCCACGTATGCAGAATTAAAACCATCCTGGTTGGTTATGATATCACAGTATAATGCATAGATATACTCCTCCACTTAAGTAGCTATTAATTGTTCGGCATACCGTTAAATTAACATACAATGCGTTTGCACTTTGCATACAATCCGTCTTAACAGAAGTTTGGCCCGTTTCCACTCGCGATATCTGGAAATTACGATCCTTGTGCCAGCTTGAAAGCAGCCGCCTGACGTCCGCTTACGTCCGTAATTCCTAGAGTCATCGCCACCGTGTTATTATTGGAACATTTTGAACGCTTGGATACTTGATGTTGGGTGTTGTGGTGTTCCAACAATCCTTTCATGAGAAAATCTGACGATTCTTGCGGGCTGTGGACAATTGGGAGTATAAGTGTGGTAGAAAACTCACGTTTTTCAGTGGAATCTCTCTAGTCCAGTTATCAGATAGTTCGAGTAGGGAAATTACCTGAAGAATTTTTCTCGACAGATCTAAACGTTTTTTTGGGTGCTGAATTCGGAATTTTGGTTATACATATTACAGTCGGATATGACTTCCTTTGCCTATAGCTCTGTCCTGGCGACACAACTATTCTATTCGAAATCGATTGATTCAGTTTCAACTATCAGATCCGACTCAAAGTTCTATTTCTTACTTGATGTATTCGTGGAATTACAGCGGCATTTATCTTGCTAATACGTACATCAGTAAAACGTCAGTACTCTAGCTCTTTGATTCAAACGTATTCCACTATTGTTCATAGAAACTAATATTATGAATGCCTTTAATTGAACTGTCAAGAAATAGTTCAGAGGAGGAAAATCATTGAAACAATCGTTTGGTGAATTGTTCCATCCCTAATTGTTCCCCATCTCTTGTTTGGCTTCATGACTGAAAGTGTTACTAATTGAATTAAAAATTATGGATTATGCTCCGATCAGTCAACAACTGGCGAACACAATCGATTGAATAACGTTCAACGAGTGAATTTTGACACGGCCAACTCTGCTGTGAATCTTCGTGTCGGCCGGCTTTCTTTCCCGCGTTATGAGGTTTAATTATTATATTGTAGGTAATTGCTTCGAAACAAAACAATTCACTGACGTCCGATGACGTCACTGTGAGAGCTCTCACGCCGCTCTAGGATTCACATAATTTCGTGAGAATCGGTTCAAGTTCGGTTATCGAGGGCGCTAAACCTTAAAAATAAACTCAAAAATGTTCAACCAATTTGGAATATTGCGTTCTTATCATTATTGAAAACATTATACGGAATCGTTACGAAATGTTGGTCCCGTTCATCATGTTGCTTCCTAGTCTGCTTGAAGGCCGCAGTCTTCACTTTTGGGATATGAAGAGATCTTCTGAATCGGAATTTCCACTCGCATTTTGCTTTTTAAGGCGGCTAAATACATGCGACATTGCACCGAGCAACTCGACGAGTCCCCCAGGTGCTTGGCAGAGTTCGGCGAGTAGCAAGCATACTGCTACACAAAATCGCTACACATTCCCCCTGCGCAGTGTTCGTCTAGGAAGAGTAAACTAGCTACAAGTTGCTAGTTGATCGTGATGGACAACCAATTGGTGATCGCTGCTCAAAAATATCCCGACAGACAACCCAGGGGAGATGCTCGCTACTTGGCGAATATTCTTCTGCTTTGGGTGGGAAGAACACAGACATCGGCCGGAGCATCTCTGAGCACGGCTGATTGGCATTCCACACCCCTATACACTGCTATGAAACTGGCAAGCACCTGATCGGTATTTGCCGCATCTTTTTAGCGGCCTTTAGATCATTCTGAACTACTCCTGTTTCGTGTCTGAGTATTTGCGTGATCATGTACCCGTAAATCCTGGTAATAAGCTTTATACATACATTTTTCATTAGATTCCGATGAAATGTTCAGAGAATATGTTGGCTGTGATATACATGGTTCCCTGTGAGTTTCGTCCATCAAAAATCAACATATTAGTCAGCGAATGTGCACAAATAAAATCTACTCAGCATCATTCTCTCAGATTCCAGTGGTTCGCAGTTGCTGAAATTCGGAGAGTAGTCAGGGAAGATCGGTTCGATAATTTCATGTCAATGTCAACTAGTAAACACGTGTAGCTAGTGGCAACTCGCTAATGAGCGTGTGCGAACAGGACAATCGAAGAATGTTTCAGAGAATGTGCCGGTTAGATTGAAGATGGTCGCGTACGAACTTCATCGCTCAAACATGACATTCCTGCACCTGTGCAAACTCAACAAAACCTCAAGCATCATTAGACTATGTTGTAATGGTCCGATCTTGCCCATATTTTTAGTGTAATTGTCTCGTGTCTAGTGGGGTCTCATAATCTAGTATTACTTTCAACTCGATCGATCATTATTTTTAACCAGGAATCCAATCAAGGTTTAAACTGAGACTTGGTTCAAACTAACGACCGAAATTGACGTGTGTACAACACCTTTTCAATTTGGTTTTGGAACCTGTAATTAAAAGGTCAAAGAAACCAGAAGATGATAAAAAGTCAACCAATACTCATACAAATGCTGGAATCCGTGTTTTCAGGATTCCATATTGCCGACCGCTCGTTGCGGCCATTGTTTATTTATTACCTTATGAAAGGAGAAGGGAATCTGTAGGTTTTTGATCTGATGTTCTGTTCGGTATCATTAACGGTTAGTACAGCAGGTTCGCTGATTCTTGACATTTGATTCTTTCTCAGAGAACCAATACGTGAGGCTTTGTTCATTACCAAATATTGAGTTGACATCTTCTAGTTGTATCTAAGTGACTTTGAAACTGATCTTAATAAATTGATCTCAATCATCAATCCGGCAGATTTCAGCAAATTCTTTTTGTATCCTCAGCATCCTGAGGCTGTGCTTAGTACCAAATATTGAGTTGATATTCACCTTAGTACCATATAACGAGGATAATCATGCTGGTATTGACCACGCTGGAATTCAGCGGGTATGTGGATGCAGAGTCACTTTATATGAGGATAGCTGCTAGTCCTCACCTTGGGACAAATCTGGCCAAATACGGGGAATTTCCTTTGGTCAATTAATTAGACAAACTTGGTAACCCAACTCGATCTCTCGTCAGTTTCGCCTTATACGACTGTTTCCCCGGCGAGGGGACATTTCAAAAGGAAATTCGCTAATGTAACGTTCCAAGGATTGAGAAACAAACGTGTGAAATGCAGGTCAACTTCGCAGTGCTTGGCTTTACAGCTCCAAGATGTGTGGCGTTCATGCAGGACCCATGTACACACTTAATTTTACATGTTGTTTAATGCCAGTAAAAGGAAATTAAAAGTTGACTTTAGAATACCAGTCTGGGCGGCGTCGGCGAAATTTCCCCATCTCCGGTTTTAGAATGGTTCGAATCGGAATTGTACGCAGTTATGTGTAGCATGTTTCACACCCCCAGGATCAATTCTACTAGGCGTCCCTCTATTAACGAAGCACACCTTCAGAGGGACTTCTTAAAAATAAGGGCTAAACAAACAAGTAAATTTCCCAAATTAAATATAAAATTGCTGTAATGCATGTTATAATTGAGTGGATTCTTAAGGATTAATTGATTGAAAATAATTAAGTTTTTGCTTGGCAGTTTCGTGCATAATTCCCCTACTTCTCTGAAAAGTGATTTGTTTGGTTTTGTTGATGGAATGCCGACGTCCAACTGTCATGAGCAGTAGCTGTCATTGTAGCTGAAATAGATCACTATTTTCTGTTGCCTATTCCTCCTCCTCCTGCCATGTGCGTTTCTTCCCATGTGCAACTGTTACTAGATGTCGCGAACATTCAAGTACCAAATGGAAATCTTTCAAGTTTTGGACTTTATCTCGTTCTTGTAGGCCTCCTCATTTGTTTTACTCGCTTTTATTGTGTTGAATAAGGTCTGGGTCCGTTGCGAATTAGTGTTCGTTAAAGACAACCGTCCCAATTTTTTCAAATGGGGAGCGAACAGATGGATATCAACCCTTGGAGGAACATCAAATCCGACGTCAAACGACAATCCTCAAATGTTCGCTGGTCGTTCTCCACCAATCCTCCGCTACAGCTGTGGTTCCTCCAATGTCCTCTTTTGTACCGTAAACAATAAGAATCGACGGTGGACAATCCATATCATTGGATATCAACCAATGGAGGAACATCAAATCCGACGTCAAACGACAGTCTTCAAATGTTCGCAGGTCTTTCTCCACCAATCCTCCGCTACAGCTGTGGTTCCTCCAGTCACGTCCTCTTTTGTACCTCATAAACAATAAGAATCGACGCTGGACAATCCACATCATTGGATATCAACCAATGGAGGAACATCAAATCCGACGTCAAACGACAGTCTTCAAATGTTCGCAGGTCTTTCTCCACCAATCCTCCGCTACAGCTGTGGTCCCTCCAATCACGTCCTCTTTTGTACGTCATAAACGATAAGAATCGACGCTGGATTCGCTCCGATGAGTCCTTAGAGTTATCATAATTTAGCGACCAAACAGGTTTTGCGAATTCTTGTTCCCGATTGATTGAGGAGAATAAGGGGAAGCGTTGTTTCTGTTTGTACTGTTCAGGATCGCTATTTAATACAGAAATGGTAACTTTGAGTTTTAAATTGCAGCGTTTTGAATATAATTTAATTTAATTTCATCAACAGATTACGAATATTATTGAAGCGGTTTGGAGCCTTTCCTGGGGGTGCTCTCCCGTAATTCCCTCAAAACTTCGGCCGCACCCCGGAGATGAAGATCTTCGAGGCGGAAATCGATGTGAAACCCCCCACCACCACCGTTCCCGCTGTCTCCCAGCCGCTGTGACGAAGGGTGAATATCCCGCACGTGGGCAGGTGGAACCTCCTGATCTGGGTGCCTTCCCTGATCTCTCCACCTCTCCGCACCCCTGATCTCTCGATTCTCCCAGGTCCCTCGTCATTTCCCTCCCTATAAATACTTTCCTCCCCTCTCCAATGGCACGAATCCAGGGATCCGCCTTTTATTCACTTTCCCGAACACACATCCCCCAATGGATCACATCCCCCGCCTCGTCGCCAATGGATTTTCTTCGCCAACTTTCCCTCCGGTCAGATTTTCCTCTAAATGCCTTTCGGGGGAGGTAAATCAACTAAACAGAGTGTTGGTGCTAACGGTGAAGGCAGCTTCGACCGTCTCTCTAAGGCGAACGACGAGACGCTGAACGTCGGACGGACAAATGAATCCGTTAGCGTTACACAGAGGGTTATCATTTCTGTATTAGATACCCCTTCAACACAAATCACTTATCTGTACAATGGTCATTTCAAAATATCGGTCACATTTGGGTATCGACTTTTCTAAAAAAAAAAGTTGAAACTTGATCAATTTTCTTGTTCCTAATCAATCACTGCGGTTCTCTCGGCATATTACCTAGGTGAGCACACATAATCTTGAACCGTTCTGCTGATACGCCATTATGAAAAAAAAAACTTTTGTAGGGAGTAAGGGTATATGCTACTATTTTTTCCTCTCTTGAGCCTCCAACCTCCATGGGTATCGCCGCTCAAGTCTTTCAAATTAGGTGAGTGGAACAGCACAAATTAGCTTAATTTTAGCTACAATAAATACTAAGGTTTCCTTGCCAAAATCTCACTTGCCACGAGCAGATCTCACTCCCTACAATTTAAGGGGGAAACCTAACAATGAGCGAAAAATAAGGAATTTTCACTGGGTTCAAAGCCCTGGTTCGAATGCCCGCTGAAGTAAACGTGTATCGTCAGGAACTAAGAAAAACTTGAGGCAATTCTGAAGAGTACCGACTAAGTAAACGGTGGATACACTTGTGAGAATTTTCAAATTGGTTAAGTATGAAAAAATTCGTCGTTTATTAGTTAGCTTTGTTCAGCGTTGAGTTTCCTATAAAATCCTGTAGCGTTATCTTATTTTGGGTGACTCCCTGTAAAGCAAGTTTTCACTTGAGTAACATAGAAGTTGACGTTTGGAATTTTGTCGCGATGGATCGGTTGTGAAGTGGCCGCGGTGTGCGGTGGTGGGTTGGTACTGGTTAACCCCTGGGTCGGGATTCAGGAGCTAATAACGGATTGAAATCGACCTCTAAGTTTTAGGAGTGATTGCCGTTTAACGACTACCGTGCATTGATAAACAACGCACCTGTTCATTATCGATCATCCTTCACCATCTTCTAAACAGTCTGTAGCGGACAAAGAAACTACTAAAAAATTCGATTGATAAGCCCTAAGCTGGGAAATACAATAAGTACTTTGTTCAACAATAACTAGTCGCGACTCCTTCAAACCAACCTTAGGTAACTAGTTGTGGGATTCATCATAGACCTCGTCCACCTGTTGCTCAGTGACATTTCAGCCGGCTACCGACCCCCGTTCAGCTGATTACACATGCAGAAATCCGCTCACGAACTCCGTGTTCCTTCTACCAGCATCAATATTCCCCTTATAAGAGCCCCCAGATTTCGTCCTCCGAGCGTGATAGCCGCCATATGGCCCTCGTGTAACATATCACATCCCCAGTGCGCCCTTCTTGCGCCTTGGAGAACTTCCCTCCCTTATTTGGCTGTGACTTAGTCTTCAGTTCGCCTTGACACACGATGGACGACGCAATTTAACGGCCTTTCAACCGACTTCATTGTGATCGTCAATCGCGGATGAGCCCCCCTAACTCGAATGATGTGATCATCGTTGAGCCTGGAATTGTATGCCAAAACACTTACGCAATTTTCGTTAGCAGAAACAACTTTTCCAATAGACATAGGTAAAATATAAGATAGGTAGGTGAAAAACGTTAAACATTTCGACGTCCGTACATTTTGGTACAGATCGCGGACCAGCGCGTAGTAATTTTGGAAAATGGAGAACCGTTTTCTTATGAAAATTTGACACTGATTAATAATATAGCGTACTTTTGAGGATGCATATGAAGCCTTACTGACTTTATAGACCAAAAAATAGTAAAAACAATTAATTTCGGTGGTTTCCCAAATGAAAGAAGGTAACATCGCAATTTTAGAGTTCTTTGAATTAGATTAGTTATATATGGGTGGGAGTGGCACAGAAGCAATAAACAGTGGGTCAATTTTTAATACTAAAATCAGTTTTTAATACTTTTAAAGGTAGTTTTCTTAAAAAAAAAAAAAAAAAAAAAAAAAAAAAAAAAAAAAAAAAAAAAGTTTACTAGACCGATAAAGATTTACTTACAAAGGAACAGAAAAAAAGTCAACCAAAGAAGAAAAGAAAGAAAGAAAGAAGAAATCACTTCTTCTAGCTGACCAGGAATATCACAAACAAGCCCAAACTTCAAGAAAACGTAACAACATTATTCTTCTTTTTCCTTTTTTTAATTCCTCATTTGATTAAAATTTATTAACCCACGGTGCTGTTCTAACCGATTATTCAAAATAACTCTTCTCACAACTTCTTTACATGAACTTGACCACCTGAACTTCAACTAACACTGTCATTGACATAAAAAATGTTGGCAAGACATAATGGCCTAGGCTCATATGCTTATAGAATGGGATCTTTATGTGAAAACACACTTATTCCCCTTATTTTTGGCAAAAATGATTGTAATATACACATTTTTGAAAAAATGCAGAGACTCTAAACAAAACATTCCAAAATACGCAAGACTATGCACATTTAAATTTGAAATTTTGACCTGGAATTTGGTCGAAATGATTTAGAACGTTGAATCCCAATGATATACGTACTAAAAAAAAAAGACTTCCTCTTTTATGCTAAATTAATGGTTTTAATTATCGTTGATTAGGAAGCTCATTATCCGCAATAACCATTACCTGGAATTTATTATTCAACATGCAACATGTTTTAATGACGAGTATTAAAAGCAGCATCATAGCAACCATGCGCGGTTCGGAAACACTGTTTGCAAACGTTCGCGAACGAGTTGCGAGGGTGGTGTACCTAAACACTCAGTATGACCGCGAATGCCAAGGCAGATTGCGAAAAAATTTCCCCCAACAAGGCAAATATTAAGCTGACTATCGCTTTCCCAACTCTCACAATTTCATTTCTAGACCAACTCCCAACTCATTTCATTCAATCTACTATTGAATTAGAAATTCGATTATTACCGAGTTTGTAAATACCTCAAAGACGAATATATTCCCTAACATTGTCCCAATTATTGAAACGTTAAATTAAGCACGTGTTTGTTCATTTTAAATTAATTCCCAGTGCGAGACGATACGTCCTCAATTGATCATATAGTTACATATTGTTGAAATTATTGAATCGGCTTCCCCGCGGAAGGTTAAGGTAGTGGAGGCACTGCTGAACTTCATAAACAACGAGTTTATCTATACAGACAATGGAAAACCCTTGAGTGATTATTTGTTTCAAAACTGTTCGAATGCAAAAAATATGACTTCGTCGCAGTATCGACGTAGAACAATCGGTTTCACAAAATATCGGTGTCGAGAAAGCGTCATGGGGTGACGTAGCGCCGCGTGATTCGAGAGAATGAAAGCAAAAAGGGGCGAAACGGCGAATCACCGGGCTGACTCATTGGCCGTTTTATCAAAACGAAGTACCGCTATTATTTTGTGACTAATCACGATGTCCGACCGACTCATGGGAGATCTGTTTCCAACCCACCGTTCTAAACCAGGTAGCAACAAACACTAGTACTCATCAATAAGTGAACCAGGATTGAGGTGCGGAAAAAACTTCCAAATCATAATTTCCATCGGTATTCCGGTTTTCAACCAGTTTGAACAATGTTGGCTTCTTTAAGCCTAACTTTCAGGGATCGAGTTGTTCAAAAATGTCTTTCTTAGAGGGTTGAAGGCAGCTTTTAACCATTCGTGTATGGATAAGAAGTGGAAGAACAATTCAAAAGATCTATATGTTCTTGTTACCTAGACTAGGAAACTGTGTGCCACTCCCAACTTGACAGACGTTTTTTGCTTTCGACATGAGTCAGCTTGGAGGGAGTGTAAAAACATTACTCTTCTTCTTCCTTTCTTTAATTCCTCATTTGATTAAAATTTATTAACTGTCGATCATACATTCCTGCTCCTCTTGTTTCAACAATTGGGGCGTCGTCGGACCAAGATGGATTTTTCCATGAGGGCAACCGATTTGCTTCCAACCGTTCCGGAGATATCGTGACGGAAATTTTTTTATTGCAGATTCGGATTCTACACCGTTTGAAACGTAAACCATGAAATTTTGTGGGGGGGGTTAGAACGTCTGGTTTTTTTTTCCAGAGCGATTACAATGGTTTATTATTGAATAATAAACCAATAATAACGCCACAAACTTGTTACTAAAAAAATTTGTAGTGAAATTGTACATGTTGATTTCTTCTTTTGTAAACAACTTAAACACATTATTTTACCTATGAGCAACTTTGAAATGCATACATGATATGTACAGTTTGTTCATGTTTTTTCATTTTCATTTTTTTCTTTTGTGTGGAGTGGCATCGTCCTTCTTCAAAAACCAACAGTAATCTCCGAGCATTGCAGGATCCCAGCGGCCTTGGTATCTCGATTCAATAGTTGCTATATCCTGGTGGAATCTCTCACCTTGTTCATCACTTATAGCTCCAAGATTCTCCGGGAAAAAGTTGATATGCGAATGAAGGAAGTGAATTTTTAGGGACATTCGGCAACCCATAGCTCTGTAGGTTTTCAAAAGGTTAAAAACCAAACTCTTGTAGTTATCATCTCTGTTGTTGCCAAGAAATCCTTCCACCACCTTCACAAATGCTTTCCAAGCTGCCAATTCTTTTTTGGTTAGCTTTTGTTCAAATTCAGCATCATGTATGACCTTCCTGATGTCTGGTCCAGTGAAAACACCTTCTTTTATTTTCGCTGCACTAAGTTTTGGGAAAAGTTCCGACAGGTACTTAAAACCGGGGCCTTCTCTGTCCATGCCTTTTACAAAGTTCTTCATAAGACCCAACTTAATGTGCAGAGGAGGAAGTAGCACGTTTTTAGGGTCAACCAAAGGATCGTTTAACACATTTTGTTCCCCTGGAGTATACGATTTTCTTGGCGGCCATGATTGTTTATCAAAGTGCTGTTTTTGGTCCCTGCTGTCCCATAAGCACAAAAAACAACAATACTTTGTAAAGCCACCCTGAAGTCCCATTAATATAGCTATCACTTTCAAGTCACCACAAAGTTGCCACTTGAAATCTTCATACTTGATTGCTCTTAGAACTGCACCCAAGTTGTCGTAAGTCTCCTTCATTGAAACAGAGTAAGCAACTGGAATTGACGGCTTTTTATTTCCATTGTGGAGTAAAACAGCCTTGAGGCTAGACTTGGAGGAGTCAATAAAAAGTCGCCATTCTGTAGAGACATGAGTTAGTCCAAGTTCATTCATTAACCCCACAACGTCGAAACATACACACATAGACCACTCAATTTGAAAAATACAGAGAACTTAGCATTTCTAGCATAACAATTATAATTTTTTCAAAAACATATTGATCCAACATCTCTTTTTCATTGTGAACCGTTTTATTTTTTCATTTTTCATCATTAATTTGCTTAATAATTCCAAGAAGCGCGAATGATTCAGTTTATATCTTATAAATCCCAAATGGCCTTATTTCCTAGATCTTCTAAATCAAGTTGGTCTAGTTCTATGACGTTTTTTGTCCCAATAACGAATCACCGCCTGTTTGTTAACGTCCAGAGATTTCCGGTGCATCTCAGTCCGCGTATGCAAGCGCTGTCAGTCCTCGAAGCTAACGAGTCCGTCGCCTCATTAATTTGGGCGTCCTCATGCGAGAGACGCGACGAACGAGAGAAATGGTCGCCCTTATCTGATCGGCTCCGGATGCGAAACTTTCTGACTCACCACCTGACCGAACCCCCGCGATGAGTCACCTGATTCATAAATCTTCATACAACTTTTTATAGTGACACTTTTACGGCGTTTTGCGTTTTATTTGTGGTAGTAAATAACGGTTACAACTAAACCCTATCTTTCAAATAGCTACAATCGTCGTAAATCGCAAAATAAAATAGATTAAAAAGAACAATTTGCGTTATATAGTTTCAAATCTCAATTTTTCGAGTCATGGTGAGGCAGCGTAAAATTATTATTCATGACAATTTATAAGAAACGTCGGTTAAGTTAGATGTGGGACATAAATTCCACATTATTAACATGAGTGTTTAGATCATTGAAATGTTTTAAATAATCACGAAAGATTCTTAATCTTTAAGGCATCCATCCACATCCATCTTAATCCACATTCCAACCAGCACATATGATCAAAATGCAATAAACTGCTCGGGGGATCCATGATCATGTTCTCTTCCTTCGGCATAATAAATGATTGGAACAATCAGGAAATGTAATAACAACGGAATTAACGTTAAGGTATATTCACATGAATGTGTTGCGCAGAAGCTGAACAATGACTGCCCTGTAACCAGGTAAAAGAACCTCTTAAGGGGAAATACCGTCTGTCAGTTGTCCTTCTCCCTTGTCTGGATCCCACAAATATATGATGTAAACTGTAGAAATTAGGCTTGTTACCAGCGTTACGATTGTTACGTTATCTGCGCAGTTTATCACATGTGATTTCATCTTCACGATTTTCTGCGCATTTCTCGCAGATTTTTACTCTGGTCATCCTATAAAAATACCAACTTGAGTGCAAACATTTTATTCCGATAAACTGTGCAGTTTCCTCAATTGATAGCATACCATTTTGATCACTCTACCACCATTTTGACCGCTCTACTCCACAGTTCTGGTTACCAGGTTGTCCATTTTAGGTAATTCTTGATGTTACCAATTTTCTTGCCTTCGTGCAATTCGGTATAATGGCATTGTGCATTGAGCATCACATTGCTCTGTCTTCTCTCCTGCTGCGTTCGGTTCCCTGGATCAGGAATTCCATACAGTGCTGCTCTTTTTTCCCGTCCATTTCTCAACTTCAACCATATTAACCAGACATTCACTTAAATCCTGCCAACCCTTTCATGATGTTCACCAAACTACTAGTGTAAGGGTCGAACGAACACTGCTGGTTTTTCCTTCTTAAATAGTAAATACCACGTCCGTTGATATGCGTAGCGAGTTTTTATTGAACCCTCTAGTTGTTTAGTTCCCGTGTCTCTTCCAATTACGGAGGTTCTACAATAGAAGACAGAAACAATTCAGTTTTTCAACAGGCCGAAACTAAGCAGATAAGAGTACGATTATCTGAACTCGTTTGGCAACTTCTTCAGATTTCTCCTTTGTTTGCTCTAAGTATTTCAAGTTCCGTGGGTAAGGTCTTGAATGTACTTGAACTGGTAAAATAATAATAATAAATAATAATAATAATACAGAATAGTTGTGATTAGCGTCGTAAATCAGAGGAACGGTATTTTAGACTGGGTTCGTAACTCCTGAAATATACCTGAAGACGTATAACACGGATGAATGAGGTAAATTTTCATTTCATTGTTTGTGCTCTGTTCTCGGCAAAAGAGGGTTCAAAAATATGGATACTGGAGGATAAATCCACTTCTTCGAAATATTATAGAGACGGATAATGGAATGAGGGAGGGAACTCGCAATAAAAACTAATTAAAACTTCTCTCTTCAGTTTGTCGTCTCTCGTCTTCTTCATGAGCGATTTTGTCGAGAAACTTTCAGGGGGTTCGGGAAAGCTGATGTGAAGACCACTTCGCTGTGCCCGATAGAGTCTGCGGTTTATCAAGGGTTGAGGGGGGATTGGTTGGGAGTTTGAATTTCTCTTCAGGGTGAAGTTATCGAACGCACCATCCTTCGATTAGTCGAATGGGAACAGCTTGATAATTGTGGATTTTGCAATGGAAAGGTCTGCAGTACTATTTAATTACATGAAGTATATTATTGCCAAACCGTGTGCCAAGTATAATAAGGATGTGATGGAATGGACTAGTTGACCCTTCCAACGGCTGTGTCGATAACCCTGCAAACCCTAGAGGATACAGCTGTTGCTAAACAAAGGCTGAGCATTTTCAAGAAACGGGAAGGGATAACTTTCCATATTCTTCACTATCCTTCTAAAATTGCAGGAAAGGGCGGCTCGCAATAGGTAGGGCAGGGCTAAATAGTATAATATCCGAAATGTTTAACGATTTTGTCTAAGAAGGGCAGGCTGAACACAGTAGAAGTCTGTGGTTAGAAACCTGGTTCTGCTACCATGTGTCAAATAGGTGGTGTACCCCAAAGCTAAAAAGCGCCTCATTTCAGTTTACTAGTTGGGTGTTGCACATCCAAAAAGCTTCAATCCATTAATCGTCTCCACGAATTGATGTAGATATTGATCATCAAAATATGTAATTTTTTATTTGGAATTTTGTTGATACAAACATAGTCAGGCAGGCCTCAACTCAAAAAAACGTTGGAATTTTATTGCATTTGTTATAATTGAAAATGTGATTTTTCATGTGTTCAGAGGGTAGATTTTATCCGAGAACTTGGAACTCTAGTGTGCTTTTCCCTCTGTACATCCTAGAGTCAGTCATCTTGGCAATGACTGAACATTTCATGTACTTAATTAGGTTGGAATTGGTTGGTTGGTTGGAAGTTATGTTTGTTATTTAAGTTCAACTTTTAGGCAGTACAGAGACTACTAATAGCCATGGTACATAGGTTGTACCAATTGTCATATCCTTAACATGATTGATTTAGAAATTCTGTTTTTGTAGTTGTTCTGTTTATACAAATTCACACCAGTGTTATCAGTGCACTCTGACGCATTCGGGTAAATGAGAACTTCCTGCTAGCTCTTCCTTCCATTCTTACTCCAAGTTTGAGGATTTAATTGTTCTCGGAGCGCATGATGCCGCCTCTTTCTCAACTATCTCTACTTCTTGTACGATTGTATTGATGTTCCGCACTATCTGCTCATTCCTCCTACTCAAAACCCCCTCGGTTATGAAAGAGAGTCGTGAACCCGGAGATACTCGCTCACACCGTTTGTCTGGAAACTCTCTTGGGTTCAAAGGGCCACGAGCGCTTTGTTGGCATCAAATGTCATCTCGAGTTGATCGTCCTCCAACGTAGCCACAGCTGGGCTCGTTATTACGAACCGTTCGAAAACAGATGCGTCTCTTCTGACCAACAAATGCCCTTTCATTAATTTGAACTCCACAAGCTTCTCTAGCCGTTATTCCTCTCTTTTCGGTGTCAAGCGTGCGTCCTGAACAAAATTGACTGACGAATGTTTCGTAGAAACTTTCAAGACTAACGAAGTTTGTACTACTTTGTAGGTGCCGTTAGGTTAGTGACCAAATCGATCATCATAATCAATAGTCAAGTACAAGTCTTTAAAGAGCTAATGTCAGATAACTACCTCCATGTAATATGAGTACATTCGTAGCGTGAAATTTATGTGTGCCGATCCGTTAGCCGCAGTTCTAAAACTTTAATTTTTCTTATGGGAAATCATGTCTTCTAACCATTCTTCAGCCAGCGTCCAGGAGAGTGTGACTGGTCACCACTCAAGAAATTGATGCTGGAAATTATTGCAAAGATTTATTATTTGAATGAATGAATGAAGAACATGTTTATTGACAAATAAAGCATGAACCACAACACATGAAACACAACACAGTCATGAAACGCTTTGGTCAACAAGACCATCAGCGGGAGTTATGTTAACTTTTCTATTATGCAAAACAATGCCGTCATTAGAATAGAGGACAGTTAAAATAATGAAATATGTTGTGTGTACACTTGCATAATTAGCGTAATATGCATATGCTCTTCAATTTATTGGGAGAAACGCAATTATAAATTTAGTTACAACTAGATATGAATTCATATTAATATTCACATGAGGGAGAATAAAGCCTACAAAATAAATATATAATTGGACCACGTAACAGAATTACGGAATTAGAAGGTTAAGAGTTATAATTGAATATTGATGTCAGGAATTCTCTATACCTCAAAGCCTCACAAAAATGTGGACGTGGTGCTGCCCGATCCGGGCCGTTCAGGATCCAAAGGACTTCCTCTCTGCTCAAGCCAGCCACTCAAAATATCAGAATCGAATTATTTGAGTGAACGGCCTACTAGTCGCTTCATTTTTCCTTCGAATCGCTTAATTTTCACCCGGTCAACTTCATTGTAGTGGTACAGGTCAGAAGAATCAATACAAATTCCATTATCAATACCCTACAAGCGTAATATTACCTATAAATGTACCTTTTGAAAATGGAACGATCTTGTTCCACGGATTTAGATGCATGGACACACAAATATTTAATCGCGCGATATTTTGCAGGGAGTCTAAAACTTTAAAATCTACTGAGATTTGGATGATAGCAATTTGTCTCTTTTTGAAGGTCATCCAACTTCTGATAATTTTGGTCGATTTGGATATCACGGAGAGTTGGTTTTGATGTGGAATGATATTGATTAGAAGATGCATAAATTCATTAGAAACTTGGTCGATTCATTAATATAGGGTTGATGGTGGAACTTGAAATCTGTACACACGCTTTGATTGGGACCTAGTTTGTATCATTGAGAGGAAACCATTGATTTCTGCGAGGAAACGGAAAGCCTGAAGACGGAATCACGGTGTTATAACAGTGAAGAAGCGTGGTTGATTCCTGAAGGTTCGACGACCTTGAAAGAGAAGATATAAGCCATTCCCGGCCTTGCCACCATTGTCATCCCCTCTCCGCCAGATTCCCGGGTTCCAGGAGACCCGAGCCGGCAGCCGGGGAGCGGTTGTTCCAACAAGCTGACTCGGAGCTGCACGGTGCACACTTCAGTTTCTTGGACCGTTCGACAAGTTTACTTCAAGATTCGAAGTGTTTGAATCGGTAATACTGATGTAGAAAAAAACCATGAGAGCTTCACAAATGTTTGAATAATTATTGATGTCAAATGAGCACCAAACTAAAACACAAAGCAACGTACCATAGGTACTATAAATAGCAGGTACAGTAACTTGTTGTTGGTAAGATTCACATGTATATCCCTGACAGAAATATGGTTACCCGTAGAACCCAATATTGAACCTCTTAATGATGGAAAAGTTGATACTTTGAGACTGAAGGTATGAGCGTAGTTGACAAAAACGCTGCAAATTCTTTCACTGGGGTTTACTATTCAATTGGCTTGCGTTCATGATTTGAATTTCTACTGATCTTTGGAGTGTGCGTGTTTCACAGGTGATAGAGCGATTGTTGAATTTCAGGAGATATGCATAAGGGCTCATTCGATTCCCAATGGAACGTTCTTCAAAAAAAGTCCAAATTTAGGCCGCCTTGATTTTTTTTGAGGTTTTTAGGGATTTTACAAAACTTTGACAACTCTTAAAGGGCACTTTAAATTAAGTGAGAGTGCTGGCTGAAGAATTGGGGACCAATCGGAACAATATCACAACCAGGAATCGGACCAATATTGATTTTTCCTGAAAATTATCAGAATGCTTCAACCCGTGGATCGGCTACAAAGCCTTTTAGGAGTTCACTCCAGTATCGGACCATGGATCAGGAATGGTTTGACCTACGGACCTGGGAAGGGGCTCATTCGATTCCTCGAGGTATGTTCTTAAAAATAAGTTTACATTTAGGCCGCCTTGACTTTGTTTTGAGGTTTTTAGGGATTTTACAAAACTTTGACAACCCTTGAAGGGCACTTTAAATGAAGTGAGAGAGCTGGCTCAAGAATCGGGGCGTCGCCGGACCAACATGGATTTTTCCTGAAAATTTCAGATCTTTTGCTTCAGCCGTTTGGGAGAAATCGTGCGGCGTTCGGCGGACGGACGGAAAAATGTTTATTGAAGATTCGGATTCTATCCTTTGAAACGTAAACCATGAAATTTTCAGGGGGGTTAGAATTTTTTTTTCAAGAGCGATTACAATGGTTTATTATTGAATAATAAACCAAAAATGAAGATACCAAATTAACGTGCATACTGTGCACCGTTACTTATTAGTGTATCTGCTACCGTTAAAGTGTGGTTGAAGTGCTACATTCTAAATTTATAGCATATTCTATAAAAACTAGTATTTAAATTGTGAAGGTTTGTAATTTTACCTCAGTGGTCTCTGGAAAGCTCATTGGGCTTAATTCTGGAGAAATAGCCATCATCCATCTATTCTGTGGAAGGAACACAGAAATGAACTTGAGTGGAAAATTAACTTCAATACCATTAAAAACTTCGGTTGGAAATTTACAAATTCATCTTTAAAAAATTGGAAAATTGTTTGAACAGGTTTTGTGAACCACCAGTTGGAACCATAGGAAGTTTCGGCAAAAAACGGCATAAAATGCTTCAAGTATAGGTAAAAGATTCTTCAAAAGTTGCTAAATTGGACAAAGAATCTTGAAATGGGATTTCATCTCAATTTTTGCATTTTCTTATATATTGGTATTTGATTGAACTGGAGGAACTTGAGGAATTGATTTGGTTAAACTGAATAGAACTTATGGCTATGTATTCTTTGGATTTTTAGTTTGCCCTCTGATCAGCTATGTGTAGAATTGAACTGTTCATGAATTAAAATTACAATAAGAAATGTTCATAATGGAATACTTGGTCATCATGTGCATGTACATGTTTACACCTGCTCGTGCAGCTTAACGATATTGTAGCCGTAAGCTTGTAGGTAGATATCGGATGGCGGAGGACGTAGTTGGTCTGGAACTACGTTGTGAATCAGCAGACTCATCAATATCATAATTGTTATATTTGAATATGCTTCATTCTTCATTATGTGAATTGTGCTCTGAAATATTTTCCTCATCCCAGAAAGCACTCTTGAAAATATCTGGAGCCATTGAAATATCATCGATATTTTCTCTTCATCTGCTCGGGAAAACATGAACTGCATTGCTACAAAATTATCACTTGGCGTCAAATGATGAGCATCTTCATCTTGAATGAAGTGGCTAAAGGCTTACACAGCTTTCATGATGTCTGTATGCAAGTACCTAAAATATGATATTGGATACCTATAATACTAGGATAGTAAGACACTTGGAAAGCAGTATTGCCATTTCTGCTTTAGAAAAAGTAAAAATAAAACTGCGTAAGGGCGGAAGAGAAAGGCTGAGACGAATTTAGACATCGCGAGGGTTAAAAATAGGCGATAGAAAACGAGGAGCAAGGGCACTCGCCAAACGTGACACGGGCCAATCAATTTTTCGGGTGGCGAGGCGGAACGCTACGCCCGGCCAGGGTCAGGAGGCCGGCCGGCGGTTGATTTCCCATAATGATTCTTCAACAGACCTGGGTTTGAAATGAATTTTGATGGAAGTATTTGGTGTCACGGCCTAAAAAAAATCAAGGGGTTAAGAGGGTTTGCACGTTGTTACAAATACATAAACCTGCACTTCCAAAAACACTATACTCCCCTCTCGAAATGTAATCCAGTGTAAAAGCTCAAAGAATGGTGTCACATCACTGCCATAGAACCTGACCCCAGAAAAACTAGATCTTTCGTACCAACCACACGATTTCAACCATTGATTCATTCATTATTCATTGATTGATTGATTGAATCATTCATTGATTCACGTACCAACCATTGATTTCCTTTATTCAAATGTAACTTTGCCGTTGGAACCACTGGAATCCACCATCATCTTGGGATATGTATTTAGAACATTGGAATCCTCCATCATCTTGGGATATGGATTTAGAACATATGTCAAAGTATGAGGGACGTAACCAAACAGTTTTTATTTCCAATGGTAAAACGCGTTTAACCAAAATGTGTGAGTAAGTTTTACTACTTTTCGAAAATGGTTAATCGCCATTTTTTTTAACATTTTTCATAACTGTTTTTTAATTCCATCATGAAATCAGTTTCCCGCCAATCCAGACAGCCGATCTTCCACACCTGTCTTCAGTTCATTTTCATTGGCGAATCGTTCTCCAAGGCCATGTTCTTTGAGCTTTGAATATATAAACCTTACTCACCAGTACGAATATTTTTTAAATGAGTTCCTGATGGGCGTAGGGAATCTTAATTTTAGGAAAACCCTCATAGAAGATGTTAGAAGTTTGCTCAAACATAGGGACAACAATGCAATTCATTTCGATATCAACGTCTCCAACCTGAGTATTTAGTTAAAATATAAAGAAAACTTGATATTATGATACTTAGTGTACATTGATTTAAAAAAAGTTTCATGTTTGAGTTTGCGAAGTGAATTAATACAACAGTGCAACGATGTGATCTGTGGTGTTATCTCGACTCCAAACTGGACAACCCCTGAGACGTCCATCTTTCTAGATGAAAACGGTGGGGAGAGTTATGCTATTGCACGAATGTTTTGTTTGCTCACGCGCAGAGACCATTTTTCTGGTAGCGGCGATTCATAAGTTCCAACTAGCTTAGTTCCTGAGAATTTCGTCGCAATCAAATAGTAGCTGTGGCAGCTAAGCTTGTTTCATAGAATGAAGAGGTAGCTTTCTTCAAAACTGACGAGTTAAACTGCAAGTCCGTCTGAAAAGTTCTGAACTAAAACTTCCTAGCTGCAAACCTTCGTAAGAGCTCTGACCTGCGTCCAATGTGCTCCAGCAGGCTTCAGTCGGAACAATACTAAAGTCGTCAGTTGGTTGAAGTTCAGATAGGGAAGGGATCCAGTAGCCAGGAACTCGGTAGTTAGTAACTTTTATTTTGGGAGATACTTTTTTGTTCTTGCGATCATATCGTTTTGTTTTTTCAAAATAGTTAAGTTGTTGAACTAGCCATGCTCTTTGTCTTGGAATTCAGGACTAAGAAGAAATAGCTGGCAATATCTTCTATTTTCTGCTAGAAGAAACTTTTAATAAAATGGAGTTAGGATTGGGAATTGTGACGCAATGATCCCACCTTGCGGTCTAGGTTATCAGGAAATCCGTCCCTTAGGGGACGATCTAAAACTAGAAATTCTGGTTACCTTTCCTGTGGTTACTGGTTACCTTTCGTGTGCGTACACGATGAAATGAATGTGTATAGATAGATCGTTCCGAAACGCAATTCTTCCGTTTTACCGCATCATTTTGGGCACTTCTAGGATAATTATCAATTATTAATCTTTATTTTCACCACCCTGGACTTGTTGAAATATCAAAGTTGTAAATACCGAAAAATCCTAGAAAAATTATCAAGTCATCAGTGGCGATACGACTACTAGCGCTGGGACGGGCCTGCGGGAGGATACCGTACAACCAATACCGTTTACTAATTTCAAGTGTTCTACATTGCCATAGAACTTCGTGTTCTTAATCCCGACACCACTTCAATATAGATTACATTGTTGCGCAGTCAGCGGTAATAAAATCAATGTCACATCATTGCTAGCCGGACTTCTATCACAAGGTATGTCTGGCGGAGTTACACAAAGAAGCATGAGAAATCATTGAACAGTTTTAGTTGATTCTACATTTTCGTCAGGCGTGGGAGGCCCGGGGTGGACGCCCGAACGATACCTTCCGTCCTAGTTCAACATTCTCCTATCTTTGAATTGAATATGTATCAGTGGACCTGTGGAGTATTTTTCCGGTCGACAAAGATAGGGTCATTCGTTGACGGGTAAGGGAGTATTCGTTTTTTTTTTCTCGAAGACGATCCTCTTACCTTAAGGAGATACTGTCAGAAGCGAACGGTAAAGGAATAGCTCACGGGAGATACTACCGCCTAACCTTTCTGTCCATTAGAGAGGAATGCGGTCGTCTTTGGGTAACGATAGGCCTCCTGGTTGTGGTAATTACCAAAGAATAAATAAAATTAGTAATTAAAAAGTCTTTTGCATCTCTAAGAGCTCAATCGTATCCATTCTGACATGTTTTCTATGAAATGCGTTCAATATTGCCCGTTTCCGCATCCAGCTCTTTGAAATCAACGTGTCATGATTTAGTATTGACTTCATTGATGATGACTTCCGAACCAATTCGTGTTAGTTCCTTGAATATCCATTCTACCCAAATCTTTTACAAACTTGCAAAATCCATTTGTTATGAATATTGCTGTTGTAGAACTCTGTGAAGGTTCAAAATCAATGAATTCGGAACCAAGTTTATGTTTGTAATCTCTCAACTATATTGCGCGAATTATATTGTTAAATTGAATTTTACTTGGAGGAAAGGTTTCTGTTTCTTGAAACTGCTGAGTAAACATGGAGCTTTTAATCTTTCGGGTTACTTATCCTCTAGGTGTTGAAGGAATATCGCCTTGGCACATCGAAGAGCTGCTATACTCTTGTCCACGTAGGAGCGACCCTGTGGTTTTCTGAAGACCTTTGGGTCTGGCAACGCCGCCCAAATCTGAGCCTACAGGTAGTGGCCTGACAGCTCTCATTGGATCCTAATTACGGTGCGGTACTTACGCGTCTAAGGCAATCCAAATGTGATCTAATAGTTAATTCGATCATGCCATCACCAGAATCGTGATGTACATGAAAAAAGGGACACAACGAGTATAAATTTGAACTGGAAAAACATACCTAGACGTTATGTAAACATACCCAATGGCGGTTTTCATCAAACTCAAAGAAAAATGGGTTTTCCCATGTGGGCATGTAGGGTATCGTGTTCCATGTAATTTTGGACGCTGAAGCGATTGGAGTGGGTCCCAAACCTGTGCGATTGACCCAGAACGAGGAAATCCATTTTCATGGGGTAAAATGGTGCAAAATGACATTATTTCGGTTCTTTTTCGAGCCCCATCCCATCTGACAGGGTTGGATCAAAGAAACATGAGTGTGATACAGTTCGACACAAGAATAATAAACCCATGTGTAATCAAATTTGCAGAGTTTTTTGCAATTTTTTACACTCTTGCGATAGCCACACAATTGTTTGATAAGGTGTTCCTGAACCGATTGGTATGAAATTTAGACTTGTTTTCCTCAGAACAACGAGAACATTTTGAATCTCACAAAAAATTACATTTTTCAACAAAAACAACTAAAACGTCTTGCGTTAAGAGGGGGAGATTGGAAGGGGCTTTACTGCTGCTAATGAGGGATAGTAGGCCGAGTGTAGGCGGTGTTGCCACCTGATGGCGGGGAAGGGGTTTTCGTCCCTGCGGTCCGGTGTCGCTCCTATATGGGCAATAGCATAGTCCATTCCATCACCCTCTTATTATAAACTGCACAACGTAAACAATGCGGCACTTGGAGCCACGAATCGTTTTAATTTCTCAAAAAAATTATCAGCACCAGCAAATGGTTTAAACAGGAAATCGTTGAGATTTTACCAGGGATTACGTTCAAGTGCGTTTCACGGAATAACCGCTGCTGTCATTCCAAAATTAGCCGTTTATCTCAGTAGCTCTAGAGTGTGAATCATTTTTTGTTAAGCGCGAAATGGTTAGAGGGATTGATATTGGTGTGTTCGTTCAAGATAAGAAATTCACTTGCTATCTTGTTTAAAATATTTTTTGTTCCCCTCGGAAAGGCGTAAAAGGGAACCAACATGAACGGCTCTTTGTGTTTGGTGACGTGAGTCAACCCACAAATATGCGGCACAGAGGTGTAGAGTCGAGTGAACAAATCACGTACGAACAAGGGACTCGGGAGTTTCGAAGGCAGGCGTCAAGTTGAAGGCGAATTACGTAGAGTGGAGATACCACGATAAAAGCTTCCTCTCTGATTGCAGTGACGTTGTTTATCTTAATGAAAATGCTTTTATCAGGCCACTGTTCATGAGATTCGACAGAATTATGTTGTCAGGTCGTATCGCACAATTGCTGAAATTATCAGGAAGTTGATTGACTGAAACATATGAATAATTTCTGTATGCATTCAATCCAGGGTTGCCATACGTCCTCTTTTCCCCGGACATGTCCTCTTTTTGAGGCACGTGAAAACGTCCGGGGGGATTTTTCATAAAACTCTTATTTGTCCGGGTTTTCACAAGCGACAAA
Source organism: Creontiades dilutus (assembly GCA_031894815.1). Lineage (NCBI taxonomy): Eukaryota > Metazoa > Arthropoda > Insecta > Hemiptera > Miridae > Creontiades > Creontiades dilutus. The sequence goes on from JAVIWC010004017.1 coordinate 389,150, forward strand.
CGGGCATCGGAGATAACAATTTTCAGCGATGCCGAATTGTGAAAAATTGTCGTCAGACAGGCAGTGTACAGCAACTATCGATAAATCGACTCAATTTACTGTAATTACTGTGCTTTTTTGCGTCGAGTCGAGTGGTAGTGGTAGAACTGTCATCAGCTTCATAAACATAGCTTTATCAACTTCTCCAGTTTTAACTACAAACCATCCATTATATATTATATAGCTAGGCTGTAGTGGCTTGAATGGGCGTTGTAATCTTACTTTTTTCCAATATATTCACATAAACTTTACCAGTTTTGGGGCCTAGAGAAAGGACAAAAATAACCCTCAAAAGCGGTAAAACTCACCATTTAACGTTTGAAATTTTAAAAATTTTCCGGTGGAGGTCCCCCAGACGTATTTCATACCCCCCGGAATATTAGGTCCCTCCCATGTCCTCTTTTTCAACCCAACCAGTATGGCAGCCCTAATTCAATCAATTACCAAAAACTACATACCTTTTACCCTTATTAAACGGGGAAGCAACTCTTGGGCTGGCTGTTACACCAGGTGATTTGGGAGTGATCCTCGACTCCCAGCTCTCCTTCTCTGACCATATTATGGCTGTGACATCCAGGGCTATGATCTTATTGGGCTTCGTCTTGCGGAACACTCGTGAATTCACGCATGTGCCAGCGATAGTTGCCCCGTATAAATCTCTTGTCCTTCCAGTAATAGAATATGCATCTGGAGTCCCTACGACAGTTACCAGATTGAAAGGGTACACCGCAGGTTTCTGAGATATGTGGCCTATAAGTTTCATACTTCTCGAGACTCAGTGGATAATGATGCACCTGTTCGTGGCTGGAGGATGCTAGACCCTTCTCTCCACAGCAAGGTGAATCTTGTTGTTCCTCGAGCATGCACCCTGCACAAATCGTCTTCACCGCACCTGTTTCATCCACAAATTATTTTTATAACCGCCCGCTGTTCAGATTACCTACAGAAGCTAACCTGCTAATCAGCCAATCCTCATCTATTGACTTTTTTCAATTCTTGCCTTTTATCTATTCGCTCTTGCCTTCTTAGCTGTTAGTAATAGTTGCATCTCGTCACAATAACACCCCCCCCGAGCCTGTTAATAGTTCCAAATGCATTTTTTTCCACCTATTATCACCTGTGTCACAGTTCACTTCATTTTTGTGTGCTTCGTATTCATGTACTCTGTTATCTTCGGTGTATTGGCCTTGCCCGTATTATTAAATAAATATATCAATAAATTAACATAACAACGATAAGTACCTTGCATATTCAACATAGCTCATTATTCCGTTTTGCCGTTTACGCGTCTATCTTTACTAGTGCACATTATTTCAGAATGGGGAGTGATTAGTATTTACCTGTAAACGACAAAATGATAAATGTTTCAATAACGGAATATGATTTGATGTCTTACAGTTATCGACATTGTCTCTGATCATGCCAGTGTAGCCGGAAAATAGTGTTCACATCTTTAAGGTTCAAAATAAAAATTTTTCGTCGTACAATTTAATCTTAGCTGTTACAGTGTCAGTAGAGGACTCAACAAACAAGCCACAGACAAAAACTGCATTAATGAATGGGTTAAAAAGTGACGAATAAGGCTCAGTGGAACCAAATCCACTCAGGTCAATTTCACCAATAAAAGGATTGCAACAATATTACCTATATCAAACGAAGCATACGGGAATACTGCCAAATACCTAGGGATGGCACTAGACGCCAACTTAGGTGGAAAGAGCATGTAAAGGAAAAAAGGAAGAACTCGCTAAAAAATTCAGAAAAATATACTGGCATACTCGTAACTAAACATCCATAACTAATTGCTGCTGTTCAAGGCAGTGCTGATGCCTGCTTGGATGTATGGAATTCAACTGTAAGATGCACAGCAAAATCAAACATCAGTCCAAACCTTCAAAAATGAAGTACTTCGGCCAATCGTTAATGCTTCGTGGAACGTGAGAAATGGCGAACTTGCTGTGGAGACGTCAATGAGATAATTAAAAAATATGCCACAAGCCACGAGTGAAGGCTGCTTAAGCATAAGAACCCACAGCAAGTTCGGTGTTTGAAGAGAAGCAAGCCCTTTGATCTTGGATGCTGATCTGCTTCGTACCTGAACTGCAAGATGTGCTGTAGTGCTCGTCACAGGACTGATACCATTTTGAAAAAGTGTGCATAGCTAGTTCTAAATGTAACAAGTTGTTGTATAAAACACTTGAAAAAGGAAGGTTTTTCAGGAATTATGGATCGGACGCTTTTTGGTTTCCGGCGAATTTCATGGCTGCCGGATATGTTCTATGTAGGCGTAAAATCTTCTTAAAAATGTGATTTTCTGCAGAATTCAGCCGATTCAGATGACATTCTGAAGAACTACTTTATTGAGATCATGGTTCTCATTAATTTCTTCGTTGCGAGTTAAAGAAAAGTTTCTGATAATCCTTTTTAATATGTACTATATAATATTGCCAAAACTATTGGATCTTTTGGGCTTTTATTACGGAATTCGGTGGTAATAGGTGCACACCGACATCCCGGCTAAAAAGTAGGGTTAAATCAACAAGTCGAACGCCACGTCTGCGTACGTTGAATAATTCATTTTTCGAGATAAACCCCAGAAAACGATCTTGGAGCCTCGAGGGGCGTGGGGTCCGAGAATGAGTAATGCGATGCTAATACCCTCGTAATACCACTCGACAAGGCTCGGATGCAGGGAACGTAGCAATTAGCCGTCATTAAACAAAACGATGGTTCGCCCGATGGGAATATAGGTGAACATATTATAAGAACGTCAAGTAAAGCTGCGCTGAATACGAGCCAACGATCTACTCCCAATGAATGGAATGATCGTGTCTGGCGGCACCGTAAACCTTATTATATAACAAGCGGGGAGAATCAGTTTGTCGGAAAAGTCCATGGAGTAAATGCTCTCCTTCTAAATCAAGAATCCATTTGATCGAAGTTGTTATTTAAGATGGGACCTTTTGGGGAGTTCTTTATCTTCATTTCAACCATTTTTCATCTTGTAGCAACTGAAACCAACATATATACTCATACTCAGCATCCCATCAGTAAGACTGCACAATTTAAAAGAATTGAGAGAAGTTCATTGTATCTATAACCCAGGAAAAGTAAACAACATTCTATGTGTACGAGTAAGAAGACCATAAGTTCTTCACTCCGTGACTAACCTCGAGATGAGACCTCTACTCGCAGCATTTACGGGTGAAAACCCTGAAGAGTTCCCGTCTGAGGCCCCTCATCAGGAACCATCACAGATCGCGATGTCATTGACATAGACTGCTGCAAGCCAAAATGTATCACTACAGTCATTGGATTGCTGGCCTCTGCATAAGCATGAAGATGCTGCAGGTTGGGATGCCTGTCTCCAAAGAGGAAGACGTTTGGCAAAGTGTTCTTCGTCAACGTTGCTCTAAACCGTGGACGGCACATCTGCGTGACTTTTTCATTCTCCGATCTAGCTGTCGTAAATACGAGGTCACTCCTCTTCAACAAAAGAGCTGAAGTAGCGCAGAACCCCTTGATTTAAGCTTCTTGCAATTTCCTACTGACAAAGCACCCCTGCTGAGAGGAGCTTTCAACCTCTGGGTAGAAAACCAAAACGCTCTGAGAGCCACTGCAGTATCTACATTTAAATGTGATTTCTTTCCCTTGGCCATCCAGTGGCCCAGTGGTCCAAGGCGCAATCATGGACCTCTTGGTCGAACAGGAGATCCCGGGTTCAATTACCGATCTGGTAACAAAATTTACCAAGAACGCATATTTGCGACTTGAACTGATAAGGTGAGCGAGCTGAATTACATTGAGATACCCTATGATCGTTAACTCAAAGCAACAACTTTTATTTATTTCAATTCTGTTTCTCACGAATAGCTGCTTCTAGTATGAATTGGGGTAATTTCTCCAATTCTGGGGGAAAAAAACTATCCTTTTATAAGTCAAGTATTACTCCTTGAAAGTAACGTATGAAAATACCTACCACATTACCTAGAATGTCCACAAAAATCAGTGAACACCTTTTTCCGCTCTAATTGAAGATGATAATTTAAGTTTAACTTAATTCCGATTATAAAATAAGGAACAGAATAAATTATCATACTTATTGCAGTATCGTGTAAGATGTTCCAACTTGCTTCTAAACGCACTAATTCCCTATCGCTATTTTTCAACCCGATTTCTGATATCATTTCTCCAAGTTACAATTACCGTTTTCTTTTGTTGCAGACTTATTCTGGCCTCTTCTGCGTGGTGGTCAACCCATACAAGAAGCTGCCCATATACACGGAGAGGATCATGGAGAAATACAAAGGCGTCAAACGCCATGACCTCCCACCTCACGTATTCGCCATAACAGACACAGCTTATCGTTCTATGCTGCAAGGTTGGTATCAAGTTAGCTTACTAGCGATTTTATGTCGTTACCCAGTTCATTGATTTCACATCTTGTACCTATGCATTTCAAGATATTATTAATTCTTAAGGGCCAATTTCAGTTAATGTTCGATTAACAATATTAGTATAGTTTTGAAACACATTTAAGATCCATCAAATCTAATTATGGAAAGGGTGAATGGAGTGGGTAATAGTGATAAATCGTTACATCTTCACTATTTTCTGGTGTTTTTCAGCCGATTTTCGTTCTTTTTTTTATTGATTTGAAGCCTCTTTACAGTAGCCACATTTATTGCCAGATTAGGAAAAGTTGCTCTACAACAGTGGCCCGGCAACTCAAGGCAATATACTCAACTGAGGAAGCCCGTGCTACTTCAAACCTGGGATTTCCGGTACTGCGCAAGTTTGATGTACTTGTTTCGAGTCCATTCATCCTCGATAAGTCTCATCGTGCCCTCGATTATACCGACATAGTCAGTTCTTTTCTAATAAAACTGCTCCTCCCATTCGAAGGGCTTACTCGGAGAATGAATTAACAAAATGAGTCAAAACGAAGTTTCTCAATTCCCTTCGTAATTTTTAATTACATTTTATAGTGCACATTTATGGGGAAAGTTATGCATTAAAACACAAAGAAATGAAACGTCTTCGACCTTCTCCTGTTCGAAATGTTGACGGAAGTTTTCCAAGGGGGTTGGACCTTAGCAACGCGAAAAACTGTTGCTGAAGTGGGTTCAACACCCGAAAATGTTGCTCCACTCGCGGCAACTCCAGGCAACATTCGGTAATATTGCCGAATCGAGAATAGTTGCCGGGCAATTCGGAGCCGACAGAAATGTTGCTAGTGTAAAGGGCCCTTAAGAATTTGGTCATTTTTAAAAATAGTTATATGTGTGATCTTACAAACGGGAGTCACTGATGTCCCTTTAATGCATGCATTCCTTACCAATATGTTTTTGAACCTCTTCTTGGTCTCAAAAATACAATTATTGTAGTTTTGAGATCATGTAAAGGTATCTTATCTCGTGATAAATCCTTTGGATTTTAAAGTGAAACATGGCAAGCAAGTTCTGTATAAAAACGCTTGTCCGCCCGATAGTAGAATTTAGTAACTATTCATTCTCCTTGAATATGGATTGGAACTTGTCTTTTTTTTAGCATCATCCATCATGCTCCGTATTTCTCAGTTGTGTTTCCAGTGAATTGCTAAACCTATCACGAATAAGGTGCCTTGAGGTTCCAAGAACAGTAGCTCATGCAATGTTCTGCATGGATTTACCGACTTCTGTCTCGATCCTACTCAATTATCTGTTTGGGTATCGCCCCGTCTCCCAACCTTTGAACTCTCATGTTCTATTTTCACCACACCTTAATCGGCATCACCTTGGTAACGAGAATACCACGTAAAGTAAACAATTTGGTTCGTCAACAAACAACCCCTGTCCGGATTCCTAGGTACTACATTCACCACGAGTGGTGAGAAATCCGCACATTTGCCAGTATGTGCCTCATTGGCACAAGGTTTTTTTTTGGGTATTTACCAAATTGACCAGTCGATCTCAAAATTAACCAACTGCCGCGTTTTTCATATGGATTTCGGACTGTACATACCTCATTGGAATTCGACTTCAGAAATATCAACACTTAGTGAATTGGGTAACTTGAGCGACGAACGAGATACTTTAATGCTAACTGTCGTTCGATCCACCTACACGATATGACTCGCCCAAAGCATTGTGGCATACCGCATTTTAAAATGGACTCCATCCATATTAATCAGGCGCCGTTCCGAAGAGAAGAAATGCTTGCATACTGATTTGATTACACCCAACAACCGTCTGCGAGTTCGAACAGATCTTGGTTTCCTGATTTGGTCTCCGCCCCTGGTCAGCTGTCATGCGTCAGAGAAACTCCCAATTTCTTCAAATGGAGACGAATATTACAATTTTCATTTTTTGAGATTTACATAATTGGTATGACTGTTTCCAATCTTCTTTTTAAAAAAAAAAAAACGCTGGGTTGTGAATGAATTTCAGACTCTAATTCATTTTACGCGTCAAATCAAGAAAATAGTTAGCTCTTCTTCCTAAATCGTTTGCCACGAATAAACCTAACCTTTTTGGGAATGTCATTCATTGATGGAAGGGTAATAACATACTTACAACTGATCGGTTAATATTGTTTTTCTTTCGAGTTCAGATGTTTTCTCTGGAACAACCAATTTCCAGACTAAGAACTTGATGGTAAAGCTGTTTAATATACACCATTTCCAAGTCAAATCCTATAAGCTTTTTTTCTAAATTATAAAATTTGTTGATTTCTTTTTTAAGAAAACACGATTTTGTATGAATAGGTACCTGCTGCGTTTGAAGTATCGTTTTCAGCCCAGTTTCCAATCAGAGACAAGCATTTGGGCACATTTAGCGTATTTTTCGTCATTTTCTTAATAATTATGAAAAGGTTGAGACTTGGAAAGGGTTAAATCTGACTTGGAAGTGCTGCATTGACATTTTGATTATATTCAACTTTTGGGTTCTGTCAAGGAAATTGGGTGCCTAAGTATGTAGTTGCAAAAACTTGTTTCGTAGCTATATCACATTCTTATCTTGTGCTAATTGTTTATTATTTTATTCAATAAGGTATAAAAGGGCATCTGAAACTTGTGATGTTGATTGTTTGGTACACCACAAAACTTGGTAGGAAATCCTCATTATCTAATTAAAATAATAATAATAACGTAAGTAGTGGATTTAACGATACGGTATTCTGCTAAAGGCTTGTAATCTTTGCTTAAATTGAAGGGGGATGGGAGGGAAGAACTATCCTCGTTTATTATTCAATTAAATGTCATGAACGTATCATTAAATGAAAATAAGACAAATCAATTATCTTTTGTTTATAAATCACATATTGAAAAATGCTGGCGGACATGTTAACTATTCTTCACATGCTAAACACCTTACCACAAAAAGTGGACGGAGCAGATTAATATATTTTGCCCTTGCTGCAATTGAAGACTTCTCTCCAGGTTTGGTCTTAGATGTGAACATTAAATGACAGGCTAACATAAACGTCAGACTGAAAACTATTGTTGTTTAACGAGTCGAACCAGTAATGAGCCTGAACCTATGCATTATTTAGAATTGCCATTCAATAAACGAAATTATTAATAAAGCCTGAGTAGCTTGAATGTTTTAGTACTCATCACGCAAATTTTCCTTTTTTCAATTGAATATTTGATCCTTTGCAAAACTGTTTCCATTTCCTATTCAGTTCACTTATAACCGCTTAAGTTATCTGTACCTAGTGAAGTTAACAGACAATAAACAATTCTGAGAAATTATTGGTAAACATCGCATATATGAACGGGTGCAGTGGTGTACTTGGATGGCTAAAGATCTTTTTCTAAGATGATATTAACTCTTAATTGAACAATACTAATTTGGTCATATTCTTCTAGTCTTCATGTAATGATTGATTTCCTCACAACTGAACCAATTTTGTGCTTTATTTGTCAGTCCTTGGCATGAAAATGATAGTGTGGATAAAAGTTTCATTGTCGAGTGTTACCAAATTAACATTTGTATAAATTGGTTCGTAATCCTGAATATTGTGTAATTCATTCTTTTTACGCTTTCAGATAGGGAAGATCAGTCGATTCTCTGCACCGGCGAATCGGGTGCGGGTAAAACTGAAAACACGAAAAAAGTCATTCAGTACTTGGCTTACGTCGCTGCCTCGAAACCCAAATCCTCCGCATCCCCTCACACGGTAAGCCTGAATTTCATTTAACAATAGTGTAATTGTCAAACATTTTATTTCACTGTTTCTATTCATTCTTGGTTCATTTTTGGTATCTGTTCTGAAATTATTTCCAGTTATCAACCTCAATGTTGTGTGGATCCTAGGACCTAGGATCTATCAAAGGGTATTAGTAGGTCTTTCGTAAAAATTAACGGCAATCTCGCGTCAATTAGTTTGTTAGATTTTTTCTTCAAAATTAGTAATTTGGATAAAAAAGACAATTACCAGAGAAAATTCTTCAAATATCAATTTTATCTTACCAGGAAAGGGAGGATCACATGGTCACTGGGACGACTAACATCTACTGTGACACTACACTATCCTAAACAGTTCAGAACGTTTTGAATAACTTCTTCATCAAGTAGGTAGTTCTCAAGTAGTAACCTTGGCAATTACGGCCAATAGCGGACCACTCTTTACGAAAAACCGGAATCTTGTTGATTCAGAATCACGACAGTAAAACAAATGTGTCCTGCTGTTTCCATTTACATATTTTTCAAAATTTGTAATTTGGACAAAAGAGAGAATATCAAAGAAAGAAAACTCTTCAAATTATCGCCCAATGGTTTATTTAGTAGTTCCTTGTCATATTCAATGGTACAATGTTCGACACAACCCGCCAGAAAATATTAGGTAAATACTCACTCACATACCACTTTAGATGTACTGGGTATAGGTTACATTTCGCTGCATAATATGATGGTGGTTGTTACTCAATGGAAGAAACATAGCAACATTGGTTTAATTGTACGAATTGATACCAGTAAGCTTTTAAGACAATCATAATCATCGTAACTGCAATATAATGATCAAAAAGGCAGGTAGTCTACAGTCCATACCTATCGAATTATTGGGAAGTAAAATCAATTTTAATATTTTATTACTTTTCTACTGCGTTGGATCGAAAAATCCATTACTGGATCAAAACAGAATGAGTAATGTTATGAAAATTGACTCGAAATGAATTTTTGACTTGCTACCTCGAACGTGGTACACCTTCCTTCAATCAGCTTATATCCAAAAGCACTGTTGATGGTATGAAATCAGCCTAAAAAGCCACTATCTAATTAGCTTCGTATAAAAATCCACTATCTTTATGCAGAGGAAATTGCGCTCAATATTTTATTTGAATCGAGTTGGTTTTAATCACGTGAATGCCCACAACTGACCACAATTTTTTAATTTTAATCTTGCTAAACTCTCCAAAATTCATTGGATAACAACTTGAAATAATATCAACCCCGAGATAACATCAACATTTAGGCTAATTCTGATCACTTACCTAGATCGAAAGTAGGTGCCTTAAGAAACGGAGCTTTGACTTGATTGTAATAATTTGTTATCAAAAAGAGGAAATCGTTAGTTTTTATATTGTGTGTGATATTTGTGATCCCACCAAACCGGTAACAAACCATTTGCAAACAACTACGTTTTTCGCAGTGTCTTGTCGGGTAATTTCCAACAATGTAGCCATCCATAGTGGCTTTTGGGACTTGAGATTCCATCTGCTTGAAACTTTGACGTGGCCTGTTTGACTGTTAGATAGTCATGAATATTTCTCTCTTATATGTTTTTAAAAGGGAGTATGAAATATAGTGGTTCATCTTAGTGCGAACCAGGCACTCAGGTAGATAAGTGAACACCCGAGGCAAATACTAACATTTTTTCGTGATTAGTAAGATGTGACGAAAACATGTGATCGATTAATCTCACTGTTGAAGTGCAAATCGTTTGATTGGCCTTCGCTTACCTGTCACTCACATTTCCAATCAGATTGGAAAAACGGTGCCGGGAACAAAGAGCCCATTAACCGACTTTTCGGTTAACAGGACGTCAACCTCTTGGGTGGTACACTTAAACGCGGAATCCCAGTTCGCCCCATTGTGATCTATCAAGCTTTCATCATTGTTTGAACGTGAAAACGTTCAGAAATGAATTAATTGATTCTCATATATGTGTCACCACAAGAACCAAGCACCGAACAAGAGGAAATACAATAAAAACGTTTCCAACCATCTTTGTCGAAGTTTAAGTGTGGCTATATTGCATGGTTCACATGTAACATCATAATTTAGATTCTGAAGTGGGCGTATCTAGACATAGGGAGGACCAACAAGCACCATTCGCAGTACGTACTTTAACTACATTCAGAACTTTGAATCGTACGAAATATAGCATCTAAATGAGTATGAGTGGCATTCAATTCAATCGGCATTTGCTTGTTTACAAAAGGTTGTACCGAGAAAATGCCAAGTTCGTGAATATGCCTCGGAAATCTTGACTCGTCCAGGGCTAGTTGCTACCAGACTAATGTATTGTTTTTCTAGTTTCCAATGTCAAGAAACATATGTCACTATTAGTATTCCGGGATACATTGATACAGGGTCACAAACTTCAAGTCAGCGCCCGCCTACCCTAATCTCCTAATTTTCCAGCTCATCCTGGGATCCTTAAATGTTTAGTCCTTGTGCTCAATGGAAACTGAGGAATCAATGAAGAAAAATGCTTGTTTGATGCCCTTTCATGTATTATGGCTTAGAAGAAAATTGACTTTTCCCACTTTTGGGTTTGATTGGATCTTGTTTTCATCAAGGCAGCCTGTTCATTTTCGCTCAACCCATTGTGGAACTTCTATGGCGTGGAGGTGTCGATGTCGAAACATCGAGCCTGATAGATTGTTCTCGAGATAATGTTGAAGTGTTTTTCGGGATCTCTGCCTCCACTAATGACATGCCATTAGCTGCCTATCATAACCTGGAGAACGAGCGTGACCATCTTCGGGTACGCCACGTGGTACCAGAACCAACATCCCCATATGGCAACTCGATCATGCCCTCACATAAAGATGTTTATCCGGTTTGCTCGCAAAAAAAAGGAGTCCGTGGGTGGTGACTTACGTTCTGGGTACGTTCTTCCTCCGCTTGCACGCTTCCGTTTTTTGAAGTTGCAGAATCGGGAGATCGCCTGATAGTGCTTCGGTCAGCACTTGGGAACATGGAGCGGTCTTTTGTAGTGCAAATCCTACGCAGGGTCTGAGGGATGGGAGGTGAAACACGTAGCGACTACCATCACCCTTATTAGGATCAGTCCGGTTCAAACGCTTGTTGTTCCTATTGCCCGACTCTGATCTCATGCCGACTTTCCACGTCGCCTTTTAAGTCCATCTGTGAAGTTAGTTACGTCCACTTCTCGCCACCCATGAAATCAGCTCTCTTATGGAATACACAATGGTTTTCCTTTCCGATATCCACTTAGCCCTGGGAAGACAATCGTTGGGCTTCGCTCTCCTGAAAAATTATATCATTTACGCCTCTATGTATTTTGAATGTTTCATCTCACGAATTTACATTTCTAGCAATACTAAATATCTGGAATCAGGGAGTAGCGAATTCTAAGTTGCTATACAATCAATAACTAGGATTAAGCAATCAAAAATGTATGTCAAGTTATACAGATGTATAAGATATACTGTTTCTTAAGTTCGACCTTGTCTCACTAAAATTAGCCAAGGTCCCTTAATCTGGATCAACAGTTGAAAATTTCAATTTAGCATAACATTTTTCTCTCAGAACTCGTGTGGCTTCTGATTCAGCCTTGAAAATCCCTTAATTGTTGAGCGGGGAGACCATAGAGAGTCGCCATTCCATTCAGCGAAAAAACATGTATCAATCGGATGTAATTAGATTTCAAATTTCATTTTAAAAACGGTCATTTTAGAAGAGAAGATCAAACACACAGATCTTACAAGTGAAATAACTTATAAAAAACCCCAAGATGCACTTTTTTATGCAAATTAGGTGCAGAATCGATACCTTAAATTGGTCCGGGTATTTCTCGAACACCCTTTATATATCTTCCTTGTATCCATGTATGATTGTAAAGCTTGTGCCTTATTATGAAGGAGGATTTAGAACGTTAACGTATGAATGATTTTGCTGATAATAACTTGAAATAACTGTTTGAGAATGTGTTTTTAAAAAAATTAATTACCCTCAAAATGAGAGCTTTTAGGAATTTTACGTTTTCTCCTGCATACTGGCTAAGGTCAATTCGAATACACAGAAATTTAGAGGGTTCCAACTCCACCTCAAACCCTGAGAATTTAATGGAACATCGCGTGGAAATCATAGATTATGTTGGATCAATGAATTTCATTTGTTTATGCAGAACCAAAAACAAGAAGATTGTTAGAGAATGCAACCTAACTTCTTCGAAAACTTATATTTGTTGTCAATAAACAAGATTCCGCGTGTATTGAACCGATTTATAAAATTTCCAGTCCTTGTTTGCTTTCATGTGAGGAAACATTCCCAAACATGGCAAACGTTTTAGTCGGCCTATACAAAATACAGGCCTCATTTTTCATGTAGTTTTGTTTTTTATTGTCTGGCATTAAGAAACTAGTTAAAAACATTGTTTTGATTAGTACAGTTCAGCTTTTAAGGTTCCATTGACTTAGCTGTTGATTACACTCATAAATCACCCACCAGCACTGCTTCAACGAAGGATGTATTCCCACGAATTTATTCAACTGTCCACACCAGATTGCTTAAGCGAAATTAACGTGTACCAATATGCAAATCGTCTATTAAGATCAAGTTAGTTGTCTCTGTTACGTGAATTGCTAAATGGCTCAGTTCGATTGACTCGCTGTCTCATTACGTTGTGGACGACTCGTCCCATAAATAAATGTCTGATTTATAATGCTATCCGCGACCTAGTACACGTTTTAAAATCAGTCACCAAGACCTCTTATCGCTCAAGTATTACAGTACCAAGGCCGTACTTAATTGGAGACCATCGAGAGACCAACTCTAACGATTATTATTTCTAAACCGTATGTTCTAGAAATTTCTATCGGACTTGTAGAGCTTGAAAAAAAAAGAAGATAAATGAAGCAATCACACATTTAGAACTTCTTAGAAGATGTAGTTTCAAAGAATTCCAAAATCGAGCTAATTTTGAATTGAGCTAATTTCAAAATCACGTATCGAATATTGTTCAGATTGCCACAGCTCCTTCGGTTCGATCTCATTTGACTTTTCAAGGTTTGTATCGAATGAGTGTCACACCAGACCAAGTGACTTATTGCATAATCCCTGAGTTTTATGTCAATTTCGCTAGTAAATTCCCCAAAAAATCGTTATGCTATAAATCCATTGAAAATAATCTAAGCTGTTAGCTGTTTAGGACTTATTTCATAACCATTAAAATTGGAAAACTTTAGCCATGCTTGAAATTTCGCGACTTACAATTTTGATAAATTGCAAATATTTTAATTTACTGATTTCTCCATCAAACTAATTAATTTTAAACAGTTTTTCCACGGTTACACATTAACACTCTGTCAGCGCAACCCAAACAGTTAAGATCGTGAAATGAACTTATTAACTTTGAATATGATAATTTTTGTTTATTATTTTCATTAATAAGCCTTTGTAACGGTGTACCAAAATTTTGTCTCTTTGCGTTTCAAGAAACGTACATTCCGAATCTGGTGCGTCCGTCAGTGATACGGGCTATAAATGAGGTTTTTCCGGGCATAGGCAAACATTCGGTTTCCTCGTAATCATCCTAGAATCATCTAGAATAGGTTTTATATCCGTAGTAAATCACCTATAGCAAAATTCTGATCCGAAAAGAGATCCCTTAAATCAACACCAAAAAACCCTGATGGCCTACCTCCGTTGAAGGGTTTTCTAATACAGAAATACGTAACCTTTGCTTTATAATTTGCAGTTTTTCCCAAACCTTCGCCAAATATCAGAATGCTTCTGTTATCTTGGTATCCTAGCACAATTCCCATTTCAGTAAAGGATTATAGGAAATGCAAATGTGTTTATTCTAAGCCTGCAAAACCAAGGCTTATGGTTGTGATGGGTATGGTTAGGTTGCCCTTCCCGATTCTTGAATCTGCCGCCTCTGGAGATATACCGGACGTCATTCAGAATGAATTAAACTTTACCTCCATATCTGGCACATCCTCTAATGTCGCGAAAAGTTAATTACCCTGTTTCAAAAGGTTCCATGTTCAGTTTGATAAATGTTTAATTCAGTTTGCTAAAAGTTTAATTTAATTTGCTAAAGTATTAATTCAGTTTGTTCATACATGGTTTGGCAATGTCAAAAAAGGGGGAGGGGGAACGATCCATCACCAAAACGAATTTTGATCACAGAACGATATGCGGGCATGATATGCCCCCGTGTATTTTATGCACGTTGAGAAAGTTGCGACGAAAAAAGCATCTGATGTTACTTGTAATTCGACTTAGGCTTTGGAGGTATCCCGTGAAGTAAGTTCTCTATTTCACAATCGTTTACTCCTTATCGTATTCTGTCCTCAACTTTTACGATGTACAGTATTTTTCTCCGGAGATATATAGTAGGTTGCTTTACCCTCACCGTCCTTTATTACCTAAACTGCCTACGTGTTTGTCTCGACTTTCATTTTCTCACGGTTTGGTTTTATTCGCGTCCATTTACGATCAGTTCGTCCCTCGACCGCGTCTGGGTAGCTGTCTACAAAGCTTACCCCTACTCACCGACGTACGTAACTCGCATTGTTCCGTATTGACATTAAATGATAACTGTTTTTGAACACGCAAAAACACAATTTATTCACTTCGTTGATCGGTCGAGTTCCCCAAGTGAGCTGACATCGTAAATACTAAATTCTACCGTTACGAATATGATCTGAAATAGGTATGTTGGGGGTCATACTGAATGAATGGGATTTAGGGTCCACGCAGATACAATAGTGACCATGAGTGTACATGAAACGGTGCATTTATCTTATTAACCCCCTTCGTATCTATAAAATCCCTACGAAATTGTCAAATTCCTATGTATCATGCTCCTAATATGATAGGTGATGTTACATTCAAATCCTTATCTGAAAATAATTTAAATATTTGTTTCTCCTTGCTTTTTTTAAATTGAATTTTAAAGTCAATTTCATCGGTGATGTCAACCCTTGACAATTATGTAAACAGGGTTCGCGCTAAGGTTTTATTTCAATATTTACTTCACGTTTTCTCTTTTAAAACTCGACAATATTTGTGAAGGCCTTCACCGTTACGGAATTTTCCGTTGTTGATCCAAAATTCAGTTTGATCGGCTGTAGATTTTCGCCTCGAAACTACCAAATAGGTTAGGCAAAAAATTACAATGCAAAAGAAATTACCTCGTATAATTGGTTTGGGTGAGTCCCTTCATCTAACAGTCAAACAAAATTCATTCTAATGGGATTTTGCCGTCTTGAAATCATACGACACCCTTCAAATTGAACTTTTTTAGAAACCTCTGAAAGTGATTCTTATCTGATGGAATAGATCATGTTTGATACCTCATTATCCGTGCCACGCTTTTTATTCATGAGTAATATTTGAAACCATTTTCCTTATATACATTGGTACGAATACAATCAATAGCCAAGTTTAATTTGATTAGGTATCTTATCGGAAGGGGGATAGGTTCTGTCAATTTACTTAATACCTGTTTGCTTTGAGATACACTCATACCTTTGTATCTGCCCAACCTTTCGACTACTGTGGGGTTTAAGATATGAAGCTATTTCGATGAGTTTCCTTTAGGTTGGTAGATTTCCCAAATGCGACGTTGTGATGAGTGTTATGTCGTTCATTCTGGACAATTATTCATGCGTTCTGGTTGTTCATTAATGTATCATACGATCTCCGTTCGTTGATTTTTTGTAATCAATCGTGTTGCACTCAACATGCAAAGCAATCATATAGAAAAAATATCAATATGTAATATACAAATGAATGAAAATTGTTCAATTGTTGGATTTCCTCTGTATATGAAGTGTTTACATCAGATGGCCCGTATTTAACACTCTTCCTGGATTCAAGGGAATTATTCCCAAATAGGTATTTCCATATTTTCTTTTATGTGAAGCTTCTTCGAAACAATGTACCGGCAACAATTTCCCAGCTGGCTACGCATCATCACAAAAGTTGTCTATGCTATCAAACCAGTTTGAATAACGGCTAACGTTCATGGGGTTTCACAGCTCAAAAATTGTGCAGTCAACTAAGAACTCATTACCAAACTATAGCGAATTGTCTCCTTGACCCGAGGATTTTCGAAGTGCCGAATCCAGGACAGCTTCTTTGGAAGTCGAAGGACCACATTTGATTGGGTATTCTGTAACTTAATCGATGTTGTAAAACGGTCCATTATCCTTATCATTCTTGGCAATACATCCTGCGAGGGACAGGGCTTCTTGCAGCAGCCTGTCCCAGTCTTCTAGGTTCTGTCCTGCTGCTCTTCGTTCTTGGACTCCTAGCAGGGGTTGCACATCTGGGTTTCCGCTATCTTCTTTTCCCCTTGTGTAGAAGATTTTTACTTCAAGAGTGTCCTGCGTGCAGACACGCTCGTTGTACTATGTGTCTCGCCCAGCCGAGCCGATCAATCTTGACGTGGCAAACTGTGTCGTACTTCAATGCTCACTGCCCTGGACAACCTCCACATTCACTTGAAGTATGTACCTGTGATTGATGTGGGTAATTGCCTTTTCTCGTTTATTTAAACTGCTAACCTGGGCATAAACGTGAAGTTCTTAGCTTCAGGAGTGTTCTCTGGGTGTTTCAGGTATATCGCCTCAGCCCTTCGAAGGGGCAACCCCAACCCATTTTATCACATGCCTTATGATATATGCCTAGTTAAAATAACTCCCTCCAAATACAGAACTTCACAAATCCTCATTCGGCAGGTAGATGACGGGAAAACGTACTTTCAAGATTATTAAAAAACTTTTCCTAACGAGCACTTTAGAGTTGGACCCAAAACAACGATCTCTTCCATTCCCTGTTCTGACCCAGAAATTCTTAGTTAAGGGAATAGCAATACCTGTGGAAGTCAAAAGCTTTTTTGATTGAAGGGTTTCACACCGTTCCCATTCCATTTTAGTTCTGGGTATCATGTTATAGATCGCAATGGCCCAAACCATATTTGGCTACCTGATTTCCGCGCCCGCATCAACATCTCGTCCAATTATCACCGCTATGATTAGATTTGAGCGGACATATGGGTGCCGCGCAAAGCTCCGCCAGGCAATTTTCTCTCCCAGACCTCGATTTATTCCGTTACTTTTAAAGGCAAGAGATATTGAAGACCTTTTTCTCTGAAGGACGTCACCCTTTAAGCCCCTTCTCGATCCTGAATCGTTACTTAACTCTGCCGTCGCCTTATTTTTTTTTTCCTTCACTTTCATATAAGGAATGAAGCGTGGTATCCCATACATGGTTCCCCCGAATCGGGCGGTCCGGGTGCCCAATTATACCTCACGGAGCTTTTCGAGCTTTCATTGATCACGTTTCTACCAAATCCTTGAACTGGAGTATTAATCATCACTTCTTCAACCGTTGCAATTGCCAATTGACGCATTCAAATCTTCAACGCCTTGTTAACTAAGAAATGAGCAACAGGTGTTCGCAGATTAATGACTTGTTCGTGGATTGGAGAATTAATTCACCTTACGCGTTATAAGATCACTATCTTTATCGACTCGTCAGTTTATTCTCACTAGCGTGCTTTCACACACACTATGAAGAATGCTGCTATTTTACGGACAGATACCGAGCTGCTTTGATCAGATATGCCTCTGATACTATTCTCAATCTTTTGTCCAACACATTTTCCCTGGCTTCCAACGCATTGGCAAATCAACAATTTGAATCGCTATCTGTTATCGTCGTAATGGAATTTCTCATTGAACGAAACGAAAACAAAGAAAACTTGAAACCTCTTGAATTGATAACTGCTGTAGGAAACTGCCCAAAGAAATATGAGTGAGGGGCTCCATTAGGAGGAAGTTTTGTCGTTCCTCAAAGAAGATTGTGATTCCCCATTCTCCTTAACTCATTAAGAATTTATGAACAGTCAGAAAAATTCTTAAAAGTGCAATAACTCGGAAAATTGGTCTTTAAAGAGATAAGTCTAAGAGACATTTTTGTTGGGAATGAGCTCTTAAATTCATCCCTGGATTTTCGACTATCAGGTTCGTTACACCCTGTATGTGTTTTGATTTGGTTTAATTAAAAACATTTCAGCAAAGTCGAAATTCTTACAATTGCATTTTGGTACGTACATATCGTTTATTTGGTGAGCTAATGGTGCATTCTAGATTTCCTTAAAATATTTATTAGATGAGTACTTTTGATTGTGTGAATGATGTACCTTAGGTATATCCAATTTAATTTAGATTATTAGATCATCAATAAGTATTATTAGTGGCTGATTAGTTCAATGATTTAGTGAATACTGAGTTTGTTTTGATTCTGATGTATTTTTTCTGATCTTCCACTTTCTTATCCCTAATTATCTTTCAAATTGAAGTAAAAGATGTGGGGTTGTTTGGGGGAATATGTTGTAAGGTCGAAGGTAGGATATGTTGGTGGCCACGCGATATATTATTTACCCTATTCAGCCAACTAGTTTATATGGTTCCAATATCATCTTCTTGATAGATTAGACTGTCAAGTCCCAACTTTTGCTACTAGAGTGAGTTAGCGTCACTCATTCCCGTACGAGGTAACTGACTTGTAATAAGTATGCTGTGTATCACAAATTAGTATGGGAGTATCGAGGATTTGGGAAATTACGTGATCTCTTCAGTAACTTAATCTATATGGTTCCCAGATTTGCTTGTAGAGATATTATAGTGTTTAGCCTAAAGACTTGCTACTGTTGTGAGTTAGCGTCGCTCATCACGCATTCCCATACAAAATATCTGACTTGTAATAGGTATGCAGTGTGTCTCAAATGTGAGGAGCCGGAAAGCCATGTGATCTATTCATTCAACTGATCCATATGATTCCAGTATCTGCTACTTCAGAGCTCCAATATTTCGAGGGTAAAGTGGCAACATGACCTACTCGAAATAGGGCTGGACAGCTCGACCTAACTGAGATGGTGTACAACAATATGACATAAGTGTTTTTTCCCCCCTTCAATTTTTCACGAAAGGCAAAAATCTTATCATTTTTCATATTTTTCAACATCATTTAGGGCTGTTTATCACAATTGATACTTACGGGAGCCACTTTGAAGTATATTAACTTCTCATTACCAAAAGGTTGCGCTGGAAATTGTGCATCCAACGAAACCAATAAGGCAAAATGCCCAAAATGTCAATTAGGTCATGTTTTGCGCTAATTCAGAAATAGGTTTTGTTGTCCAGCCCTATCTCAGGTAGGTCATGTTGCAACTTCACCTTTGATTTGCTACTGTAGCGAGTTAGCGTCGCTCATCGCTCATTCCCGTACAAGATATCTGACTTGTAATATGCATAGTGTGTGTCTCAAATGGGGGAAGGAGGGTAAATAATTAATTCATTTGGCTGTTGTTAACATTAATACAAATGAAATTTCCCCCCACCCCCAAGTCACCACACTATATTGCAACGAACCGAATTAATTTTATCGTTTCGTGATTGGAAGCCATGTTGTTGAATCATCTTTGGAGTAGCTATTATTATTTATCACGGCACATGGATACCACTCTGAAAGACAGATAGGTGTAGGTGATGACGTTATGTTATTCGTAGCTCGTATTAGGTCTATTTCCTTAATGAGTATCCGTTATTTTCTTCTAAAGATTTTGGTCGTTGAATTCCTCTCTGTCCCCTTAGTTTCTTCCCAAATAAGGAACTCTTAACTGAATGTGTAAATATATTATAACACCACCATAATATCTCAATACTTTCTCCATCAATAACGCGTACCGACGTCATGTAATTTTAAAATTATCAATTGAAAAAGCGCGAATACCTATTTACAATTTCTCGTTTCAGTATCATTATGTTAATAATGATTTTCTACTATATAAATGTGTTTCCTTAAATTTCCGTTTTCCTCTTCGCATTGGATTTGTAAACGGTTGATGGTTTGTGGAATGGAAACCTCGGTTGCATGATGTTGCATGGAAATCTTCATTTGTACAATATTTTGTAGCTTAAGAACTTTTTAAATAGAAACAAAAATGATTTTTTGAAAATAAACGACCTCGAAAAAGTGAAAAAAGCTCTCAGCTCTTTATAAGTATTAGTTCGTTCACGAATCATCAATCTGCATTCATCTGCGATTCCTACGACATAAGATTTATTACCCCTCGATATTTGATTTAAAAAACAAAGGAATAAATGAGATTAATATTCTCAAGGATCAAGAGGACAACCAAATCATTAATAGCTACTGTATGGATCCTCAAGTCCCGTTAAAAACTGTCGATAAAAATATAAACTTGTCTATTTATTTAAAAAAATTAACATAGCGTGAACTGTCTTAGTTATTGCTTCAATGCCAGTAACTTTTTTTTATTGTTTATCTGCTGCTGACTTTTACATTGTTTTATATAGCTTTTCCTAGTCGAATTGAGAATTTTCCAAACCAAATTGAGATTTTCCAATTCAATTTGAGAATTTTCCAAATCAATTTGAGAATTT
Organism: Creontiades dilutus; assembly: GCA_031894815.1. Classification (NCBI taxonomy): domain Eukaryota; kingdom Metazoa; phylum Arthropoda; class Insecta; order Hemiptera; family Miridae; genus Creontiades; species Creontiades dilutus. The sequence goes on from JAVIWC010004017.1 coordinate 409,851, forward strand.
TCCAGTCTAGGAAACATTCACTACTAAACAGGAAGAGGAAGTTTTCCAAACCGAATTGACAATTTTTTAAGGCAATCCAAGACTTATATTGAAAACAAAATTAGTGAAGCAAAATGAAAGAATAGCACTTTATGAACAAATTAACATTGAAATAAAAAAAAATTTCATTGGCAAAAGCAGAGTGGCCTCGATTTTTTCTGTTCTTAACAAGAGCGTAATTTTTATAAAGTATTCTTCGTTCATTTTGTCTTTATGATTTCAATGTTAATTTGTTCATAAAGTGCTATTCTTTCATTTTCTTCACTAATTTTGTTTTCAACAAAAGTCTTGGATTGCCTTAAAAAATTGTAAATTCGGTTTGGAAAACTTCCTCTTCCTTTTTAGTAGTGAAAGTTTCTTGGATTGGAAAAAAATTCTCAAATTGATTTGGAAAATTCTAAATTGGTTTGGAAAATTCTCAAATTTGGTTTGGAAAATTCTCAATTCGACTTGGAAAATTCTCAATTCGACTTGGAAAAGCTATATTACTGGAAAATTCAAATGGCTTCTAGAAAAGCATTCAAAATTCGTTCACCTCATTCGTTTTAAATCGACTTCTTAAGGTTAAATTCCTGTTGTTTTCCATCGTTTATGTGTAGCACGAACTGGTTAATTTGGCTGGTTAAGTACGAAATTTAGTACAGTTTTTTTATTTTATTTTTTCTCAACTTCGTTTAGCTCTTTTGAATTTAGTTTCCCGTTCAGTTTTTGTTTTTTTTTCCATTGTAGTTGATTTTTTTGGATGTTCTGTTTCTTTTTTTTCTTGGCACCTCCTACCCCTGCACTCTGCATGCGTCTGCACAAATATGGGTGGACTCCAAAAATACAGGCCCAGAGTCAAGCTCTGATCATTGTAAGTATTTTGCACCAAACCTGAATATTTTAAGTTATGAATTATCATGTTATGTTTCTTTTTCTTCCAGCTGTACCGTCTGCCCTCGAAACCCTTTGCCTATGATGTTTTTTCTTGATTTTCTAAACTTTAAACATTTTAAAAAACCTATTTCATTCTCACTTCTTTTGTGGCCTTGGAGTCAACCTCACTCCTCGTTCATAATCTCCTTTGCATTGATCGTGCATTCCCGAAGCCTATATTCTTTTCTCGATATGAAACAAATGGTTTTTTTTTTCAATTTACAAAATCAAACAAAAACTTGTAATCTTATATCTTTTTGTTTCATTCTGTTACATGCTCCGAAATTCAGCCTACAAATTTTGCGGTATGTTTTTATGCGTGAACACTAGAAAACTGGTGTGGTGTGGCGTGGTGTTCTTTGAATCATCTCCCCTATCATGAGTCCTGTTTTAAATGTTTTTTGTTTCATTTACTAATTTTTTTTTTCTCTTTTTTTTTACATTTTTAGTTTTTTGTTGGTACTAGATTTGATTTACACCCAAAATCATTTTATCATATTACCACCGATATCTAGAAATATCGTTTTCATTCATGCATAGCTAGCCATTCGTTCCTACCTACCATTTCCACAGGTAAAGGACAAACATCGGAAAAGTTCATTGTAGTATTTTCAAACTTGATATACGCTCGTAATGCATGGTATTGCTTGTGTAATTTTTTTGTATAATTTCATCAACTTCGTCAAGTATAGATTAAATTTTGTCGAGCTGAGAACCTAATTGTTTTTATTTGCGTATTATATTTTTAATTACATTTAACGTGATCTATTACTTGGTTTTTTGTTTTGTATTCTACTTTTTGAAACGGTGAAACTAAAATGTCGGCGTTTATTTTTCAGGGGGAACTCGAACAACAACTGCTTCAAGCCAATCCGATTTTGGAAGCTTTCGGAAACGCCAAGACTGTTAAAAACGACAATTCTTCTCGATTCGTGAGTATCGTTAAACTTTTAGGTTACTACTGTTGGATGTAATTTTGAAAAATCCTATCTTAATTGAAGATGTAGAATTTAATCTTGTTGAAACGATTCAGTGGACGAAAATGACGAGGGGACACGTTCCCCAAGAAATCAACGCCTTCAAATGGGCGAGACGACAGGTATTGAGGGTCTGTAGCGCTAACTCTATGACGGATACTATGATGTTACGATCGAATTGATGTAGTGATTTGTGATCAATGAAACTCATGGCTGACTATCTGCTGCCGTACCCTCACACTTCCTGAAAAATTCATCAAAATCAGAAACCAATTGTAGGAATAAAGCTGATTACAGACAGACGCGTAACGTAAGTTTTTTAGAATAGCCAAAAACCCAAAGTGCTATTGAAAATTATGATTACACTAAAACCTCGTTTATCCGGTTTTGATGGGACCAAGGTCGTCGCGGATAAACGAATTACCGGATAAACCGTTTTAACTATTTTTTTAAGGCTAGAAAACGCCTTCAGAAAGTTTCTGCGGTACTGTACCAGCAATACGGGATCGCTTTTTAATTTGGTTTCCTCTCTGTAGGCGTTTTTATTCAATTAGTTAGGAGTCGGCTCCACCAAAACTGTCGTACTCTTCGGGTTCTGTCGCAAATCGCGCTGTACTGTTATTGCAATTTTCTCATTATTTCTTCCGAAATCATCGCGGATTAACGAGTACCGGATGATCGAGGTTTTAGTGTAATTGCAGAATTTGACTTAGCAGAAAAAATGTTTCATCTCCCAAAATTAAAAAACAACGCCTTATATACTCGGAAGCCATTTTTTTAAAAAACATTGGATTGTTGCTTGCTAAAATAGTTACATCCCTCTTTGCCACTTTTGAAAATCAAAAACAAATAAATAAATTATAAATGTTTTTTACAAATTAGGATCGAAAACAAGTTTACAATCGGAGGGAAAAGGAAGAAGTCATGAAAATCTTTTGGAACGATTGCTCAAAAATGGATTCTGCAATGTTTCTTTGTTTTACTACACTATTCGAAATAATGGCGTAACAAGGTCTGTAACTTTCCAAGAACATATAAGTTAGTAGGTAGATACCACGTTCCTATCAAACTTTCTGCTGAAAGTTTTGTGCATTCGCGCTTACTGATCACTATTTTAGGTGGAAGTTCTCCGTTTATTAAAGTTCATTAATCAATCACAGAACTGTTGATGGTGTACAAAGTTATTGAGTACCTACTTCTAGGAAAGTTTAGAATAAATAATGCGTTTTGATAATAACTGAATCGCGTAAGGGCAGTCAATGGTAAATTATTGAATTAGTGATGGATTGCGATGCGGCAGGTAATTGAAAGAAGACTCTTTATTGATTGTTGATATTTTGAGGAGTAATGCTCTCTATGTTTATTGGCTGTTCGGTATAATTTTAGTCTGATTCTGCATTACATGTGACAACATTCCTGTATTTTTTCTAACTGATAAATGTTTCTCTTCTCGCAGGGTAAATTCATTCGTATCAATTTCGACGCATCAGGCTACATCGCTGGAGCCAACATAGAAACTTACCTCCTTGAGAAATCGAGAGCGATCAGGCAGGCGAAAGATGAGCGAACGTTCCACATCTTCTATCAACTTCTGGCGGGAGCGTCACCTGAACAAAGAAGTAAGACCTTCCTCCCAGTGTGGTACACGGATGGGTCTTTGATGAATGTTGCAGCGGGATTGGGGATCAGGGGCCCAAACTTTGCCCTTTCCAAACCTCTGGGCAATGTAGCCACCATTTATCAGGCAGAAACCCATGCTATAGAAATATGTGCACAAGAGATTGTCAGGAAACGACTCAAAGGTGCAAGAATTTACATACTATCAGACAGCTAGGCGGCATTAAAGGCCATTTCTGCCTTCTCAATAACATCAAAGCTGACCTGGAGTTGCCTCACCTCACTCAAGGCTGCAGCCCTCGGCAACAAATTGACGTTGCTTTGGGTACCAGGTCATGAAGGAATAGAAGGCAACGGAGAAGCTGATCGACTAGCTAAAAAGGGATCAGAGTCCACCCCAATTGGACCTGAACCTCAACTAGGGGTTACCAAGAGTTATATAACTCAACAGGTCCAGAAATGGGAGGACAAGACTCGAACAACATAATGGCAAGACACTCCTGAGCAGAGACAAGCCAAGCGGTTTCTTACAATGTCAAAGAAACGCGCACACTCCCTATTGTCACTGAGGCGTACAGACCTTCGCAAACTTGTGGGACTCCTCACTGGCCACTGTCCTCTATATACCACCTTGACAAAATGGCTAAGGCCAGGACAATAGAATTCCGGCCCTGTTGCGAAGTAGCGGAGACAGCTGAACACGTACTCTGTCAGTGCTCCAACGCCCGCATCGATAATATTTCATTTTGGAAACAGCCTAACACCCGCCTTCACTTCGTGAATGAAGATGCCATTCGTGAAAAAGATTCTGAAGTAAAACTGGGAAAGTGTCACAATAGATCAAAGTGGTCTCAGTGACCAGGGGTTCCTCCCATCCCATATCGGAAAAAAGACCTTCCTCCAGTAGAGTTATAACTTTCATCCTTATCGTTTACTTCTAAAACATGATATAATTCTTGATTTTTGAGTCCTCCTGTTCAAATGGCTTCACATGAAAGTTGGGAGGATTTCTATTTGCCAAAGAAGGTGCTGTATGGTGGATTCTTGTACTGTTAGCCGGCGGAAAACAATCTCATTATTCTTATTCGCTATGGTCTTCTATAACATATTCGGACCCAACCTAATCGGTTGGTCAGGCAATTTGAATTAGTTGGTATCTGCCTTCTCAAATGTGAAATATTAGGTATAGTTTGTAACTTGTAACTTATGGCACTTCGATCTTTCAGAGGAATTCATCTTGGAGGACCCTAAGAACTACCCCTTCCTCAGCAGTGGAATGGTTTCTGTTCCTGGGGTCGATGATGGCGTCGACTTCCAAGCCACCATCGCATCCATGTCCATCATGGGAATGACCAATGACGATCTTTCCGGTAAGCTTGACTTGAATAATTTGTGTTTTATTTGTATCTTTCTGAATTAACCTGGAGGTATTATCCTGTAAGATGTCATACGCTCATTGTAGAAGCCACTCTGCACAGAGTGTGTACTTACCAGTTATACGCTTGAAAGTCAACATTTTGGCTTATGCCAAAGGAAATTTGTATGATTTATGAAATGAGTTGAGAAAAGAATTGCTTACCAGGTATTTAATGATCGAAGCCTGTACATGTCAACATTGATTGTAGTGTAGCCTGGGCCGCTAAGGAAACTGATCAATCCATCTGGTGGTTTGAATATGCTTGGAATTTAGTTCTATCAGCCCCCAGTTTCTCTGTATTTTTTACCATCTCCTCAAGATCATACTGGATGTTTCTAAATCCTGAGAGTACCTAGGGTTCATAGAATCTTTTGCAACTTTCGCCGTTCGACATCCATCATATTTAAAATATGTTTCTTGTCATTCAACTGACTGAAAACTCTGAATTCTGTCTCCGGGTCACTCGAAGTTGATTTTTGCCTTGGGTTGTAGCTCTCTTCCGCATCGTCAGTGCCGTTATGCTGTTCGGCAGCATGCAGTTCAAGCAGGAGAGAAACAGCGATCAGGCGACTCTTCCGGACAACACCGTCGCTCAGAAGATCGCTCACCTCCTGGGTCTCTCCATCACTGAGATGACCAAGGCGTTCCTCAGGCCCAGAATCAAGGTTGGCCGCGACTTCGTCACCAAGGCGCAAACTAAGGAACAAGTGAGTTATTCATCAAGTCAATCCAGATCGAAACACGACCAGTTTTAGAATGTGATACATAGATTAAGAAGTATTGGTTTGTTGTTATAATTCGGACAACTTTTATTTTCACAGGTCGAATTCGCTGTAGAGGCCATATCGAAAGCCTGCTACGAGCGTATGTTCCGCTGGCTCGTGAACAGAATCAATCGCTCCCTCGACCGTACCAAGAGGCAGGGAGCATCGTTCATAGGCATTCTTGACATGGCTGGTTTCGAAATCTTCGAGGTAAAAATTCAAAATTAACCCTGAAATTATCGTTGATATATTGACTAATAAAAAATTCCCAATTATTAATCTTTAAGTTGGTCATTAAAGCTTCAATCAGCAATTAGACCATTCAGTGAACATGAAAGCGAGCTGTTTTCTAAATTCTTACAATGTCCATATTACTTCTTCTGAATCATCATCGTTTTGACTCACTAACCACACATGTCTTGATTCCTACACCAAAATAAGAAATATTTCATACTAAATAAATAAGTTAACTGTTTCTTTACATTCTAAATCATCAGAAACGTCTAAAATATCTAATATTTGTTAAACTATGTCGCTTACGCATATGCTCATCGTGCAAACTTATAAGTGTCGTGACGCGATAACTTTTGCGTTTTCAAAACTAACCCATCGTTGTTCTTACGATACCTTCGATCTTAGCAACCTTAAGCTATTGAGAAGTATAAATTGCTTTCAACTTGTAGTACCAGCGTCATCGAATTCTTACCCTCCCAGATAAAGGAGTGTAAGTTTGGGTTGACTTCCCAGATTCTCTTCTGATATGGAAATGCTGCTTAATTCACTGACCACTACTCCAACGGCAAGGTTCTTGAAGAATTGATTGATTTCCAAAGTTTCTATAAACTAGCAAACACATTTGAAACAAACTGTATGTGATGATGAAGAGGTATTTTACCGAGCCTTGAGAGGCTGCAAATGCAGCGAAACAACCATTACTTGGCTTATGAAAAATGCAAAGTGATAAGAACTCATTCTTGGTAGATAATTGTGAATCTCTTCTATACGAATAAGTCGTGTAATATCATTGAGCATTAAATAACGCAAACTCACTCTTCCAGATCAACTCCTTCGAGCAGCTGTGCATCAACTACACAAACGAGAAGCTGCAGCAACTCTTCAACCATACCATGTTCATTCTGGAGCAGGAAGAATATCAGAAAGAAGGCATCGAATGGAAGTTCATTGACTTTGGTCTTGACCTACAGCCCACCATTGACCTTCTTGAGAAGGTACATTATTAAAGATGTATTATCATGGTCAAAAAAGAAATCTGCCCAGACTGTAAAAGCACACCACCATTTGAATATTGAAATTTCTAATGTAATGTAATTGATGCTCTAAACTGATTGACAATTGTCATTTTTCAGCCAATGGGAGTCATGGCTCTGTTGGACGAAGAATGTTGGTTCCCTAAAGCCACCGACAAGACCTTCGTTGAAAAGTTAGTCAGTGCTCACAGCGTTCACCCTAAATTCATCAAGACTGACTTCCGCGGGGTTGCCGATTTTGCGGTCGTCCACTACGCTGGAAAAGTAAGATTCACTACTCTCCGATATTATTGTTTCAAATTTTCACTCATCAGCCAATTTGTTACCTCACGGAGTGCAAATTCTTACGCAGACGTTGTTGGATGGTTGCAACAGAAACCGCTCAAGCTCTTAACAGTTTGTGCTGCTTCAGAAATCGTTTGTATAACAGCAGTAAAGTAAAGTAAACAAGGAATTTCTCCTTGGATTTTCGTCCGACTATCCGGAGGTGTCGCGGACGTCGCCAGCCGTCCTCCAGAGAGGATCGGAACTAGGTCTGACGATTTCGGTCGTGGCTTCCCATTGCCTCACGCCCCTGGGTTGGGAGTGTTTTGGATTCACGTGATATCGATATCAGAGGTGAACTGTCTAACGACAGGACAGGTATACTACACTTGATAGGATTTTGGCCCTAATCATTGTTGCCAGCCGGATTCGAACCGGGGCAATCAGTACTCCCACTGTTTAAACAGCTAGAGGACTGACGCCCCAGCTCAAACAAAGTTACGAATTATACTAATTCAGAACCCCCCTTTCGCCAACCTTCCAATCTTTTTCTTCTTTCCACCGCTCGTGATATTCGCTTTGTGAAAAATACAAATTTTGAAGAATGAAGTAGAGAGCGCGAAGTCTTAAGGTTTCCCAGTGCAGGTTGACATGACTTCCGAAAAACTGTTCTCCCGTAAAATTATGTCTTTCGAGACCAATGTTCCTTTTTTTCTGGAGTGTAAAGATATCTTCTTACATTTTTACATATTTTAGTGGAAGTGTTTTGCAAATTTTTATAATGAGTTAAGAACGATTGACACCCAAAAAAATGGCCGATTTGAACGTGCCAACCACCCAGAATTTGTTTAAAATCTCTTTCAGGAAAACTGTTTCGTTTTTCTAACAATGCATAGCAATTTCATGAGGCAAGACTATGACCAAGTTTGCTGATTTCTCTTATTTCAGTATTCAACCCCGTCGTTTCCAAATTTTCACTATAATTTGGTATTGGAGTAAGAGACAGTGATAAGTATTAGGACACGATCAAGTGAATAGCTTTGGGTTAATGACAGAATGTAGATGCCAGGTCGCAATTCTTTAGATTTTCGCGGTCAAACGCCCGTAAGTTACATCAGGCCACATTTTGTTCACCTTTTTTATCAACCACACTACAAATGGTTCCAAGACGACTCGATATACTTGAAAGTCACTACGTGACAGTGCAACCAAGACATGGAACCGTCAGTAGAATTTCCCATCATTTCAAAACAGATCTTGCGAGGAGATTATTTCATACTCCTAGGGCCTGCAACTTTCTCAAAAAGTTGTGATGGATATGGTTAGTTGACCCTTCATCATATTAGAATCCGTCGCCATGGGAGATGAATCAGACGTTTTCAAGCGTCTGGGTCATCCTCTGAGCGTGGCGGAGAGTTTTAACCGCATTCTGCTCATTGGAAGGGGCAACTATACCTTTTCATCACCTCACAAAGTAAAATCCATATACTACACACAGGTCATTCTTGTTCCTGAGATATTTCACCTTTTACTAAAACATTTTACATTCGAACAGGTCGATTACTCGGCAGCACAATGGTTGATGAAGAACATGGACCCACTGAACGAAAACGTGGTGCAGCTCCTCCAGAACTCGCAGGACGCCTTCGTCGTCCACATCTGGAAGGACGCGGAGATCGTTGGTATGGCCCATCAAGCCCTCAGTGACACTCAGTTCGGAGCCCGCACAAGGTGAGTTGATCTTTACGAAAATTCAAATACGTAGGAACGATCTGTCATTGTGGTTACTTCCAACTAAAGAATATAGTTTTGGATGTTTAATTGGAGTTTTTACGAGTCGTTAAACGTTTCTGATTAGCTCTTTTGGAGCTCTACTGGTTCAAAATTACTTAGAGCTTGTCTGATGTGACTTTGCCCAATGTTGGATAAAATCTTAATAGACTCTAAATGGCAGAAACGTCCAAGGGTTGCTCAGCACGGATCTTTAAAACCGACATTATAATCCTTGATGTTACTGTGACTATCAAATTTAGAACTACTCAATTGTTCGATTGAATGCATCACCAGTAAGTATTTGCAATATGCTCTACATCGCAACGCTGAACAATACTTCATATTTATTCGTGAATTCAATGGAATTTTGTATTTTAACTAGTACAAGTTCCATGGCAGGCCTGGAGGGAAGGAATTTCATTAAGATACTTGGATTTGTTAACTCCTGGAACTTATTCATAGCAAATTACAATCGTACCTTTATCCTAATTGCACACTACAAATAGTGAGCAATGTAAACCAGCAGACATCACTGGACATTAATTCAGTAGTGTGACTCGTAAAAGCCACTTTGTTACTGAAGAAAAGTTCAATTCTGCTGAAGCCCAACTAAACATCCAAAACCAATTCATTATAGCCGACCATATACAACACTTCAGAGAAATAAAATTTCTTCCCGTTGACCACTCAGAGTCAGCTCAAATTGATGCGATTTTGCATGTAGCCTCACCTTGTGGGTGAGTTAGAATAGTTTTTAAGTGCAACTACTTTTCAAAAATTGTTCATGTAATGATTTCGAGTAATTGATTAATTCTTCAAAAGAGTAGCCCCGAAATAGTAAAATCAGTTAGGTGCTTGATTTCCATAATTGATGGGTGGGATTTTGAAATTAGGATGTCATAGTCATCTCACGGTGTAAACTGTACCCGTGCAAAATTGAAACTTACTCGTACGAAAGAAAATGAGCAGTAAAATTAAATGGAAAACGTGTTTCCCTTTAATAGATACGAAACCAGATCGCTCTACATAGAGGCCGAAATTAAATTCTGGAATCCAAATCTTAAAAGCTGACTCCGAATGATCTGTGGACACAATATTGGTAGATTATAAAGTATGCTAGTTTAACAGACCACGGTATCAAAACACAATCTGGCTTAGTTGTATCTTGACTATGCTTTTGAAAAATTAAATCGTATTGTTTTCCCTTGCATTAACCCCTACTAGTAGTGCACCTGAACGGTAAGTTATGACACTTACATATAAAAATGTATCTCGCATGCCATTAGGTGTACTTCTTTTTAAAGATACACGTGGGGATACTTGGGGAGTTGTAATATCCTACAACGTGATATGACTCCGATTTTGAAGTTCTGTTTTTACCCTATTTTTTTCTTTCCAAATTAAACGCTGTTACAGTAATTGTGTTTTGTGTTAGATGTATCCGATTCTGTGATACACCCTCTTGACTAAATATGTTTTGGCCCAGTCGTTAAGTCAGCTCTGGGTTTGTAGATGTTAATTAAGTGGTTTGTTTAATATTCTGAATCCTTGGAACCCAGTATCTTTTAATTAGTGTTCCGCCCAACTAGAAAACCGTTACTGTTTGGGTGATTCAAATTTTGGTGATTTGAGTGACTAAATGTTAGTTCCGTATTGTCTACCTCATACGTCACGTGCTGTGTTGACTCAGATTAAATCAAGGTAGCAAAAGCATTGTGCACACTCAAACTATAGCCTGATTTCGTTGACCCTATACAAGCACGACTTGCAATCCTTATAACATGTACTTCCACAGTTTCCATTGGTATTCTGAGGATTGAGATAAAGAAATTTCCTCCTTATTTATCATTGCCAAATAATATTCTCCGCGCTTGCGCAAATGTAAATTCATGTGATAAACCCAAATTGTATAGTTTCATCCGATTCCGAAGAAATTTTCAGATATTGTCCTGGTGAGGTTTTAGTTGGTTCGCTGTGGATTCTATCCTAATTTTTTAGAATTCTGCATCATACTGTTGCCCATGTAGGAGCGACCCTGGACCGCAGGGACGAAAACCCCTTCCCTGCCATCAGGTGGCAACACTGCAGTGGACCCTTTAACTCAGCCGACTATCCCTCATTAGCGCCCCTTTCAATCTCCCCCTCTTAACGCAAGACGTTTTAGTTGTTTTTGTTGAAAAATGTAATTTTTTGTGAAATTCAAAATGTTCTCGTCGTTCTGAGGAAAACAAGTCTAAATTTCATATCAATTGGTTCAGGAACACCTTATCAGACAAGTCTGTGGCCGTATTGCAGAAGTGTAATAAATTGTAAAAAACGCTGCAAATTTGATTACACACGGGTTTATTATTCTTGAGTCGAACTTTATTACACTTAAACTCATGTTTCTTTGATCCAACCCTGTCAGATGGGATGGGGCTCGAAAAAGTACGGAGATAATGTCATTTTGCACCATTTTACCCCATGAAAATGGATTTCCTCGCTCTGGGTCAATCGCACAGGTTTGGGAATCTTTGCTCACATTGATGACATCAAATATTCAATAGTAGGTAAATGACATGAGTTTGACGAAAACCGCCATTGGGTATTTTTATCTATATAACGTCTAGGTATGTTTTTCCAGTTCAAATGTACACTCGTTGTGTCCCTTTTTTCATGTACATCACGATTCTGGTGATGGAATCATCGAATTAACTTTTAGACCACATTTGTATTGCATAAGACGCGTAAGTACCGCACCGTATTTAGGGTCCGATGCGAACCATCAGCCTGGAGGCTCAGATGTGGGCGGCGCTGCCAGACCAAGAGTTCTTCAGAAAACCGTTGGGTCGCTCCTAGGTGGACAAGAGTATAACTCAAAATTATCTTCTGCAGACATCTCCTAGGGTTTCGATGTAATTCCATTGCTCCTTGGAATCATGATCAACACTTGAATTTCATTATTCCCAAATTATTATATTTCATTATTCCAATGCGCCTTCCTATTAGACTATAATCTCATGTAAATCATATCATTGATTTATTTATAAGCAATTACCCATAAAAGATGGCAGACTTTATTGCGTCTTTTTTGTTAATAATTCTCTCTACTTGTAATTTTGCATTGTATGGTCTATTGGACAGCCACATTTAGATTCAATCTCTCAAGTGCCCTCACTTTTTTTGGCATTCCTCTCTATATATGTCGTATGTATGCATGGTAGATTTATTCAAAAATGAAGAAAAGGACTACCGTGAGTACGACTTCTTACTCAGTCAACATTTGGCATGGACTAGCTTTTGCATTGTGCGGTTATATTTTCAGGAAGGGTATGTTCCGAACGGTGTCTCAACTCTACAAAGATCAGCTGTCCAAACTGATGATCACACTTCGCAACACGAACCCCAACTTCGTCCGTTGCATTCTCCCCAACCACGAGAAGCGAGCTGGCAAGATCGATGCTCCTTTGGTGCTAGATCAGCTGAGATGCAACGGTGTGTTGGAAGGCATTAGAATCTGCCGACAAGGCTTCCCTAACAGAATCCCATTCCAGGTACGTCCTTAGGAGGAATCTTCTAAGTTATCAACTTTTTGGTTTATTATTCAATGATAAACCATTGTAATCGCTCTTGAAAAAAAAATTCTAACCCCCCCTGAAAATTTCATGGTTTACGTTTCAAATGGTGTAGAATCCGAATCTGCAATCAAAATTTTCGTAGAATCCGAAGCAAAAAAGCTAAAATTTTCAGGAAAAATCCATGTTGTTCCGACGACGCCCCAATTCTTGAGCCAGCTCTCTCACTTAGTTTAAAGTGCCCTTTAAGGGTTGTCAAAGTTTTGTAAAATCCCTAAAAATCTCAAAAAAAAGTCAAGTCGGCCTAAATTTGGACTCTTTTTGAAGAACTTCCCACGAGGAATCGAATGAGCCCCTCCCCAGGTCTGTAGGTCAAACCATTCCCGATGTATGGCCCAATTTATGGTGCCAACATTTGCGTTATTTTGGTTTATTATTGTTTTTGTTTTGATTACAGTAACCTAGTGATGTAGTGTAGTGTAGATACTGGAGTGAACTCCTAAAAGGGTTTATAGCCGATACACGGGTTGAAGTATTATGAAAACCATAAAAAAACCTGCAAATTCTTTCACTGGGGTTTATTATTCAATTGGCTTGCATTCATGATTTGAATTTCTACTAAGGTTTGGAGTGTGCGTGTTTCACAGATGATAGAGCGATTATTGAATTTCAGGAGGCACACGAATAGGTATTTATAGGTGTAGAAATAGGTATTTTGGTTGAGAACAGATTTACGTGCTCTATGCATATCCCCTGAAATTCAATAATCGATCTATCGCCTGTGAAACACGCACACTCCAAAGCTTAGTAGAAATTCAAATCATGAACGCAAGCCAATTGAAAAATAAACCCCAGTGAAAGAATTCGCAGCGTTTTTATACTGTGTGTTGCATTTTGTATAGCATTCCCAAGCCAAATGAAACCGTTTCCAGGACAAATAAAACATTTTCCAAATCAAATTAAACCTATTGAGAATATGAGTAGGTACCCTGCAAATTGCAAATTGGTACATGCAATTGCTAATGCACTCTACTAGCAATTTTTGGAACTAAACAGTTCAACTCTCTAGCAACGGATTTATTGACTGTAATCTGTGACTGTAATTTAGTGACATATCTTTGAAAGAAGTTGAAAAAATGGAAATTCTATTAGTTTTAGGCATAGGATTATCTAAGTAGATCTCACCTTAGTAGAATATGAAACAAGTAGGTATAAAGGTTTCATTTGGTCTGGCAAATTTTTCATTAGATTTGGATATGATGCCTTCTTGAAAAGTCCAAATTTGAATCAAATCGAAACCACATAAAAGTTGTTCGTTCCTTTTAACTGAATCTGCGTAATGAAAACCGACTTTTGTTAGGCCGTTGAATGCCGTACTTGTGTTTCCCGTAACTCCTACTAATTAGAATATTATACAATTATCTTAAATTCATATTTTACGTTACATTTATGCGACGATACGAAAATTAGACTGGTCTCTCGAGGTTCTAACAATGAGCGTCATGAAATGAAATTGTATGCAAAGATTGCGTAATAAAATATGGTATCATACTTGGAAATTGAAACTGCATCTTGCCTGGTATATTGGTTCAGATTATCAGACGGGCTTCTGAAACCTAAAAATCGGCTATTAGTAGGTTAATGGAAAGATAATTTTACATCCCTTTAGTCGGCTCAACTTCAAAGTTTATCTCGACAGTTTCTCACGCTTTCTATGCATTCTCTTATCGCTTTGTTTTTTTTTTTCTCTCTTTTGAACAGGAATTCAGGCAAAGATACGAGCTTTTGACTCCGAACGTCATCCCCAAAGGGTTCATGGACGGTAAGAAGGCGTGCGAGAAAATGATCAACGCCCTCGAGCTCGATCCCAACCTTTACAGAGTCGGTCAGTCCAAGATTTTCTTCAGAGCTGGCGTGCTAGCTCACCTCGAAGAGGAACGCGACTACAAAATCACCGATCTGATCGTCAATTTCCAGGTTATTGCTTGAATTATTTACAAGAATTACATATATTATATTCTTCCAATTAATTTCGGCTTTCAACTCAAATTTCTTGTGTCAAAAATATCAGTTATCCATTAACTTAGTATGTATTTGAATTTCAAGTTTCTTTGCTGACGATTTCTTTATGTTTCAGGCTTTCTGTAGAGGGTATCTTGCTCGTAGGAACTACCAGAAGCGCCTTCAGCAACTCAACGCCATTCGTATCATCCAGCGTAATTGCTCTGCATATTTGAAGTTGAGGAACTGGCAGTGGTGGCGTCTCTATACTAAGGTGAGGACAACAAAATTTGTTAATGCAAATCGCGTCTATGCTTCTTTATAGTGGTACATAACATCATGATCATTATAATGTATTGTTAGTAAATTCTGAAAGGAGTAGTAGCCAACACAGCAAACGGCAAAAGCCGTATAATAAGGATGTTGCCCCTTCTAAGGGCTTAGGCCACAACCCTGCAACACCCTAAGGATACCCCTGAAGATAAAAAGCTTCAGATTTATGCTTAGACTTAGCAGTACAAGAAACATGAAGGGGAAACTATCCATATCTATTTAGTCTATACAACGAACTACATCATCATCTTTATAATATTCAATAATAATGAAGATATCATCTTCTTAGTTTCATTACTTCATCTGTGGTATTGTCAAGTTACCGCCGTTTACCTACTTCAGCATGCCTCGTGATGAAAGTAACGAATAAAATTCTCGGCATGGAAGTATGACTGACCAAACATTGGACTTCTCACTAATAATAGGCACTGCTTTGGAAGTCGTTTGTAAATCGTGTCCATAACTTTAAGTAGCTTATCTAACGAAATCTTTAAAAAACCCACGAGGAAGCAAAATGTAAGATGTATTATTACTTTTAAACTTTTCACGACCCTCTTCTCTATTTGTGGCATTCCATTCCAATAATTTGGAAAACTATTTTTCCAAAAAGGAAATTAGTTAAAATATAAGATCGATTTGACGGTTAAAGCAGCGTCAATACATACTGGTAAATTACATTTGTCAAAATGTAGTTGTCTAATAACAATTATTACCCTTTAATAACAACACTTGGTATTAACAGTGTTATATCTGTTTTGAAATTCGATTTCCTTACTATTACGGGATCATCATTATCGGGATTTATTCAATTCTGAGCGATTTGGCGTTATCATTTACCGTTTTTCAGGTGAAACCTCTGCTTGAAGTTACGAAACAAGAAGAAAAACTGACGCAGAAGGAAGACGAATTGAAGCAGATCCGCGAGAAACTGGATAACCAGTTGAGGTCTAAGGAAGAGTATGAGAAGAGGCTTCAGGACGCTTTGGAGGAGAAAGCTGCCCTGGCTGAACAACTTCAGGCTGAAGTAGAATTGTGTGCGGAAGCCGAAGAAATGAGAGCCAGGTACGTACTTCTCTATGATATTGATACTAATTGCACTTTTGTTGTATGATTCAATATAAATGTGTTGTCTCTTTGAAATAATCGTTATTCCTATTCTGTATAGGTTGGCTGTAAGGAAGCAAGAGCTCGAAGAAATCCTTCACGACCTGGAAGCCAGAATAGAGGAAGAGGAACAACGGAATACGGTCCTCATCAACGAAAAAAAGAAGTTAACTCTCAATATTGCAGATCTCGAAGAACAATTGGAAGAGGAGGAAGGTGCTCGACAGAAACTGCAACTCGAGAAAGTTCAAATAGATGCCCGCGTGAAGAAAATGGAAGAGGACCTTGCACTGGCTGAAGATACGAACTCCAAAATACTCAAGGAGAAAAAAGTTCTGGAGGAGAGGGCAAGTGATCTAGCGCAAACTCTGGCTGAGGAAGAAGAAAAAGCTAAGCACCTGGCGAAATTGAAGACCAAGCATGAGACGACGATAGCAGAATTGGAAGAGAGGCTACTCAAAGACAATCAGCAACGGCAAGAAATGGACAGAAACAAGAGAAAGATCGAGTCAGAGGTTTGTTAACGTAATTCACTCTCGACTTCCAAGTTGCAATATCTTGGCGGTTCGTTTTGTCAATTCTCAACTGGATTTTTATCATTTTAGGTCAATGATTTGAAAGAACAATTGAACGAGAAGAAAGTCCAGGTTGAGGAGTTGCAGTTACAACTTGGAAAGAGAGAAGAAGAAATTGCTCAAGCCCTGATGAGGATTGACGAGGAAGGAGCAGGTACGAAATTTAAATTGGTTTCTAAACCAAAACGTCTCATAATCCCTGCCGGGCTTCTCCCTGCTTTCACGTGTATTCAAATCGCATGATATAAAATAATTTTGCCCTTGCCTTAAGGGTGATTTTTTTCCAAAGCTTCGCCATAGAAAGGTAGAGAAACCAGGCTTTTCTAAAACGTCTTACCGAGAGGGTATCTTATGACATATATGTGTCCCGAACATTTCATATTGATTAAAACCTCAGATTTTAGGACAATCCACTGTATTTGTAGAGTTTCTGGAAACAACCGAAGTATAGTACCTAATTTTCCTTGAGAAGTTTTCCTTTTCCAAAGTTTCATTCTTTCTTTGTACTACTAGAATCAGATGTCTTCAGTACAACCATAAGTTTGTGGAAATAGTATGTTTAGTACAATGATACCAGCGGCTCTGGAAAACTCAATGCATTTTAAGAATATCTTGGTGGTTTTGAACTTTTGGTTTATCACTTAGAATCAATCCAAATCAGGGCCTTCAGAATCAATCTATTCATTATTTTGTTGATAATCTCAAATCCCAATCCATTTTCTTCAATAATGGCTACTTGGATACGAGAACGAGACCAAAGATCAGTCATAGATCAAGTACCAAATATCAGCTTTGATTCGGTAATCCTAATTTGGAATAATATTCAACTACTTCCTGGCAGGAAAAGCCCAAACTCAGAAGGCCCTCCGGGAATTGGAATCCCAGCTGGCGGAGCTTCAGGAAGATTTGGAAGCGGAGAAGGCCGCCCGCGCCAAAGCAGAGAAGCAGAAGCGAGACCTCAACGAAGAGCTGGAGTCCCTCAAGAATGAATTGCTCGACTCTCTCGATACCACAGCCGCTCAACAGGAACTTAGGACCAAGAGGGAACACGTAAGATAATTATGCTATCTAATCATCAATAATTAAGTTGCAATTTGATTTGTAGGTGATAGATTACTGTGTCTACTGAAAGTAAATGTCGTACTAATCAAAAATTGAAGAAAATTGGCACGGAAAATGACATTATTTATTAAAGCTTCCATATTTCATTCTAGGAATATATAAATGCATCAATGAACATTAATAAAAGATGTCAATTTGCATTTGATGAGTACTTCAATTCTAGTTTGCTGTCAATGGATTTGCTAGCGTAAATGTGTTATTAATGCGATGAGTGCATTAGGAGATCCCTTTTGATGCGAAAAAAGTTTTCCTCCACGAAAGTCAATGTTTTAATAATGTAGACTGGGAAGGTGACCGTCAAAGTGTGCATTTCCAAAATACGACGAAAAAATATAGAGACTTTAAAAGACTTTTAACATCCAACAGGAAAACCACCACAAAAATCTGCCATCTGATGGGGTCGTAACTGAAAATTGATGAAAAAATACCCAATTATAATGAGTAGTAGTTCATTATCATTAATGTAGTGTCTATTCAGCCAATACACTGTTAATAATTGCCATAAATTTGGAACAAAAATCAGGTATTGGTGGCCTTTCTGAAGTCGGAATGATGTGTGTTGGACTAACTGTTGACAGAAACGATACAATTCTTTCCGAAATCATGGTATGCGGATTTTGATTTGTAAATTGTCAAAACAAGAGACGAGAAGAATTCTCAATGCATAACATGAGGATGGCAATAGTTGAAAATAGGCCAATTCTCTCTTCGAGAGAGCTGTAACTCAGAAGATATATTAATTACGAGGTCGTTCTTTTTGGAATTGTTATTCCCCAGTGAGTTTAATGCTGTAGGCGAATTATATACAGGCTTACAGTTTTTGGTACGTCCATATTAATTTGTTACGAATGTTAAAAAGTTGTCGTGCTTGCGTATAGATTTCTGGGGGCTTAGTGATTGATCCTTTAGCGTGGACAACGTACACCCGACCCCTTTCAATGGCCTTTGCGGGGCTTCCAACATTACCGCGCTAACTTCTTCAAGTAGTTTGAAAACGGCCATGCTCCAAAAACGTCTTTGCCATGCCTTGTCCGAACACTTGTGCCAGGTTAAATCTACGAATTGCTCGTTACATTCTTGTATTCCCCATAAGGACTTCATCCTTGAATAGTTATTAAAACGGAATATATTTAATCATGTCCAGTCAACGTTATTTTAAACTCTCGTGATATTTTCAGGAATTGGCAACGCTCAAGAAAACATTGGAAGAGGAAACGTACATCCATGAAGTCGCTCTAACCGAAATGAGGCATAAGCACACTCAGGAAATTGCTGCGTTGAACGAGCAATTGGAGCTACTCAAAAAGGTGAATTTCAGTTTCTGTTGCATGTGAGATTTGAAGTGTTCCTATTTCCCCATATTTGCTTGTGTACAACACCATGGTGCAGCCAATAGCCTACTTTCTAACGAGCAACTTCAATAGAACACCCTTTCGTAGATGGTGATACTGAACAAAGAGTGAATATCTCCTAATACTATACCGTACTAAATCTATACTATTGCTGTGCTCCTAATCTTATAAAATAATGAATGAATAGAAAGTACTCCGCTTCGTGCAATATTGAATTACAATATTTCAGTCGTTTTAACTTTTTACATTAGTTATGTTTCATTGAGCTACAACTTAATTTGAGGCAGTTAAATTAACTGTGGCGACTCCTTCCTTCAGGCTAAAGTTTCCCTTGAAAAATCGAAAGCACAACTGGAAGGTGAAGCTGCCGAGCTCGCCAACGAACTTGAGACAGCAGGAACGAGCAAGGGCGAGAGTGAAAGGAAACGAAAGCAGGCTGAGTCTTCTCTGCAGGAGCTGTCCTCGCGTCTCCTGGAAATGGAGAGATCCAAAGCCGAGCTCCAAGAAAGAGTCCAGAAGCTGTCTGCTGAAGCTGACTCAGTCAATCAGCAGTTGGAATCTGCCGAGCTCAAAGCATCAGCGGCCCTCAAGGCTTCAGGTAATTTTTACTGCCCTATAAACATTGGTTGTAACTTTTTTGTGTAATCCTAATGATCATAGTTGATCTATGAAGTTGATAAATCGAAAATTGTTAATGTTACATCATGCATCTTCCTGCTAGTTCCATCCTTGACCGAAATCAAACCATAACCGACTGTTTCCCATTTTTTCGACAGGCACCTTGGAGACTCAGCTGCAGGAGGCGCAAGTGCTCCTGGAAGAGGAAACCCGCCAGAAGCTATCTTTGACTACCAAACTGAAAGGTCTGGAAAGCGAAAGAGACGCTCTCAAAGAGCAGCTCTACGAAGAGGATGAGGGCAGGAAGAACCTAGAAAAACAGGTAGGCTTGCCTTTCTAATGGCCCTGCTCAATCCAAGAAATTTGCAGTTCTATTAAGAACTATTCGTGTAGGAAGCCTAGCTGATGCAAGCTTTTTTCTTAACTGTCTTCTAAAATTTTGTTTTTCGTTGGTCGTGTGCATTTTATAATCTTGTTTCTAAGTACCTTGATTGTAGTATTGGGTATTCTTTGGAAAATGACGCCATTTTAGCTGTTTTAGCAGTAGGCTAGTGAGTTGAAATGCTGATCCTACCCATCTTGCTAAAAAGAGCATCTCCCACGTGGTACCGAAGGCTGCTTTTAACGAATCTCGAGCTGCTAAGTCTTGGATTGGCTAAGCTCCAAACCATTTAACGCAACCTACTGTTAACAGAGTGTTCCTTAATAATAATATGAGAAACATTAGTCTTTTATCGGTCAGGATGGTGTATTCATCTAGCAAAACACGTTTGGATGACTTCGTACTCAACTGAATTGACTGCCAATAGCAATCATGCAATCCTTAATCATTGGATCAGGGGACGACCGAACAAAATCAGAAAGTCTATTGAACTGCGCAATCAAATAACTTTTGATGACACTCAAATTTGCTTTACTAAATTTCTACAGTCATTGAATACAGTGATTTTTTAGTAGGAAAGAGTGTGTCTATAAGCTGCAGAAATCTATAAAATAAAATGACTATCGTGAAGTGGAGTCGCAGTTTCAAGAAGGTCTACCTTATTAGAAAGATAATCATAAAGATGGTTAATAAGGTGTTGTATAAAATACAGTTTTCAATTACAGTTCGCAATACTTGAATTTAATAGATGATTAAATATGATCTGAAAATCTGGTTCTGTACATCTTTGTTAACCAGTTGAACTGTATTGGCGAATAGATTCAGCATATTGTGTGATTAATGAGCTTGCAGCCGAATACATCCGTTACTTCTAGCTCACTATCTCCTGTCGCCCATGGCAATCAAATAAGTTACAGATAGGGCAAATGATTGATCCCTAATTTTAAAATACATTTTCCCTAAGAATTTTCTATCCAACTTGGATAGATTAGGTAGGAAAAAGATGCCAATCCGTATTTGTTGAAGGGTTACACAAACCAATTAGATAAAGCGTGGAAGGAAAGTTTGGCGGAGAAAGGAAGTGTGTCTGATATCGCAGAGATAAAATGATAATTGAAAGTTGCGTACTCGCGTGGCATTTTCCCATTTATGACAGAGCGGGCTCTTAATTTTTCGGACGAACAAACTCTTGTAAAAGCGCTTTCATTGTTTAAAAAAAAGTGTCTTTATTAAACGTACTGATTATTTTCAGATGGCGATACTGAATCAACAAGTAGCCGAAAGTAAGAAGAAGTCTGAAGAAGAAACGGAAAAAATAACTGAACTTGAAGAAAACAGAAAGAAGTTGCTCAAGGTAAGTGGTTTTACATCAAATTATTACGTAAGCTAAGTTGTTCTCATGTACCTACTCAAGCTTACAATTTATTTCGAAATCGAATCATAATCGAACCTCTTAAAAAATACATTCCTATTTGGACCCAATATCTTCATTAGATTTCCTTCACGTATTAGTTAGAGTATTAAATTCTAACGTAAGCCATTCAATGATAGTTAACACATCTACCCAAATCAGATTGGTTAACTTTCCTGTTTTGGTTTTTCTAATTTTTATAATATAGATTTTCAAACGACTCTAGAAGAATGATCCACGCTTTTTCGTTTGTACATTTCCACTGTAAATCGTGGTTAATTCCCAAGAAAATCCTGATAATTGATATTTGGTAGGCACTTTTTGTGAGTACGGTTTGGTCGGATTTCAAAATTTCTGGAATTCCTGATCTATTGATTACCATTGGGCTCTATTGGACAACACAGTGCAAATCTATTACAACGTTGGTTCTCTTATTTTAATCTTCGTTTCTTAACATCAAAATTGAATGTCCTGCATTTGCTATTGTAGGATATCGAATTACTGCAGAGGCAAGTAGAAGAACTTCAAGCCACTAACGACAAATTGGAGAAAGGAAAGAAGAAATTACAGTCTGAGTTGGAAGACCTCACAATTGACCTGGAGTCTCAGAGGACAAAGGTCGTTGAGCTTGAGAAGAAACAAAGGAATTTCGACAAGGTTTTGGCCGAAGAAAAGGTGAGCAGCCATTTCTTTTATGTTATTTTTCTGATCGATAAAATATTCAATTTGAGTCATTGTATGCATTTGTTGTATTGAGTTCCTGTGATACATGCATGATGTTTAATGAATTAATGGAGACAAGTATAACATCAACAACTATAACTTTGTTGACAACTATATTGACGGGGAAGTGTTTAAAGCTGGCCACTGACGATCGTTACGAATGAAGTGGTCGTGTTCTCGCAAGATGGACGAAGGGGTATCTCTCCTGTTGGCTACAGCTGTAAGTTTGTACGCCAAACAAAGAAAACCCAAAAAGAAGTGGGTGAAACAGTGGTTAATCAATAGAAGACAGCACACACTTAACAGCTGCGGTTAGAACTATTTGGCTGGAGAAATTACTTGCAAAGGCCTACTTCCAATTACTCTGTTTGGTTACACCGATGATTTAAAAAAAAAGAAACAGTGATGCAGTGGCTCGCTGCTACATTACGATTTCTGGCCACTGGGATGAATTTTGACTAGCTGAAATTCTTCACTGCAATATCACTTCAGAGGTTGGGAATCATCATTCCTGAAACTTGCCTAGCTATACTGAAGAGTTTAAGTTTCAACTGGGGAAAGAACCGAAATTCCAATAACCACAGGGAGCAAGGCGACAAGCAACCTGTTCGACTGACCATCACCAACTGAGACAGAAAAGCGCGCGGTTTCCCAACTCACGGTCGTACCATCAGTCCATATTTCTCAGTCACGTTTCCCCATTCTGAAGCAGTTGGAGCGATGGAATTTTGGCGCGGCGCGATGCCTTTTCGACTGGTTGGAATTCCATCACGCCCCGTCACTCCACTCTAAACCCGATGAGTTTTCCATTCACGTCGTTCCATTGGCGCGCTACCACGCTATTTGGCTTGTTGGAACGATCGTCAGTGGCCAGTTTAAGACAGCTCAACGTGGTGCCATTAAAAGAAACCACCTAACATTGCTTTTTACGTTTTGTGAAACTCATTTAATTCAGACAGTAGATATTCACATGTAAACAAGAACAAAGACATAATATGGGAAAGGAACCCAGCATTCCATAGCTTGTACAATTACTTCTATACTTGACGCTTTACCCTGCTGATTGACAGGGTAACCTCTCTGATTGGCTAGGGCAGCGGCACTTCAGGAATAGTGCTCGTTTCCAGAATAATGAAAGTTACTTCCATCGAATGTATTACCAGAAGAGGTTGCTTGGTGTTATCCTTTAGTGGTTATATTATTGTCATCGAATCCTGCCAGGCTACTGGAGAGCACCAGAGGCAGCTGCCTAGACCTGTCCCGGGATATCTCTGTTTATAGGTTCCCTCAATTGGTGTTCTTGAAATATCAAGTCTGACTGAAATAATCAGCAATTGTACTCTCAAGATGTATTTAGTCTTGACTGAGCTGTGAGGGTATTGAGTATTTACAACAGTCCACGTATTCTCCTCTCCTTTCAGCTTGTTTTATTTATAATTGTTGTGAGGTGATGGAATGGTATAGTTGCCCCTTCCAATGTGCTGGATGCATTGATTATGCTCCGCCACGCTCAGAGGATCATCCAGACGCTTGCAGGCGTCCGATTCATCTCCCACGACAGATTCTAAAATCGGGAAGGGACCAACTCATATCCATCAGACTCCCTGGGCTTGCCGGGGGGGGGGGGGGGAGAGAGAGGGGGGCATGGATGGAATATTGATTCTCATTCGGGGGGCGGGGCTCGCAATGAGTTGGGCAGGGGAATGATCTTAAAATTGATCATATTAAAGGGCATACAGCCACACGAGGGGACTTGCGAGTGGATAGGGGCAGCAGGATAATCCAAATTGTTAGCAATATAAGGGCCAATGGACGTAACCACGCTCTGCTACCATGTGAGGTGATGGGATGGTATAGTTGCCCCTTCCAATGAGCTGGATGCATTGATTATGCTCCGCCACGCTCAGAGGATCATCCAGACGCTTGCAGGCGTCCGATTCATCTCCCAAGGCGACAGATTCTAAAATCGGGAAGGGACCAACTAACCATATAAATCACATTGTATACTTATAAAGTTACTTTATACCGAAATTCCAGGCATTGTCACAACAAATCACGCACGAGAGGGACGCAGCTGAGAGGGAAGCGCGCGAAAAGGAAACCAGAGTTCTGTCACTCACCCGAGAGCTCGACGAATTCATGGAGAAAATCGAGGAGTTAGAGAGGAGCAAACGGCAACTCCAAGCCGAACTCGATGAAGTGGTCAACAACCAAGGCACCACTGACAAAAGCGTAAGTTATCTATTAATAATTGTCACTTAAACTTCATGATATAATTTTTGGTAGCTAAATGTTATAAGTGTGCAGTCGTGTTTCATGAAAATATGAAAAATTCATGTCTCGAATTGACATTTAGCTTATTGGATTGTTTTAATTAACAATAATTGTTATTTTGCATTGGATTTGTTTTTTACCTCTTGCTTGCTAACCACCTTTGAAGTAACAGCTCCCGATTGAAACAATTCAATCCAGTTTGTGCTCAAAGAAGGCGTTCATTTATACACGTCCACTTTCTACAGTTAACTGGGTTTGTAAGCGAATAAATGCTTTTGAAAATCTTCTAGTTCTTCCAGATCCGTATCGAGTTTCTATCCATTTTTGATTCCGGAGCTCTATGCAGTAGTTGTAACTTCTTGAATCAAAATACTGAGTATTGTCGGTTGAATTGATACTAATTGATTGTGGAGGAAAATATCAAAAGCCGACTTTATCAGAGTTCAAAACAAAACAAATTGCCTCCAATTAATCCTATGTGATCAAAATTTCAATCCATACTGCAGTTATGTTTACAGCTCTGAATTTTGTTGTGTTTCGTTTCATTGGAATAAGAAACAAGAGGAGGTAAGGTTCGTTCTAAATTCTGAGTAGTCGCAAGCTCCTTCCGTATTCAGATTTGGTGCCCCGTATGAATTCCACATTCCTTGCTTCGTAAATACTAAATTTCTTGATGATCGTTAGGTGCTTATTAGCTTTTGACTTTCTAATTACTCCAAATTAATAGTAAATAGTCAATTAGATATATGATTATATTAGAGACGGTGTTAATGCGTTGCCGGTGAGGAGTGGAATTCAAATTTACCTTCTTTTTTGAAATTATATTTAAAATCTTGTATTTTAAATTAGAGATACACCTTATAGTTGAATGAAGGAGCACCATATCTGAATCATTCTTTTGATTTAGTTGACAATAATTACGAACCAACCAACGCTTTCGTATGAGCCATAGAAATCATGTTCATCGTTTTTGTTTTTTGAAATTGAAACGACAGTTGCGTGTTATTATTTTTTGTTTTGTTCTGGTTTGACAGAATTTTGGTTATTATCATCGCATCTTGAAATTTTTATTTTCCGTTTCTACATTTCTAAAATATTGTATTAGGAATGTTGATTATTGACTTATTTATTTGGAGCTGAACACAAACATCTTGAATTTGTGTCGTCATAATCCGTCTGGTTGCATAATAGCGAACAATCCTAGTTTCAATGTCGAAATTGAGTAAGGACAGAAGACCTGGCTTATAAATAGCCTATGAAAAGTGGTATTGCTCACAAGATCAACAGATTCAGGACTTTTTGAAAATTGGCACGAAAGTTTTTTCATTTATAACTTTTTTAAAAATCTAGGAAGAAGAGGGAGGGGTTGGGCCCATTTTGTACTTGGTTTTGAAAACTCAACTATAATAACGAGATCATCTCGAAAACTATCAGTTTTGTCGCGTATATTTCATTTTAAAAATGAAAGTTTATATTTTCTTTCAAAATTTCTCTATTCTGGGCTCCTGTAATTGGTTCTGATAGATGGTTGTCAAAAATGTTATGTTTGACCATGAATTGAATATGGAACCATGAATTGAATGGAATGGACTATGGAGGAAATATATAAAATGTTTGATTCACACAAAAATGCAACTATTGCTCCACGAAAATCGAATGTAATGTGTTAGGTTTTTGAAAAATGTATTCCTAATTTTTTGTTTTTTACCTATAACACCTGCTAAGTGTGTTATTGTAAATAATAAGACATTTTTCAGAATTCTGTCTTAAAGAGCTTTGATTGGCTAAGCGGTTGGACGCCCTAACCCATAAATTTAATAATCTCTCGTTTTTAAATTAGATATGTACACGAAAATTTAACAAAATACGCATATTTCCCGAATCTCTCCTGCCCCATACTTCTTTCTTAACAAGATGGAAGAAAGATTTGTACCGATTTTCGGAAAGTTCTGAATAAGCAGTTTTTGGACCTACATTCCTGGGCTAAAAGTCGAAGCCCTTCCAACTAGTGTTCGTAATGATGTCAAACTTGTTTTTTGATTTCATAACACGATCTAGTCAATGGTGTATTTGTACGTACTGAGTCATTAATTTGTTGGGTTAATTTGAATCATCAGATATCAGAAATCCCGAACCCGTATATAACACTGCACCACTCTCACAAATCGATAACTCAACTGTTGGCACCCTTATCTTCCTTGTAATTCACGTCTCATTGACTAGTAGGATTTCGATCGAAATAGCTTAGACTCCTCTTTCCTAGATTAATAGCTATAAACTAGTCTCATGGATTCTCCGGTTTTCCCTTATGATATGCCTAGTTTCGTCAAATATGAATCCTTCGTCATTCGTAACATCAAAAAGGTATTTTCCATTTTCACTATATGGATAGCATTAATTTCATGTCTTTTACAATCACTAAAGTGTTTTACGTGAATTTATAAACATACCTTACAATGGTAACGAAATGAATTGCCTTGAAATGTGTCTAATGGTTGCATGTATAGTTTCATGAAATTTTTATCAATGTTTACTCCAAAGTCGCGTATTTTTTATTTATGCATTTCAATTCATTTTCGATTATTTAGCACATTATATTACCCAGTCTCATCCATCTTGTATTTTTGCAGGTGCACGAATTGGAAAGGGCCAAACGAGTTCTGGAGTCTCAACTCGCGGAACAGAAAGCACAGAATGAGGAATTGGAAGATGAACTTCAAATGACGGAAGATGCCAAATTAAGACTTGAAGTCAACATGCAAGCCCTCAGAGCGCAGTTTGAAAGAGATTTGCAGGTTAGTTGGATCAGTAATACAATTTCTGTGGTACTATCGTACTATCAGTCTTTGATTTGGACTGTTCTCGCCTAAGCTGTTGTGTGCATCATTCTGTGCTGCTTATCTCAGGACTATGCTAAGAAAACATTCGTTTGTTTACAGGGTAAAGAAGAATCTGGAGAAGAAAAGAGGAGAGGGCTGCTGAAGCAATTGCGAGATATTGAGGCTGAACTGGAAGACGAAAGAAAACAAAGGTCAGCTGCAGTCGCAGCAAGGAAGAAGGTTGAAGCAGATTTCAAAGATGTTGAACAGCAACTTGAAATGCATACCAAGGTAACCATTGAACGGGTCATTTCCTCTTTTTATCGGAATCTGATTCACTGTTGAAGTAATTCGATGTTTCCCAACCATTTGGAACTTCCTTAGTTGGTACAAGTATTTATTCAAGAAAAATATTCAATTTTTAATAACTTTATTACTGCTATTCGTGCTCTCTGAAGGATATAAACGTTTCTGTATGACTTTATAACTTTTCATACCTTACATTTTCGATAGGGTGTGGCATTAGTTGGTAGGTATTCAGAATATTCCACAATTGTTTATGTTCATCTAAACAGAAACATGATGTACGAGTAAAATTGTGATATACTTATTGGTAGTATTAGCGTTCAATCTGAGGTGAGGAAATCGATTTTCTCTATTCAGCTTTTAGTTATCACATCATGCACAGAACCCTTCATGTAATTGTTTTTGTTGTCCTTTCACTAGGTTAAGGAAGATCTTCAAAAACAACTGAAGAAATGCCAGGTTCAACTGAAGGATGCCATCAGGGACGCAGAAGAGGCCAGGCTCGGCCGGGAAGAGCTTCAAGCTGCCGCGAAAGAGGCCGAAAGGAAGTGGAAGGGTCTGGAAACGGAGCTTATCCAGGTTCAGGAGGATTTGATGGCAAGCGAGAGGCAGCGACGGGCTGCCGAAGCCGAAAGAGATGAAGTTGTTGAAGAAGCTAACAAAAACGTCAAGAGCCTGTAAGTAAAAAAATTGTACTGTTTGAAGAACAATTTAGTACTTACACCTATTTCTCCATGGTAAGGTTTTCTTGTTACCTGAAACATCGATCTACTTGTAAGTATAAATGGCGGTTTCTGCCTTACGTTGAGTTGATGCTAGTCCAATTGGTTGATGCTTCCTGGATTGGTGCAATTCAAATGTAATTCGTATCGTCCAAAACCGTCGATTTAAGATACCAATGTACACATCTTGCGCATGACATTGACTCTGGTCTCAAGGGATTTCTCTTTGATACAGTTAAGTTCATTTGCTGTCCCTGACAAGGACCTGAAACATGCTATCGTCTCGCTAAAACTCAATAGTGAGCTAGTTGCAGTTCCCCAAGCAAGTAGTAGGTACTTGCTGGTCTTATTTTCTTCTTATTGTGTTAAAGAGGACCCTTTATCAAGCCAAAATGGATATATATTTTTATACCTGAACGTTCCACACTCAATTTCTTATCATTTCTGGATCTTTAATCTTCAGATCAAACCTCCTCGACGAAAAGAAGAGACTTGAAGCTCAGTGCTCAGGCCTAGAAGAGGAACTAGAAGAAGAACTTAGCAACAATGAAGCCCTTCAAGACAAAGCCAGAAAAGCACAGCTCAGCGTTGAGCAATTAAACGCAGGTTTGTCTTGCTTCAAATTTCTGCTAATCTTAATTTAGATGTGATTTAAATTTCTTTAAATCCGATTAGCTTTTCAGATAATTTTTAATTTGTTCATTACACTTTGTGTTTCAGAAGCCTGTCATACAAGCCTGTACATTACATTTTTGATTGTCTGTTTGATCCTATAACGTTTTACTTTGTTATTTTAGAACTTGCTGCCGAACGAAGCAACGTGCAAAAACTGGAAGGAACTAGGTTATCAATGGAAAGACAAAATAAGGAATTGAAGGCCAAATTGAACGAATTGGAAACGAATCAACGCAACAAATTCAAGGCCAACGCATCTTTGGAGGCCAAGATCACAAATCTTGAGGAGCAACTTGAAAATGAAGCCAAGTATGTTGAGAAATGTTACAACTTGGACCATTGAAGTTGGCTTTCATGTACTTTGCCGGTTAAAATCCATTATGTTTTGGAAAACATGTGTTTTATTTTGATTGTGATTTTTGTTGCTTCCCAGGGAAAAGTTACTCCTACAGAAAGGCAATAGGAAGCTCGACAAGAAAATCAAAGATCTTCTCGTTCAACTGGAAGATGAAAGGAGGCACGCCGACCAATACAAAGAACAAGTTGAGAAGGTGAGATGTCTTTTGGTGTTGTGGTGAATCTTTTTGTACTGCATGTTATCGTTGGTAAAAAACTTCATTTTATCATTGATGCTTCTAACCTACAGTGGAAGCCTTTAGTCGGGGGATAGCAGACAGTTTATGGGAGTTCAAATGATGTCTGGTTCATGGCAGCATCTACTTACAGCATATTTGAATCTACTGAAATAGAGGTTCTTGTTATAGATTGGCACTTTTATGGGTTTAGTCATCTTGGGCTTGTCATAAACAATATTTTATGGATAGTTTTATTTGTTTTTAGCAAGTTGTGCGTGTTTCGTTAATATTTGACTAGGTGCATCTCCTTTTTCTCTGTAATACAAGCAGTTCGATTTTATCATACTGGAAGATCTTCAATGTAATGTAAGAAATTCAAATGCAGGTTAAAGTCTTGTCACTCCCATCGTCTGGTACACCGGGAATTAAGTGATGTTCCCTTTATACTTCGATTGTAGCAATTTACCATAGTTGCTTCGCATAACTATAGGAATTTTATTATTAAACCTCAGCCTGTGAGATAGCGTGGCGCATTCCCTGAGTTTTGCAGGCATTAATGGTCTCAGAGCCCTTGGAACTGCCAACTATTCCAATCCATCACCTCCCTATACCACAAATGGTAGTGTTTGGGATTTTTCAACTATTTCAACATTACAGATCAGAACTATTCCCCTAATCGTTGTTTGTTAAATAAACTACTTTGTTGAGTTTTTCTATTGTGGTAAATTCTGGTAAAAAGTGGTGTTCTTGTATCAATTTCCCACTGCATTACTCCAAAAATCACCTGGGGTCATTTTCACCTCTTTTTAAATGAATACATCATCAAAATAAGATAATTAACGCACAACCATCACCAGTAACAGTTGAACAACAAATTATAACCACTGTAGCAATCAGCTGAATACACTTTTCCCTGCCAAATGTGGGAAAGGGTTGTGGGATGCTTGTAAGGAATGTGAATCACAGGAAATCTCCATGTATCCTTTTTTAGTTTGGTGTTTTGCCTTTTTCAGTACCTCCAAAATGACTTGAATTTGAAAAGTGTTCTTTTTAAATTTACTACCGCTCTATTTCCTATTCGGCAGCCCATTTTTCACTCTGGTTGATGACATCTTTAAATTTCACGAAAGAAATAACTATAGCAAACATCTCTAAATGCTCAGTAACATCCTGCCACTCCATTCGAGGTTTCTGCATACAATTATTAAGCCTTATTAAAGTATAATAAAGTAATAATTCATTGCCTGTTTTGCAGATCAACGTCAGGGTGAAGACGCTCAAACGAACTTTGGACGACGCCGAAGAAGAAATGAGCCGAGAAAAGACACAGAAGCGGAAAGCGTTGCGCGAGTTGCAAGATCTCCAAGAAACCTACGACTCGCTCCTCCGAGAAAACGATAACCTCAAAAACAAACTCAGGTGCGTTACTAATTTAAAAAAAAAAAAATGACAATTTCTCATTAAATGTAAAAGTTCAACAGTAATTAATTTGAATTGGTTAGTTTCTGAAGCACCTAAAAGTTTACTAAGATCGCGTGTCTCTGCTGTTCATTTTCTTTTCAAGTTCCTAAAAACGTATCATTTAAAATTATTTATAGCACCAACTTCTATTATTATTTTTTATTAGCTTGAAACACAACATATATTTCTATGCTTTATTATCTACCTTTATGCGGCTGACCCGTTCTTATTTATACTAATGCAAGCTTTATTCTTAGGCCTTACTTGATTTTACCAGTTGCGACCGCCAACAATCTGGTTCGGTCAGTAATATTTATTATTCTCCCCCATTTTTACGTGTATTTTCCCCGTTAACAGATAACATTTGCATTTAAGGAATCGTTTAACAGTATGATTTAACTTTCTAACGTGTTGGTTTAATACTTTGATTGCAACCCTCACTAATATTGTCGTCCCCAAGAAAATTACGACGTTTTGTAAACTTGTACGTCAAATAACGTTACATGGACTGAAACTGTTTCATTTGTCGATTTCATCGCAAGTTAATCTTGTTCAATTGTGTTTGTCTGTTTCTTAATATTCCTGCACCAACGAGACTGAAGACGATACTTGATTTTGTGAGGTTTTATAGTAATAAACGAAGACTGATTGTGTGACTTTCATGATGACCTTATCCATAATTATTCACCTGTTAGTTTGTTTCTACTCTTTAGAATTTGTCATCATTTTCGATTAATCGGGGTTAGCTTGGGGAGCGATGAATCTGATTCAAGTGCCTGACAGCTGTAATCCTTATTTTCTCTTCAAGCCTCCCCTCTCCTTGAGTTTTAAATCATAAGTCCTTGTGTTTAGAGGTTGCATGGCGACAAGTGAGTCGGTTTTGGAACTATTCATTTGATGGAAACGAAGTTTCAACTTGAGCTCTTCGCGGGGGCTTCTGTTGGGACCTTAGTTTCCACCTTATGGTATTTCTGAATCCGAATTGCTTTTCGGCGTTGACATCCATTCTACACTTGGACATATCCCCATCATCATTAAGAGTACACCAAGTTATCAATATGCAGATTGATTCATTGCAACGTAAAGATTGATTATTGAAATTGAAGATAACGTTGATTTCAACCATAGATTATTTCAACAACCTATCTATAACAATCAGTGAATTCATCACAGTAACTTCGGATTGCACTTCAGCCACTTGAATCTGATCATCAGTGGAGGCTGTGCAGACAACTTGATGATGCATTATTTCCTTAACAATCGTCATTGTGATAATTTCGATAAGTAGTCACCATTCTCCTAATAAATTATCAATGAAAACAAAATCATGTTCTTTATAAAGAAAATATGATTGAGTTAATTTATTCGTTCTAACGTTCGTTTGATATAGTTTTTTACCCCAAGATTGACAATGTCTGTTTCATCAAAACGATCCAAAATCCTTTATTTTATCAATCCAGGAATCGCTACTATTTCAAAAAACAAAATTATGTAAGTAAAGAAAGGACCACATATAGATCTGTACTATGTATTTACCAAGGATTTTGGGTTAAATGTGGGCGAGTCCTTAGCTGTGGTAGGGACCCAGGGTCTGCATTCTTTTGCTTTATTTTTCTGAGAAACGGGCATTTCAAGTACAAGAAATTTGGTACATGATTCATTTACGACGTAGGAAACAGAATAAGGTTTTATAATTGCATCTTCATTGTCTGCATTAATCCTTCTCTACAAGCTCTCTCCGGTTCTGGTCGTCTCTCGTTAAAGTCAATTCATGTCCTATGCGAAGAGGTTTTCTCCCCCCATAATGTTGGCATTCCTGATTG
Source organism: Creontiades dilutus (assembly GCA_031894815.1). NCBI lineage: Eukaryota > Metazoa > Arthropoda > Insecta > Hemiptera > Miridae > Creontiades > Creontiades dilutus. The sequence continues at coordinate 442,715 of JAVIWC010004017.1, forward strand.
TGACCCTTTAGGCGGGGCGGCGGTATTTCTGGTATCTCAAGCAGGCTCGGCGGCTCCAAACGAGGCTCAATCCCTGGAGAGGATTCCCAGGGCCTCAACAACACCACGGACGAGTCCGTCGATGGTGACGATATCTCGAATCCTTAAACGCCACTTGTGAGTACTTCAAATGAGACCAATAATCCTTCAAGAATTTGCTGCATCTTCCCGCATATCTGTGCCGGTTTATTGAGAGCTGACGCACCCTTGAGAAACCCGCATGGGCATGTCGAGACATTTTCTTCCGGGCATGCGTTGCTGTAAAATAAATCAAAAGTGTACTTCGAGCAAGGTTTTGAATTCAAAACCCAGTCGTCATGCTCTTGAACAAAATGGGCATCTTATATTTTCTAAGAGGTTGACAAATAAGCAACTACGAAAGTGTGTCTGCAAGTCAATTTTGAACATCTGGACTCAAAAACCCTAGCTCCGTTGTCATGTTAAACTGTGTTCTAAACATTGAACAAATCTCCTGCGACTAGTAAATTATTTAACCTCATTGATCTCGTACCTTGCAGCTAGTTTAAATTAAACACGACTTTGACTTTAACAAAGAATATACGAACTAAATCAAATTCTCGACTAAGTTGTACTCCGTTGAACCCATTTCAACGAATAAAATCGGAAGTTAATGAAGAATTACTTCCAAAAATATATATGCAATACAGCTAATCGTTATCATTTTATGAGTTACCCAGACCACGAGGAAATTGCGAGAGAGTGTCAGCCTGCAAAAATACATAAAATTCAATTTCAAACTCGTTTTTTCACGACGAGTTATTTTTCGCCCTGTGAAACTACGTTTTTCTGGTCTCAAACACAACTTTCCCCTCTAATCAGCTGAGCAAAAGCAAAATTGATAATATCGTTGGGAAGCTGTGATTCTGGCGCAGTTCTTACCAGTAGTTCATTCTCTCGAATTATTTGGAGATTATGGGCTTTGAAAACCGTAAAGTTTTCGAAAAGTTACCAAGTTCACTTTTCAAGTTAATTTATTCCCCTTAAAATTCAACCGAAAAAAATTAATTTGATATTGGGAAGATTTTTACAGACTTTTAAGAATCGATCCGCTGTAGGAATGAAACACCGTAAAATCAGTAAAAAACAAATTAGAAACAATTAGAAAAAGGGAAGGGGTAACTCAAATTAGTTTTAACATTGTAAAAGGGATAATTTTAAGCTTTTTAGAGGTGGGTTGGGAGGCACTGCGATTGAATTCTGCAATTTGCAAGCTATCTTCCCTGAAATCCTGCGCATACTCGTAGCAGTTTTTAATCAGTTTTTGTGAGAAGGCGTGATTATTTTTTCTCTGAAATTTCTTGTCCAAATTACCGCGAGATATTGTAAGGCTATTTCTTCCGTTTATATCTATATTTATAAATATTTTCTATACTGTGGAGTTACGTTACCAGGCTGAGTTTTTCACGTACTTGAATGTCAGCTATAGCGATGAAAATTATAGCTTTCGCAAATTTTTCTAACTTCAAAATTGCTATACAACTTAATCCACTTTTTAGGATCATTTTTGCTATGAACAAATTTTTGTATTTTCACCACCTCATTGAATGTTTTCAAAGATTGATCTAGATAAATTTAATCAAAATCAACGAATTGGAAATACATAGCTGAACAACCTACAATGTAGTTTAGCTCGGAATTGGCTGGATCTAAAACGTGTGTTCGGTTCCTGTTTGGACAGGATTTTCCATGAATCTTAATGGTGGGGGTGGAAAAGTTTAATGCTATTGCTCTTCTAGATCGATCGACCGACGTTCTGTAATTTAAGATGATTGTGCTTCTACAGTCATGAATTCGTCAATTATTACCACACATTAAAGTGTGGAATAACAACGACATACTCTTAACGAAGCTGGATGTAAGATACAGCGATGGGAAATGTAGCTCTCTTTCAACAAATTTACCGATTCTACTTCAAAATTGCAGAACGTAGACGTACCTTAAAATAATAAGAGAATTTAATTTATTAAAAAATTAATACAAACAAAAAAGTCATGATTAACGAGATTCTTTCTGCTCAGTATCGATGATGGTTTAAACCTCAAAACCGGTTCACATGTGTTTCATTTTTTTTTTTTTTTTTTGGAAATAGGCTTTTTATTTTGTCAGTCTTGTGTTTCACCCTTACGTTACTACATTTTTTTGTATTGCATCATCCAAGAACCAATCTAGGTCGATTTAATCAAAATTGGTCCCCATTTTAGCAATAAATAGTCCAACTTCCCGAATAATAGATCAGCCCAACATTGGCACGTGGATGCTTCGGGATTAGCTGGAATGATCAGCCATCTTATTATTGATGGTGGAAACCTTTGATGCTATTATGCTGTTAGATCAATTGACCGACATTCAAAAATTTTAAATGATTGTACCAGTACAGTCATGATTTATTTAGTTACACTTGACTGACGATTAGTGATAATTTTTGATCGAATATACCAGATAATGAATGAACCACACGACTGATCTGCACCTTTAGAAATTGTAAGCCTCAAGTGATTCGAAAAAGTGCGTGCCCGCTTAACCCGTAACAATTATTCATTTCTGCGTCTTTAGTGGAAAATTGGTCATCGTTAAATTGTTTTCTTTGATCTACCATGTCCTCAAGTCAAGAAAATGCAATCGCTTCCAAAGTATGCTTGCTGAAACGCTAATTTAACGAGCCTTATTTGGCTATTCGCAGTAGCGGTGGCTGTATACAAGATATTGGAAAAAATAACGTTAATTTAGATACTTAAATAGGTGCACGATAATTATTGGAATGAATGGACCGATTCAAGGCAGTCGTAGTGTTCAAAAAGTACGAAAGAAATCCAACAAACTTGATATAACAAAAAAATCACGATTTTTCAACAAGGTTTCTGTTTTTGTCGTTTGTGATTTACCCTGTGTGGTTTTACCTACTTCAAATTAACTTTATTTTTATCTCAATTTCTTAAATTAAATATTTGTTTGAAAAACATGCTGAATTCAGCAACTGAAAGGAAAAAAATTGTATAGCTGAATATCTTTTTTTAAGTTTTTTGTTTGCCCTAAAATTGATATTTTCATTCATAATTATGAATGAAAATATATGCATAAAATTTCAATGCATTCATAATTTCCCAATGCCAAAACAAAGAAACAGACACGTATGTAAAAAATGATTTTTTCACGTGCCTGTTAGTGTTATGATCTGAAATAGAGGAGCTGGGACAGGGCTTTGCGAATCTAACAATTTTTTATCAGGATTTACATGATAGGGTCGATTTCAAGAAATCTGTGGGAAAACAGTTGAAACTAAATTGGGAGCCGAGAATGATGGTTTCTGGAAATGGCTTGGGGTTAGAATTTGAAAATTTACTTCATCAGGAGTGATATTTAAAAATTGAACGACTAAAACATGGCGGCCTCTCAAACATGCCTGCAATGGCACATAAAGTTTATCACGAATAATTTTTGAAACGTTCATTCTAAAGAAATTTTCGTGCAAACTAAAAGTGTAGGCCATAAACTAATAAATTGATTTAATCGCTGAAACCGTATTATCTCTTAAAATAAGGAAATTACACTCATTTGTCTTACAACTATGCATCATAAAAAATTTCCCAAGTAAGCACGGTTAAGGAATTATTCACGAATAACTTTGAAATGTGCCTATTCGGCCATCTTTGATAGGCCGCCATTTTGTAGTCCACAATTTTGAGACGACCACTCAGAATGGACTCAATTTTCAAAATCTAATCAGAAAATGTTTCCATTATTGACAGTTCGGTACAACAATAATTTTGACTTGTGTTATGATCATACGCCTACTAGTTGATATCCTCGCACGTTAGATAATTTTTGTTTCTCTCTTTTCTCAGGGATTTGCCGTCCAGCATCCAGCTTTCAACTGAAGACGTCTCCCACAAACGTTAAAGACGGCAAGAAATTAAAAAAAAAAAAGCTCCAAGGGAAACAGTACCACTCTTAAAAAAAAAAAAAAGAACTAAAAAAAAACTCTTGTACTTAAAAGTACTTTCGCTTAACAATGAAAGAAGATTCAAAATGTAAAGTTTTCATTGAAAAAAAAAACAAGATTTATGTACAAAAAACCCCCGTCAAACCTTGAAAAACAAATTAATGTAAAAAAAAGTCATCAAATATAAAATGAATCGAAAAAAAATTGAAAAAAAGCTCTTCCACTCTTTGTTATGCTGTTAGTCAATTTTTGTTTTTTTTTTAATGTTTTGTTTCCACACATTCCCCATCTGGCAATGAAACTCCAGAAACAATTTACCATCTATGTTTATTTATTTATAGATTTTTTCGTTTATTAATAAAAAAAATGAATCATTGTAAACGTTTATTATGAAGCCGAGAATGCCTTAAGTATTTGGGCTTTTCTTTGTTAGTTGTTATCGAGAGAAGCTCTATAAAATAAACTGCGGTGTACAGTTTTTATATAAATTGTGAATCGTGTCATAATTATTTAATTGTAGCATTTAATACCTTATTTACATTTGTAGTATTATGAAAACTAACTGCAGTTGCCTTCTATTTCTACATTATTTCTGTAGCTTTTCGCCATTTCATATAGGTAACTTCTTTTTTTTTTTATCTACTAAACCCCCAACATAAAACAATAATTATGTATAGAATGTCTTTGTATTAAAACAAATTTGTCTATTCATTGTCAGAAAAAAGATATATATAGTTTTACAGTATTTATATGGACGATTTTACCATAGGTCTCGAAATTTAAGAGGTGCGTGAATGTTGAGTGAACGTGCGATGTATTCTTGAGTGCATGAGTGAGTGAATTTTTTTTTGTATATAACTTAGTTTACAGGGAAGAAACCTACCGCTCTTCGAATAGTAAAGGGGAATTTATACATAAGAGGTTGAGGCATCAAATTTTTAAACCGTCAATATGTATCGGGTAATTTGAAAAAATTGAATCAATAAAGTAAAACTTGTAACTAACACGAGTCGATGATTTGTTAATTTATCTAATCACCAGAACTGTTTTAGTGTAGCAATTCCTTTAAATCGTTGACATGTTTTGAGTAGTATAATAATTCATAGCAGCGGCTAATGTTCGAGGGGAAATGTAAAAATTAAGGCTGTATGCAGTTAACGTGCTTCATGCTGAGAGGAAAATTATTATGAACTGTTCCAGGGGTGGCTGCTGATAGGAGCACAGGCGCATTTGCACCCCCTGGTCAAAATGAAAAAAGATACCTGATATTTTTATTAGAAGTATTATAATATTATACTGTTTCCAAACTTCTCCCCATGAATCCTCATTGAAGAGCAGAAGAGTTTCAAAGTCAGGCGCCAAATAGAGTCTCTGGATGGGTGAGACGATGGTGGATTCGTGAGTTTGGTGAGGGGGTTAGGGGCTCACTGTCCAGGAGTGACAATCCAGCTCTGCACCCAATGGGTGGAGCTTGGACGTGAAACGCTGTGTTCTACGCTTTTGATTCGATCCGGCTCCAAAGAATGAACCAATGAGAGTGCCCTAAATAAAGTGCTTGAAATTCCTGAGTGCACCCATAACTGTTTGCTCACCCTCTAAGAATTCTGGAGTGTGGTAGGAACACATTCTTATCCTATTATCAGTTGATTATCCCCAACCCTTGTGACTGAACTGTGTTAGCTGTGAATACACGATGAATACAGTAAGTGATATGAAACGTGAAATTGTTGGTGGAGCCAAGATTGATTATTCGTGAAGCCCAATGCCACTATTGACAGGACTGCAACAAACCTCAAAGGCAAGCATAAATCGTTCCACAATTTGCAAGCTCAACGCTCATTACTACGAAAAGGTAGATTGGCTCTGCGGGTGTGAGGTAAGTAATAATCTTTTCTGCTTCCCTTCTCTTCTTTGCTGCTATAATTTTTTTTCGGTAGGCAGGTGAGGAAGATCCTAAGGTGAAAATCGGATCTTGTAAGATACCCAGAAGGGACCACTGTTCGGGTTATGTAGGATTCAAACCCACTAAAACCTCACCTTCCTTTCCCCCGTTGGAACTTGCCCTGGGACTGTTCAACACATTACTTCAGGCCAAGTCCTTGGGATGTATTTATTCCTCTCAGTCCGTCTGTAGCCTCTTCTGTTTCTCTCGTTCTTGGGCGATCTTTCTCAACAGGACACCTTCGACATAGACAACTACAGAGGTCCAATACTCCTCTCTTTCAAGCATTTTGGTAACTATATTCTCCAGTGTCATGTCCTCAGATGGCATTTCCAGATCATCCAGCAGATATCTTCTTTGTGTTTCCCACTGCTTACACATGAAGAATGTGTGAAACTTTATCTCCCATTCTGTGAAGGTAGGAGTAAAATTGTCCGTGTCTCGTGAGAAACTGTGTTAGGAAAAAGTTCACCTCTCCATGCTTTCTCTTTAACCACTTCTGAACATGTGGTATCAAGCGTGATGTCCACCTCTCTCTTTGCTCGTCGGTCCACGTTTCCTGCCACCTTGCCATGATGTGCTCCCTCTCTTCTTTGATAATGCAGGTTCTTTCTCCTTCACGTCGGTCAAATACTCGTTTTCGTCCTATGGCCAAAAGTTGAATTGGGATGCAGCCAGTGAGTACAAGTATGGCTGGCTCTGAAACTGTTTGGTAGGCACACGTAATCTTAACGCTCCTCTTTGTTGGACAGCTACCATTCTTTTGCGGTAATATCGTATGCTTAAGGCGACTGCCCACACCTCCGCGCCATACAAGAGAATAGATTGGACCACGCTCATCATCAGACGACGCCTGCATGGTCTCGACTCATTCATGTTTCGCATAAGGTGGCTGAGAGCTGTTGTTTCCTGCGCTGCCTTGTCCATCGTTTTTTTAATTTGTTCCCAGAATGTAATTTTGGTATCTAGTGTAACTCCTAGATAATATCATATTATGTAATTTTTTGTTTGCTAGTGACCTCGATTTGCCCTGGGATAATAGTGGGGATTCGCTTTCTAGTAAAAACAACTACTTCAGTTTTGGCAGCTGCTAAAGTCAACATATGATCTTCCATCCACCTGGTGATTTTTGTCATAACTTGGTTCAGTTAGCTCTGGGCCAGTTCTGTGGTTCTAGCCAAAATCACCGCCGCAATATCATCTGCATATCCAATGAGGTAGCAGTTTTCAGGCATCTCCAATTTTAGGACACTGTCGTATGATGCATTCCAGAGCTGAGGACCCAAGACTTTTCCCTGAGCGGCAGTCCCTGCAGTGATCTCTTTTCCCTTGGGCTGTCTCATAGACCAGGGTTCGACTTTTGTGGTAGCTGTCCAAGACTGTTAATAGATAATGTGGGATTTTAAAAGAAGTATCCAGATACCATCTTGCAAAATTAAAAGCATTTTTTACATGCTTGCTGCTATAACAGGATGATGGTTCTTGCTGGACAGATATGAATTTCAACTGTTGCAATCACGGTTTTCTAAAATGCGACAATCATTTCAAAATATTTATTCATTATTATTTTATCTTCTAATGGTATTTACGTACCTAATAGTGAAGTTCTTTTAAGTTGTTTCATGATTTGAACCCGAGGAAGTGACAAGATTGATCTCCTTTGCATATTGGTAGTTGAAATTTGTATTTGGGAGAGAAAAGTTCATTTTCGTTTCACGTTCTCTTCGTAGTTGTCCGTTCTGGTCTTGGTGCACCCTCTGGGTTTCAGGGTAGGAGCCGCCACTTCTACAGATTCTTACTGAAGTGCACACCTGTATGAAAGACCTTCATCCAGACCAAATGGCTGTGATTCGAACCTTGGAAAAAACCCGTCAGTATACCATCCCAGAATACGGGGCCAGCACTGAGTGTTGGAAGAAGAATCTATAGGAATTGATTCAACCGTTTATTGTGGAAACGGAAAATCTTTTCATAAACAGTTTGTTCTGTTAGACTTGGAATTTGAATCACAATGTTTAGTTGAACCATCCTCTCCCAACAAACAAAAGAGTTGAGTAGCTGTCAGGCAAAATTATATTGAGAGGATTATGAGCAAGGATAACTTATTAATTTATAAATATAATAATCGTTTATTGATGACATTAACTCTTTTGATATTCAACAATTGAGTAAATTCCTTAGAAAATTTTAAATGGAAAACAATATAGGTAGATATAATAATAAAATATAACGCAAAATCATAATAAATAATAGTAATACTTCGAGTATTTGATAAAAATATTAGATATGGAATAAAAAGTACGTATAGAATATTTTCAGGAACCTTCAGTTGTAAATGGAATGTAGGCATTAAATGCGATTGTCTTATTAAAGGACGTGTTTCTGATTAAAAAAAAAAAACGTGGTTGGACCATGTGGCACAGACAGTTTGATTATAGAGATAAAAGAAGGCACTTCAGGTGGCATCACAGATGGTGGAAGACTCCAGAAAGGAACGGTTGGTGGGCAGGTTATTTCCTTGGCAAGCAGTTCACAACAGTCGGTTGTATGATCTTCCAAACTTTGGCGAGCTAAAACATATAATGATGCGTGATTATTATATTAATGCGTGGGAAGTAGACATTACTTTCCACTTTTTTAGGAGTACTAAAAACAGTTGAAGGGTTGAGAAATGATTGAACCGGTTTGGGGCACTAATGGGCTCAATATTGCAATGTCACAACCTGTTTTCAGCTTTTCAATTAAAATTCACTTTACTTACACTAATCTGGCAACAAAAAATCTTAATTTCCTCCGAGTTAACGAGAGGGAAAGAAGTTAACACTTGACACATATTTTCGTTTTCGCACTAATGACAAAACGGCAGATTTTCGGATGGAGACAACGTTTTCTTTCAACTAGCAACGATTTTAGAAACATTTTGGCTGCTTTAGAAAAGCTGAAGATCCAAACTTACTTCGGAGTGGGCGGTGATCTGCACTGAAACTAAACTGTTGAGGATTTCTGCTAGTGTTTCAAGGTACAGGTGAACCAGGGCTGTTTCCATCCCCACGCAATACAAGGAAAATGCTGTCCTCAGCTCAACAGACGCGATGACTGTCTCTTGTTGGAGCATTCGATTTTCTAGAGCTGCCACTGATTCAGCCTGTAAAATACATGTTTGGTGTCTCCGTAAAACAAGTCAAGTATGGTAGAGTGTTAATCACAAGGAGTTTTTATCAAAGAAAGTGAAAACAATGCTTCGAACAATGTGTAGGCAGACTGGGAACTTGGTCATCTAGTTATGCTAAATGGGCCAATCTATATTAACACTTTCAATGCAGGAGTTGTCATATGACAACATGATGAGTTCATTCCGTGGCGGGTGTTGTCACATGACAGCATGGCCTTCTCTCAGCAAAGGCGAACTCTTTTGTTGTGTGAGAGGAACTGTGACCTTTTTGGCTCTCTGTGTGATTTTTCTACAACTAAGCAGGATCGTACCTACTCCCTAGAGTGCGCCGTTTTCGCCTCGGAGTTGGAGGGGCAAGTCCAGGCACATAAATATCTCCCGCCACAGGGAGTAGTCAGCTTTTTGGCTTCCGCACTGAGAGTGTTAATGGCAGAGAGTCATCCCTTATGGCAATGTGGCAAAACGTTCGGGTATGACTCTGGATACGAAGCTTGACGCTTCTGGTTGGTAACGCTGACTACCCGTGCTTCTAAGAATGAAATGGCTAAGGGAGGCGTTTTCCAAAGCCAAAACTGTTTTTTTTTTTTTTTTTTTTTTTTTTTTTTTTCCACAAATTAGCTTTAGTTATGGAGGTAGCCCATGAATTGTGAGCAGCCGCCATAAAAGCGCCATTGTAATGGTTCAGTGTGCAAAATTGCTATTTGCTATTAATTTTGTGTCCAACCAATTTCCATTTGGATTGAAACTATTCTAGGACGGTCAATTAGTCGTTCCACGATCGTAATGAGTGTTTTCTAAAAAAGTCATTAAAACTAACTTACATCGCTCCCTTTAAGTACACCTTGGATTTGGCGTTTTTTGAGAGCCATCATTCGAGACAGGGCAACTTGGTGGTCGTGTGAAACTCCTTTTTCAACCCTTTCGCAGAGATCCTGGTGGCCAGTGAGGATCTCCAGAAGAACGTTGAGTCGCTCACAAACCTGCTCTTCCTCCGCTGTCCCTTGCTCTTTAGCCTTGTTCGAAAGCGATGAAAATTCCCTGTAAGATTAATATTAATTGTAAATGTGATGTAATAACTTGATATTTTAGTTAATTATTTTCAGTAATAAGCCCTTGTAATCGTATAGCAAACATTTTTATAGCCCCATTTTACGTATCAAGGTGCGTAGATTCAAAATCTGCAATGTCCCCGTGCCGTTAGGGGCATTCAGGCCTTAGAATTGATGTAAAAATTCATTCGTTCATTATTCTTTAGTAAGACGACACCCTTGGCAACACTACTTCACATGGCAGGCATCAGCAATTGCTTGGTAGAACGCTAGACCGCTAAATGGGGATGTATTTACCCAAAACTATTGAAAGGGCAGGGTCCAAATCGGATTTAAGCATTGTTTCTGATAGATGGATAGCCATTGTGAGGGTGATGGAATGGTATAGTTGCCCCTTCCGAGGAGGTGGATGCTTTTATATGCTCCGCCACGCTCAAAGGTTCTAAAATCGGGAAGGGGCCAACTAACCATATCCTTCACACTCCCTGGGCGCTGAGAAAAGCCGGAGGGGGAAGAGGGGGCATGAATGAAATATCGATTCTCATTCAGAGGTGGGGGGGGGGGGCTTGCAATGAGTTGGGCAGGGGAATGACATTCTTAAAATTGATCATATTAATGGGCATACAGCCACAGGGGGGAATTGCGAGTGAATAGGGTAAGCAGGATATCCAGGACAACCAACAATAAAAGGGCCAATGGACGTAACCACGCTCTGCTACCATGTGAGGGTGATGGAATGGTATAGTTGCCCTTTCCAAGGAGGTGGATGCACAGCTCGTGAGGACTATATTTGACATTTCCATGGTACTGGTGGCTTTCTATGATAGGAACCCACTAGCTACCAGGTACAATGCATGAGGTGGTTATTCACTTTGGATCGTTCCTCCACTCGCCCAAACTAAGTATATCTCTTTTTCCCCAAATTATTTTGAACCTTCTAAACATGCAATGAAAGTAGGTGCAAGGTGTGGGGCCGCAGAATTGGTAGTCCACCTTCCATGTCTCCGTTGTTTTGGAGTGTACATTTGTTGTATTATTTTTTGTTTGTACTTCGATTCAACCTTTCTAACGCCGTTATTTTTCAGTACGATCCACGGATGTTTATTCAAGGTATCTTGCTAGTTGAGTCGTGATGTGAGTTGCGTAGCCAGGAATTGCCTTCCACAAGAGGCTCACTCGCCCAGCGCGTCAACATAGCACCAGTGCCCGCAAGCGGTTTGGAACGCTGTCAAGGAGGGTCGAAAACCCACAGCGAACATGTTATGGGCAATCGGTAGGCACTGGCTTGAAACTTTAGAAATGTGTTAGAACGGCTAAGTGTTTAGGATTCCATGGACAGTTCGTTTACACAATATACTAACTCAAAAAAAAAAGACATAAGCGGTGAAAAATACCACACAATGGCCATCAATGGCAGCCAAGGGAAACATCTCTTGAAAATCATTATGATTCGCTTTGTAGACAGAAGAAAGTGGGTTAGAGCCACACCACCACAATGGCCACAAATCTGGACTCGGACTGCATTGGTGCAGAGGATGTATTGCAGATAGCAAGAAATAGTGGTTGCTATCTTCAGTCGATGGAAATTAGAGTACATCAAGGAAAATGACATTTTGCACCAATAACACTTCAGCTTCCACAATCTACTTGATCAAAATCAACTAACTGTCGTAAGTCTAGGTAAATATTATTAAAATATGAATTACTTTGAGATGATTCCAAGCCCTTTTCTCATGTCTGACCAACTGTTGTTACCGCCAGTTCCCCAAGTTGTTCTCCCAGCGCTGTCTAGAGCGAGGTCTGTCAGTGTATTGCCCAGCTCTTCCATATCAGAAGCGTATCTGCAACCAAATTAACCAGTTCGCAATAATTAATTTTCCGTAAATTCCATCAACTACCCAATAATGAACATGAATGCTTGGCTTTTATGGGGCACCACAGGCTCTTGCCTAATGCCTTACAATAACGTTGATTTTATTTTCACTGCAAATATCCCTCTCTTTTCTAACTGTTTTTGACAGCTCGAATAAATAGAATTAATGAATAACCTGTGGGAACGATGTGCGATATGATCGGCTATAAGTTTCATTTTTTGCACTCCGTGGTGAATGATGCGAATCTGTTCCCTGCTCGTTGCAAAGTCGTTGCTGTTGTTGGGAGACACAAGATCCTGAAAACACAAAGCCATTCTTAAGTATAGCTGCTGATTGATAAATGCTTCCACGGTCGCAAAAGTATGTGCAAGAGCAATGAACAAGTGATATGGGTGGGACTGAATTCTCGGCATCATCTTCCGTCAATTCTAATGATGGAAACGATTTTTTTTATTGATTATTATTTATTGCACCAAATATTAATTTACAAGCAATTTTCAGTTTGACAAAATAATTTGCATTCATACAAAACTTCACTAAGTCTTATGGGTTGTCTTTATAAACATTCACCGAACAGTTTTGCAGGGAAGGGGACCACTTTTACTTCCACAAATCTTGAGGCTTTGTTCTTTTGAGACGTCGGAGCACGTCGTCAACATCGAGCAACAGCTTCTTCGTTGACATGCCCTTGTAGCCGCTTGTGATGGGGTATGGCCTGGGTTTTGATGACTTCGTCGATGGTGGGGATGTGAAGTTCTTTGTGTAGTCGGATATTTCTGGTGTACCGATATGCGTCCACACAGCATCTCATTACGTTGTTTTGGAACCTCTGGATGAGGTCACGGCTGCTTTGGACAGTGCAGCCCCACAGCTGCGCTCCGTAAGTCCGAACTGGCCTAAGGACTTGTTTGTACAGAGTTAATTTATTATGGATCGACTATTTTGATTGCCGACCCATCAACCAGTACATTTTGCGGAAGTTGATCGCCAGCTCAGCCTTCTTTATTTTGACGTGTTCCTTCCACCGCAGTTTAGCATCTAAGGTCACCCGAGGTATTTAGCTTGATAGGATGATGACAGGTTAAAAAGAAATAGGTGAATAACACAATGAGGGAGTATAAAAACAATATGCAAAGTCAAAAAATTGTATATTCCAAGTCCCTGAGGAAGCATGCCGGTTGCCATGGGAGTCTCCGCCCCATGGGACCCTCTCCCCTTCACTGGCGGGATCGGGTGGTTCTGGGGGGTGAATTCGCCCAGCGTCAATCTTCGAGTCGAGTGCAAGCAGCAGGAAACACGAATAAGATGGCTGCAAGATGACCTGGAAATGCTGCTTTAGGCCATGACAACGAAGAATATAGTAGCCAAAATGCTTGAAATGCTTGGGCCTCTGTAGTTGTCCATGTCGAAGGCGTCTTGTAGAGACAGATCGCTGAAGAACGGGAGAGACATAGAAGGCTATCTATGGACCGAGAGGACCAAATACATCCCAAGAACTTAACCTGAAGTAATGTGATCCAGGCCGAGTTCAAACGTGGGAATTAGGGGACTGATGCTTTAGTGGTTTTAAAACCTACATAAAGTAAAAATTAGATACTTAAAGTTTACGATATAAAAAGTAAATATTAAAGTTTACGGCCAGTTTGAGAGTTGAATGTTTTATTAAAAGTTTTTCCAGTAAGCATTATTGAATCAAAACCGATGTTTTGTGGTACCTTTGCTTTGGCTGCCAGGTCTGAAGTTGTGAATTCGTCTGGTATGGATTTAAAAACGTCCTTCATCTTTGATGACAAATCACCGATGGATTGGGTGAGGAAAAAACTCAGAAGGGCGTCTTCCTTCATGACTGGGTGCCGAGATATGAGGGTCAACCATCGCTGTAAACCTTTTCGCCGGTTTTCCAGAAAATTCGAGTCCCCTTGCAATACTAAAAAAGGGATAACTGTTATTTACATGATAAACTCCAATAGAATGGTAGTACCTATCGAATCGAATTTTGAGGCAATGATATATTTATTAAACTCTTGTATAAATGACGAGTATTACCTCCAACGATCTTTTTGGGAGGGAGTTTCGGGATGAGGCGGTAAGGGAATCTTCCCAGAAGTAGTTCATGAAGTGCCACGAAGTCATTGTACCTTCTGAAGACTTGAGAGGAAAATCTCTGAAAGTTGACAGAAAACCAAATTACCTCCAGTGAAACTATTGATTCTTGATTGATTATTAAATATTCGCTTGACAGAATACTACAATCAGATGTTGTTCGATGGAATAAGGTTCAGGGTTCTATACTAGAAACCAAGGTGCAGGTTTCCACGTGCTGATTCTTTGGTCTTGTTTGATGTGATTCAAATCAAAACCAAGTTCTCATTTTCAATCGACTTCCTTAAAAAGGAAAATGAAGGATTCTCAGGTCCTTCCCTGGTTGTTAGGGCTAAATCACAGGCAACTCGATTTCTGAGCTAACATTGTATTACAAATTAAAATTTACAACGGTTGATTCAGCCCTGACCTCCCTTAAGCGTTGAGCGCGGAGGCCCGAGAGAGTCACCATTCAATTCAACGAAAAAACTATAAGGAAAATCCGAAGCCAAACTCATTTTATCATTTAAATGATTAACAGGAGTACAATTCAGTTCTTAGTGACCGACCCGACAGTCCCCTCCCCTTTGGGTGGGCTCCTTCCGCCCTTTGTCATCCCAGCATCACCACTTTTCCGTCCGCCCAAGGGGGTCATTCGTGTACCTGTCACCTTGGTAAGCACTAGCCTCTCTGGTGCTCTGGTTGAATCTTCAGATTTTTCCAGGGAGTTGGTTAGGCTTAGTAAGTACCGTTTTTGAACACAGAATGCGCTCACGTAAACCCTTGTTAGCCCCCCCCCCCCAGCCGTAGCTTTCATCTCTGTTTACTAGCTCCCCTCCTCTGAGCTAGAATCCCATATTTATAGGTTGCATAGGCAATTTTTCATCTTTGGTACTTAAATGTGTAAAATTAATAATTTAAATGATCTGAGAAAGTCGATTAGCGGGGAAAAACTTCGATTTCACTGTAAAAGCTCACGCTTTTCCGAATTCATAACCCATATTCTTTAAGAAATTCAAGTGAAAACAAAAGTTAGTTCTTTAGAAAGCTGATTTTTTTGGGGCAGTTTTTAGAAGAGCTGCACCGTCTACGGAGCGACTATAGCAAGTATTCGAGTTACAAACTGCGTCCTGGTGTGAAAATTGTTCCAATCACCAGAGCGAGGAGTCAATTATTCATTTTCGCATTTGTCAAAGGAGTTCGTGGTTTCGGGCACTAATCGAGCACCCCTTGAACGGTGTTTGAGCACAACTTTTAAATAATTGAAATGACTTTAAAACTCACTCAAAAACCCGTCTGACTCATTAAACTGCACAGTGAAATGGATGACTGATCAAAATTTACAAGGCTTATCACCACTAGTTCAATAGTTATTAATTTATGAGCGGTTTTTTAAACGATTTCTGAACACTGTGACCTACTCCTTTGTTCAAATGTTTTCGGGGTTTACCTGATTCTCTGGTTTTGATAGGCAAGTGTTGGCGTCTTTATTTTGTGTTTTCGAGCTCATGCAGTTTCTAGAAGAAGAAATTTATATTTGGATGAGAAAACCATCTATTCTGTCCCTTTTGATGTCTTGGGATGAGCTGTCACTGGCTTATAGGTAATTTTTGCCGGCAATCCGTTATAAAACACTTTGAAGAGCGGTCAGACAAGACTCAAGCTACGCCCTATACATAAACCTCCTGAATCGCAACACACATTCCAAACAAACCTACAAACTGGAGTTCATAATGGAGTAAACATACCTGGCTAATGACGACATATTCAACGTGCTTTATAAAAAGGCCTTTCTTCTCAGGTACCAGGTTCACCTCGATTTCATCTCCCTCCTCAATGTCAGCGATTCTCAGACGTCGAACATCCCCATTCTCTGCCATCAACCCTGAAATGCACCAATCATTAATACTGTCGACAACTCATATCTCCATTCCAAAACAATTTCAACTGTTCATTGCTATTGAACTCATTGATTGCCTGTCTAGAATACAATGTTATGTAACATTCCTATAAAGGATTGTAATCTGGCAAGATGTGAAGCAACGGCTCTTTTCTGTAGAGCAACATCATTCCAACCTAAAATTACTTAGGTATACACAGACAATGCATCATCTTATTAATTACTAGAAACACCCAAGTTTTCTTTTCGTTGACTTCAGTTTTGAACGTAATCACGTCAAAAACCACAAATTTTCGTTGACTCCCGTTTTTAAACTCAATCTTGTCCAAAAACATCAAATTTTTGTTGACATCGTCTTTCAAATACATATTCGAAGCCATTGAACTCTATTTGAAAAATATCAACTAATGTAGAGCTTCTATTATCTACTAGAGGTAGGAAGGAAATTGAAGAGCAGATAATCAGTTCTCCCACAGAAATTACCAACTGGCACGGGTGATCATATACAACAAGAAACATAACTTATTATTGGTGAAATATATTGTCATGTTGCAGTTAGTTAATACTATGCATTATTACGAGCTAAGCATCTAACGATAAGACAGGAGATGAAGGGCGAAACCCACCTGTTGAGCGCAAGAAAACTGTCTTCCGTAGATGTACTTGAAATATCTATCGAAGAATATTCCTCATCACCTTGAGAGTTCCAGGATACGTTGCAAAGAATTTTCTGTGACGCGGCGGGTTCGACGATTAGCAGATACTTGACAGAAGATTTGTTTTTTTTACCAAGTCCTTCAAAAACACAAAAATGAAAGGCTCGGTTGACTTGAACCTGAAGCTTGTTTTGACGTCATTTCACGTGAACCGATAGAAGAACAGTGTTGTCGAACCTTTTTACGTGCACCAAAAGTCCGTAGATTTGGTATTTAGTTAACCTCCAAAAAAATTAAGTGCTTGAGTAAGTTATAAATATTTAATTATAGAAAAAGAATATAGAAGAAGAATTATAGAAGAAAATCCCAATTCGCAAAAACCTTGAATGGGTGGGTATTCTCATACGGTATTCATCTGATTTAGAAAGATTAAAATAAGAAAAAATGATGGATTGTTTCTTATGATTTCGAATTTCAACAGAACATAAGTAAATTGGTCGTAAGCTTTTTCCTGTTCATCACAGGACCGAGGTCACTTTCTTCAATTCGATTTTTCCTCAGCCCCTCCTTAATTCGAAATCACACTATTTCAAAGAACTCGGTAATTCGAATTTTTTGTTTGGTCACTATAAATTTGAATTAAAAAGAGTCATTTCCAAGGAAGTTGGGCGTGAGTTTGGGGAAGTGAGGGTGATTTTGGCCTCTCAATACCTCCAAAGAGTTTGAAACTGCAAATACAGCCCAACTTCCTTGGAAAGGAGGGCGAGGAGAGCTCTTGTCAGATTCTGTCCTCCTAATACCTTCTAAGCGTCTAAAACTGCAAATACTTCCTTGGAAAGGAGGGCGAGGAGAGCTCTCGTCAGATTATGGCCTCCTAATACCTCCTAATCGTTTAAACCTGCAAATACAGCCCAACTTCCTTGGAAAGGAGGGCAAGGAGTGCTCTTGTCAGATTCTGGCCTCCTAATACCTCCTAATCGTTTAAACCTGCAAATAAAGCCCAACTTCCTTGGAAAGGAGGACGAGGAGTGCTCTTGTCAGATTCTGGCCTCCTAATACCTCCTAAGCGTTTAAAACTGAAAAATACTGAACAACTTCCTTGATACCAAGGGCGAGGAGAGCTCTTGTCAGATTATGGCCTCCTCCTAATAAGCGTTTAAAACTGCATATATACCCAACTTCCTTGGAAAGGAGGGTGAGGAGAGCTCTTGTCAGATTCTGGCCTCCTAGTACCTCCAAAGCGTTTGAAACTGCAAATACTCCCTTGGAAAGAAGGGCAAGGAGAGCTCTTGTCTGATTCTGGGCTCCTAAGCATTTGAAACTGAAAATACTGCCCATTGTCCTCATAAATGATGGCTAGGAAAGCTCTTGTCAGATTCTAGCCTCGTCATAGCTCCTAAGCATTTGAAAACAGACTCTCGATAATTCGAATTTATAGGGACCAAACAAAAGATTCGAAATATCGAGTTCTTTGAAATAGTGAGATTTCAAACAAAAGAAGGGCTGAGAAAAAAAAATCGAATTGAAGAAAGTGACATTTTATTAAAGAAATCCGTGTAC
Source organism: Creontiades dilutus (assembly GCA_031894815.1). NCBI lineage: Eukaryota > Metazoa > Arthropoda > Insecta > Hemiptera > Miridae > Creontiades > Creontiades dilutus. The sequence goes on from JAVIWC010004017.1 coordinate 460,950, forward strand.
ATGAATGTAACTGTGTAAGATTGTGAATGCTTGTAGGAAAAAAAATACATATTATAATAATACATGTGGATCAATTTATTTATTGTATAAAAATTTAAATCATTTCTTCATATCAAAATCGTTTATTTTTTTGGGTCGCTTGGTTGGCTGCAATCTGGTTTACAGCATTTTCCAAAGTGCTCACTGCTTTGAACACACAACTTTAGATTGGCCGTTTTTCGAATTAAAAAGGGTCTGCCTATAGCGTTATGTTCTTGCGTGCACTGAATAAACCGCGTTATAGAGGCATTCTTCAATTTGAGGAAACTCACCTTTACTTTCTCTTTCTTGAGCCAAGAGGAGTTATCTCGGCAAGACGATCTTTTTGCTTCAAGATAGTAGATGCTGGAATATTAAATTTAAGAGCTGTATCCATCTTTTCTCCTCTTTCTTCAACAGCCGTGATGACTTGTTTCTTTTTGGAAGATAACAAAGACCTATAGCCTACAGGGCCCATTTCGTGGCTGAAACTGCACTAATGGGTGATGTAGCATGAATCATAGACATTGGAAAGAGGTTAAGTTCTTGGAGAAATTTCCATGAAATGAGTGAAAGATTCTTCGAATTGTGGGGTGGACCAGTCTAGCTTCACTTCGATTTATGGAGGGGAACAAAATACATTGATTTTCTTCTAGTTATAGCGGTACTCTCGAGGGAACATGGTTCGATTTATTGAGAGCCTTCTGTACTGCCCAACCTCCTTGGAAAGGAGGGCGAGGAGAGCTCTTGTCAGATTCAGTCCTCCTAAGCGTTTAAAACTGCAAATTTAGCCCAACTTCCTTGGAAAGGAGGGTGAGGAGAGCTCTTGTCAGATTCTGGCCTCCTAAGGGTTTAAAACTGCAAATACAGCCCAACTTCCTTGGAAAGGAGGGCGAGGAGAGCTCTTGTCAGATTCTGGCCTCCTAAGCGTTTCAAACTGTGAATATAGCCCAACTTCCTTGTAAAAGAGGGTGAGGAGAGCTCTTGTCAGATTCTGTCCTCCTAATACCTCCTAAGTGTTTAAAACTGTGAATATAGCCCAACTTCCTTGGAAAGGAGGGTGAGGAGAGCTCTTGTCAGATTCTGGCCTCCTAAGCGTTTAAAACTGTGAATACAGCCCAACTTCCTTGGAAAGGAGGGTGAGGAGAGCTCTTGTCAGATTCTGGCCTCCTAAGCGTTTAAAACTGTGAATATAGCCCAACTTCCTTGGAGAGGAGAGCTCTTGTCAGATTCTGGCCTCCTAAGCGTTTAAAACTGTGAATATAGCCCAACTTCCTTGGAAAGGAGGGTCGAGGAGAGCTCTTGTCAGATTCTGTCCTCCTAAGCGTTTAAAACTGCAAACTTCCTTGGAATGGAGGGCGAGGAGAGCTCTTGTCAGATTCTGTCCTCCTAAGCGTTTAAGCCCAACTTCCTTGGAAAAGAGTGCTGTTGTCAGATTCTGGCCTCCTAAGCGTTTAAAACTGCAAATATAGCCCAACTTCCTTGGAAAGGAGGGCAAGGAGAGCTCTCGTCAGATTCTGGCCTCCTAATACCTCCTGAGCGTTTGAAACTGCAAATACAGCCCAACATCCTTGGAAAGGAGAGCGAGGAGAGCTCTTGTCAGATTCTAGCCTCCTAATACCTTCCAAGGGTTTGAAACTGAAGGCCAGGCCCAGGCGCATTGGGTTCAGGGCCCCCCCCCCCCCCCCTCTCTGTACGAGGCTGTATGAATATTCTTTAAAATGCCTGTCATTAGAGTTTTGGGTCAAGAAAAAGCCATTTTCAATAAAACTTCAGCGTAATATATTTGATATAATATTGAAAACTTATAAAAATATCTTTTGATCGTAAGTTCCTGTACATAATTTCCCCAGCATATAAGTTACTGCACTCTCAAATGGGCAGCTTTTACTCCTTAAAAATAAAAAATAAAGTAATAATATTGGAAGGGTACATCGTATCACACATTGGAATACAGTAGTGACAAGCAAGGAATAAAATGAAACGTAAGCATAAAACCAACATAAAATAAAAAATGTATGCAAGTTCTTACATGTTGAACTACCTAAAATATTCAACACCAAAATATAATTTCAAAAAAATAAGTACCTAACACAGTTTATAGAAAATACAATTCGAAAATATAATTTTTACAGAACGAAAATGGGCACTTCAACTCTTAAAATGGCTGCGTAGATACCTATTATAAGGTAGCTAATTTATTAAAAGTGGTATGCTATTACTTCAAAACAGTGATTTAGTCACTCCATAAAACAAATGGCATTGGATGTTATGAATATGTTGCTCTGTGAAGATTTAATCGGAGTAAAATAATACAAAGATAATATTTAATGACAAACCTAACCTAAAAATAATGAGGGAAACAATTAATATGAATGATCTAAAACTTGGAACCATAATTTCGAATGGAACGCCATTAGGTGCAATTAAAATTTGCTTCTGGATATAATAAAATGAAATAGGAATTCGAATCAACATTTTCACAGCCTTCAGCTTTACAAGTCTAGAGATTAAAATACAGGAATCTCTGCAGAAATGTTAAGATATCCATCTGTTGAAGGCTGATAACATTCACCATCATGTTTGATGAATTTGAATCAGGAACAAGAATTGTCTGTCCATGATGAAATATTTTGGGTGCTAACAAATGTAGAGTTATTGCATTTGTCCTGTGTAGCCAGAATGTTGAGTTATAACATTCTGGCTGCAGAGGACATCCTAACCAGGGGAACCGTTTTCTCAAGAAGATATTTGTGACATGATAGCAAGTGACAATTAAATCCGGAACAACCAGCATTGGCAGAATGCAACAGTAGGACTTAATTAAACAAAAAGTGTATTTATAACGCTTCATAAATTGTCAAAGATTCAACTCTAAATCCAGCTTTCTGGGAAAAAACGCTAACACGGATTTCCAAAAGATTTTGGTCATTAAACCAATTTATTGAGGATTTTCTCAATAAACCGCCCGATGTTTGTGTTCTATCGTCTCCCAATGAAAAATCATTAAATGCCAGGAGATTTAGCCATTTACGCAAAGAAACACCAACATGTACTACCAATCAATCCCTATCGACCAATTAATACCATTTCCAACAATGCAAGAGTAATGATCTTTCATTTACCCCGTACAACTTCCCTTTTTTGAATTCCAACTAAAAACCATACACAAAATCTAGTAAAAACTATAAAATGAACAAATGGCGGACGTTGAGCATTTTCGTTGTTCGATTCACACTCCTTCAAGATTAAGAAGACATCTCGAGCTCAAATGTGAGGACGTGAACGGATAATGGCACCAATCGACCTCAGATAGATTCAAATAGAAAAGGATGTGTAGCAGACTACGGTCATAACAAGCGATTTTACTCTTCAGGTTACAAACTCATTCATTATTATTCAATCTATTCTATGCCCAGTGTTGCCGAGAATTTCGGAACTCACATCCGTTTTGCCAACCGTGAATAATCGTTATAGAAATTGGATGAACAGAGGGCAGCATAAGCCCCTAAGGCTGAACAACAATTTTCTTAGATGTTAATGTTAACCCACAGTTAATATTGACCATCTTGAACAGTAAGGTGGTTAATAGGAGGTACACAACTATATAATTGAGCTATTAATATCAACAAGAAATACCAACACCTTTGTTTGAAATAGATAGGAATTTGCATCATATTTTGATACCGATTGATAAAAAAATTACAGGCTTATAATGCCTGCCACAACCAATTATTATCAGGTGAAATATTGGTGTTAAACAACCCAGTTCAGCTTCAGTACGTGTAAGACACAGTTGCAAATGAGTGATGAATAGTTTTCGTTCAAAGTTGAGATTTTAAGAGACGAGGATGTTTGGTGCAAATACAACAGTCTACTACTATAACAGAATTTATGTTGAAGTAAACAAGAGAGCTGTACACGTAGCGAATGAGTCATTAAACTGAGGAAGTTCAGAAACATAATCATACATTACAATACAATATAAAAGTAGGATGTAAACTATGTGGGAAGTAACATAGTAGATAAGTAATTTTACACGGTGAGGGCTAAAGTTCAATAATAACTAGGTAATAAATGGATAGTACACATAAAAGTTACCAGGAGTAACAGAATTACACGGTTTCAAAGGAATAAGTGAATAAGTAAAAGGTTATTAGGTAGGTTGGCTTCAATTAGACGTTGACCCAGGTGCCAAGATGGGCGTTGCATTTTGGGCAGAAATGGCTGACACGCATCGGGCCGCACAAGCAGAAAGGAAGACAGGCGCATAGGAGGCAGACTCTGTACACAAATTGGTTCATTCAACTTCAATACAAATAGTAGTAGCAATAAAATTATAATTGTTGAAATATTGTGAGATTGTTGTGTAGGGGACAAGGTCAGATACTGACAGGAGCGTAGGTGCATATGCACCCCCTGGCCAAAATGAAAAATATGCCTGATAATAAAGGCATAATATTATCATACTGTTTTCCAACTCTTCCCCATGAATCCTCATTGAAGAGTGTGCTGTCATGCTTCAGGACGTGTGAGAGGATGGAGGAGTAGTGAGTTTGGTGAGAGGGGGTTAGGGGCTTGCTATTAGAGAGCAGAATTGGAGGAGCTTGCATGGAGAACAGTGTGTTTGATTCTACCTGGCTGTAAAGAATGAACCAATGAGAGCGCCCTGAAATATGTTTCAGGGACCACACCTAGTCATCCACTGGGATGCGTGCTCTAGCGGTAGGGTGCTCTAGAATCACCAAAACACACTCTTATCCAATTATCAGTTGATTGTCCCCAACCCTTGTGACTGAACTTTGTTAGCTGTAAATACACGATGATTACACTAGTGCTATAAAACGGGAGTTTGTTAAATGGTCAGTGGAGCAAAGAGTGATTTGGAGCCCTTTGCATATTGGTGTTTGAAATTAGTATTTGGCTGAGAAAAGCACATTTCTGTCTCACGTTCCCTTTGTGGTTGTCCCTTACAATCTCGGTGCAACTCTGGGGTTTCAGGGGACGAGCCGCCACTGATAGCGCACCAAAATGTGCACTGGACAGAAGTCTGCAGCGGCCATTTAAAGAAAACTGCAGGAGATGCTTCTGATAACTGTCAGATGTCCCTCTAAGTTGTTATAAGTTCCACTGAAATTCCACGCACCATGGATTTACATCTAGAAGAAAATTAAGTAAGCCTGCTTTTTCTTGTTCTAGAATAATATTTAACCATATTTAGAGCGTGTTTGCCAAGTCATAAAAACTTATTTTCTTCTGAAACAACCATTAAACGTCAAGTAGTTAACCCCAAGTCGAAAGAGCTTTGATGGCCTTGAAACCAGACTGGCTAGAATCATAAGCCCAAAATGGTCCAAGTTCTACACATCTTTCATTAACAAAAAGAAACGAGTACAGCAAGAATCAGCAACAACGCAGTGCATTGCTCAAATGAAAGAAAGGTAAATCTGATCATAAGCACTACACGTAAAATTGCAACTAATAATTCAATCTGTTCGTACGACACACGCGGAATTCCAGTTTTTGATCTTCTGACTTCTTATTTTCTCCATTTCCTGACTTCCCACATTTCTTTAATCAGCCCTGTACATTGACTGCGACGAAGACAAAACATGATCGAGGCTTCACTAGTCCGAAACGTTCTTTCAAAAGCACAAAATGTTCGTGCATTTATATTTCTGGGTTAGGTAAAAAAGCTGAGATTTGGCAAGACTCCGACCAACATTTAGGTCGATGGACGATCTCGGAATACAATCGCCGTTCTCAAAATTAACCAGATTATCATTGTTTATAACGTCCCTCTTGTAAGAGATAATTTTACTGATTTTGAAGTCTAATTAGTTTGTTTCTCTACAAGTAGCTTAAGAATGGAAATTCCTGTAGCTTGCACGGCGAGAAGAAGTAAAATGTTTTTAGGCCACCATCTTTGTAAGGGCAACCTTTTGAGACGGCTGACAAAGATTTACTCCAACAGGATGGAATACATCTTCAAAACCTGGTCCCAAACGTTCTCTTGAAATGACTACAAATTACATGTCAGTTTTCAGGCGAGATTCATGGTTGGTCGCAGAATTGTATCGGAGCAGATTTTGATAATACTGCACTGGTTGGAGTCAATACTGTACTGGTATCGATTTCACTCAATTCTAAACAGTCCTTCAATCAATAAAAGTTAGACTTACCCACTGAAGCAAAGGAGAGTGCATAGGCAACATTTGCAGCAGGTGCTGTTCTTGGTGGTAGTCCGTGAAGTGATTTGCTTTCCGCAGGAGTTGCAAGTAGTTTTAATCGGCCGTGGACCAACAGGGAGCGGAACGTCTACATCAGAAAGGCAAATGAATAGAGTTACGATATTCGTAGGAAGGTTTATCGACAATTACACAAAGGCGGGATACTCGTGTATACATCAACACTGATATTGAATACGTAAAATGAGTTTTTAATGCCGTAAATTATGAATTCCTAGTCACAACAGTTTGAAAAATCCACTGTGTGCATTAGGCAAAAAAGATTAAGAATTCACATTTACTTAGAACCCATTTTAATATGCTTGCAAAAATCAATTCCCCCACCTGAATCTACAGTCAAAATAATTTTGGAGAACTTACGCATAGTTGTCGGAACGGTAACAACAGTCGTCGATGGTTGCGGTAGATAAGAGACTGGAGGTCCGAAATTAGGATTGGCTGCAACAAAAAATACAACACCTAATATCAGCTAAAGCCAAGTTAACAAATTGTGACGTTGGGGAGGTGATGGACAAGGTATAGTTGCCCCTTCCAAGGGTTGAATGCGGATAGAGCCCGCAACACTCAGAGGATGCCCCATATGTTTTTAGGCGTCTGATTCATCTCCTGAGGCGGCGCATTCAAGAATCGGGAAAGGCAAATTAACCATATCCATCATATAATACATATCAAAGGAGGAAAAACCCTTTCGCCATTACAACAAAAACAAATTTACGTCAACCAAATTGAATACAATACGCCAAGGTTCGCACCACACATACACTCATTCGGATTATCATTTTTAGCAATAAGCCTTGATAATTATTGAAGACCTCTCTTTCAGAATTTGTTGGTTTACGTTTCAAGATGCATAGAATAAGTCACACTAATGGCATTTCTAAACATCCAAATTCCTTTTCTTAACATTTGAGTTATGAACGTAAGTTAATGTGTAAGTCTGGCTATCTGTTCCTCGTTACAACTGTGAAGCTATCAATTTGACATTTGGTGGAGAGAAACCTAATAAGCTTTATAGTTTTCAGTGACAACCCACCACGAAATGGGATAATACAAGAATTTGAAGAAATTCAAAATTCAGTGGAATTTACAGTTGCAGAAATAATTTCGCATTCTAGCTAAGAACCAAGATAAATTCATAATCATATTCCCCCCGTGTGAATGAATTCTAATTCGTACTGAACGTGAATTATATGATCGAGAATTTCTCGAACTCTTCTTGAACTTCATTTTGAAAGGAGTTGCGGTAAACGGGTGGATGATAAATTATTCGAAACGTTGGAGCTAGCGACGGAATATTCTTCTGGCCGATTCTCAATCAAGGTCAACAACTTACATCAACTGAGACGTGCATCCGTGCTCTAAGGATGCTATTAAGTGACTTGGCATATCATTTGTCCATCATCTAGAGACACCTGGAGATGGAATTTGTAATAAAACATGAGAAACATTTCATAGAAAGCTTGACAACACGAAGATGGGAATAGCACAATTAATTTTGTCTCCTATATCTTAGGGTTTACTGGAAGTAATTGGAATGAAGAAAATCAAGCAGAAACTCATTCATGTCTCGAAAGCAAAAAATGTGAGAAGATAGAAGATAATATATCGAATACATTGTGTTTCTGTGTCTAACATTATATTTTGTTCCTATATCTGGAGCACTTTGCTTCAAAAAGTTGGGAACTTAGGGGGTTTCTGGGAGTTGTAGGTTTATCGACTCAACCCTTTGAAGGGGCAACTCCACCATCCACCTTCTAATAATGACTTTCCTCATGCCTCTTTTCCTGGTACTAACAAAACAGGTAAAAATTTAATTTTAAATTCTTTCACTGGGGTTTATTACAATTGGCTTGCGTTCATGATTTGAATTTATACTAAGCTTTGGAGTGTGCGTGTTTGAAATAGAGCGATTATTGAATTTCAGGAGGCACACAAATATGATCAACTGATCAATCCAAATAGGAATTTTGGTTGAGAACAGATTTACGTGCTCTGTGCATATCTCCTGAAATTCAATAATCGCTCTATCACCTGTAAAACAGGGACACTCCAAAGCTTTGTAAAAATTGAAATCATGAACGCAAGCCAATTGAATAATAAACCCCAGTGAAAGAGTTTGCAGCGTTTTTTAATTGAAACTCAATACCCCCCCCCCACACACACAATAAAAACATGTGTGCGTTTTCTCTATTTGGGAGAAAATGCTAAATTTCAGGAGGCACACAAATATGATCAACTGATCAATCCAAATAGGTATTTTGGTTGAGAACAGATTTACGTGCTCTATGCATATCTCCTGAAAATCAATAATCGCTCTATCACCTGTGAAACACGCACGCTCCAGCTTAGTAGAAATTCAAGTCATGAATGCAAGCCAAATGAATAAAACTGAATAATAAACCCCAGTGAAATAATATGCAGCGTTTCATGTATATCAGAATGCTTCAACCCGTGTATCGGCTACAAATCCTTTTAGAAGTTCACTCCAGTATCTACATTCACTACATCATTAGGTTACTGATATCAACAAAAAAACAATAATAAACCAAAATAACGCGAATGTTGGCACCATAAATCGGGCCACAGTTCCGGAATGGTTTGACCTACGGACCTGGGGAGGGGCTCATTCGATTCCTCGTGGAGTGTTCCTCAAAAAGAGTAAAAATTTAGGCCGCCTTGATTTTTTTTTACGTTTTTAGGGATTTTACAAAACTTTGACAACCCTTAAAGGGCACTTTAAATTAAGTGAGAGAGCTGGCTCAAGAATTGGGGCGTCGCCGGACCAACATGGATTTTCCCTGAAAATTTCAGATCTTTTGCTCCAGCCGTTTGGGAGAAATCGTGCGTACAGCGTACAGCGGACGGACGGAAACATTTTTATTGCAAATTCGGATTCTACACCCTTTGAAACGTAAACCATGAAATTTGCAGGGGGGTTAGCATTATTTTTTTTTCAATGGTTCAGTTGATTATAAACCACATACCCCCTCCTCTCTCCGAAACTATCAAACCTTCCATAAAAATTTGAGGAGAAAAAAAATCGCTAATCATAGCGATTTGAAGAGGATATTTTGATCAATTCTGAACACTGAACACGGAAATGTGTGGTGTTTTAATTCATGGTTCAAGGAACAACTTCTCAACTGACCGAATCAGTTAATGAATCCAAAATTAAAAACAAATCAGGACACATCGATCTGTCAAAATATGTTTTTATGTACAACATGAATTGAGCAACGAAGCTGATAAGCGTTCAGGAGACGAACGTATGAATGAAGACAGTTGATTAACCCTTAAGGGTTGCTATTCTTCTTCGTACGAGTACATCCGAAAATGCTCAAGTTTCTACCATACTTGAAGGAGTAAACGAGCTTCAATTTACCGCCGGAAAAATCGAAATGGGCGACTGACAGCTCAAAATACAAAAAGGTTCACAATTTAAAACAGTTTTCGAAGTTGAACATGTGGCAAGGTTTACCCACTTTTTTGTCCCCATATAAATTCAATTGTCTCAAAAATGTTCGGTGTAATTCATTTTTATTTATTTGTTCACAATTAGATCATCTACCGTAACGTGGAAGCCGGGGTTTTCCTTCCATTTCATGAAAGCTTTTCCTTGATTGTTGAGAGCACTCATTTAATTTTTTCTACTCCAATTCAAAAACGAATTTGGAAAAACTAGCCACAACATTCGGTAGAGAATTCAATTGTGAACAAATTCAAATTTGGAGTACTTACCCGGTCAGTGAAAGATCAATCACTCTCTTGCTGTTTATTCAATCCTAACCCCACAGTAAACATATAATTTATAGTAAGATTTTATTGTGCTAACTGGGCATGAGTAGCTACTGATAGTCTGTTCTTTGATGAGTTCTGGAGAAACCTCAAAGATTTCATATTTGAAAATACCAATCCCATCCACAACATGCCCCACCTGGTCGAAAATCCTCACGATCGATTAAGCCAATCCAAACGATGCTTTTTCAATATTTACATTTAGATTTTCATTGTGAAAACTGCTGGGTGTTAGCAACCAACTTTAACAACCACCGACAAATCCACAAATGATTGCAAATTTGAAAAAGGTAATAATAAATCATAAGGAAATGTTAATTTTTCAAAATTTTCAGTTGTACCTATGTCGACGATTTTAATTTTTCCAGCGCCAAATTGAAAGGTATCTACTCCTTCATGGAAAAATGTCAACATTTTACGATGAAAACTTGTGACCTATACTTAGATGATTGGGCGAAAATAAAAGCTACGCGCTCTAACTGGTCCATTAACTTGATGCAATAACTACTATAAAATACCAGACTTTTGATGAAACTTATAAATATATTTCAAACTGACCATCCGACATCCACGAGTTCTTAAAAATTGTACAGGGGTTGGCGACACTGCTAGCGAGGCATAGAGCCATCTTCACATTTTCGAGACTGCGAAAGGCAAGTTGGAACCAATTGAAAAGAATGGCTCCTCGTTAGCCCCAGAAATATCTCGCGTTATCTGAGCACACAACAGTAAAATCCAGAGAACAATGAAAGGAGGAATGAAATATGGGATGAGTCTCAGAACCCTACAAGCCGACGAGAACATTTTATGAATCTGTTATGGCCGTTATTAATTAATTCAGGTTTCAAACAACAATGAATTATTTACAGACAATTTAGAACCTTAAAATAAAACAAACCAAAAGTAGTATTTATTTATGAGAACTCAAAGTTAGGAATCAGTAAAACAATTTGCTTAGAAAATTAAAACTATCACTCTTAGTTTATTATTCAATAATAAACCATTGTAAACTGGAATAAAATTCTAACCCCCAGTTATTTCATTTGAAAATTTCATGGTTTCACGTTTAACTGGTTTCAAAGGGTGTAGAATCCGAAATCTGCATAACATTCCGTCCGCCGAACACACGATTTCTCCCAAACGGCTGGAGCAAAAGATCTGAAATTTTCAGGAAAAATCCATCTTGGTCCGACGACGCCCCAATTCTTGAGCCAGCTCTCTGACTCAATTTAAAGTGCCCTTTAACGGCTGTCAAAGTTTTCTAAAATCCCTAAAAACCTTAAAACAAGTCGAGGCGGCCTAAATGTGTACTTATTTTAAAGAACATACATCGAGGAATCGATTGAGCCCCTGAACCCAGGTCCGTAGGTCAAACCATTCCCGATCTATGGCCCGAATGCCAAATTTGCGTTTTTTGGTTTATTATTGTTTGTTTGTAAAAGTGATGTCCGGCCGATAGCGTCGAGTTGTAGTGAATGTGGATACTGGAGTGATAGCCGTTGTGGATAGTTGTAGTTTATAGCCGATACAAGGCTTGAAGCATTCTGATATGCATGAAACGCTCATAATATAGGTAAATATTATTCAATATTACACCAGTTTATTATTCAATATTATTACTGGGGTAAATTAGTATTCTTTCACTGGGGTTTATTATTCAATTGGCTTGCGTTCATGATTTGAATCTTACTAAGCTTTGGAGTGAGCGTGTTTCACAGGTGATAGAGCGATTATTGAATTTCAGGAGATATGCATAGAACGTAAACGGTTCTCATGATTTATTGATGATATTTGTGTGCCTCCTCTACATCAGTTACCTTCAGCTACATCGTTTAAATTTGGATTTGGGGAAGTTTTAACCCAATACGAGTGCTGAAGGACTTGATAAATTATAGATGTTTTTATTGTGGGGGGGGGATTGATGTTCAATCAAAACGTGCAAATTCTTTCACTGGGGTTTATTATTCAATTGGCTTGTTAATGATTTGAATTTTACTAAGCTTTGGAGTGCGTGTTTCATAGGATAGAGCGATTATTGAATTTGAGGAGATATGCATGGAGCACGTAAATCTGTTCTCAAACAAAATACCTAGTTGGATTGATCAGATGATCATATTTGTGTGCCTCCTGAAATTCAATAATCGCTCTATTGTGAAAAAGCGCTCCATGCTTGAAATTCAAATCATGAACGCAAGCCAATTCTTAAACCCCAGTAAAATTTGCAGCGTTTTTTGTGTGCAAGAATGTTATAAACCGATAATTTATCTAACCGAAAGGTTAGAACTTGTTATTTCATTTGGAAAACGAACAAAAAATAAGTTTTAACTGGGCTCAAAGCCTTGGTTTGAACATTTTCATCCACTTTAATTCCTTAAATCGAACAACGCATGTATGAAAACAGACGTTGAGGACACGCTACCCTCGACTTTCATTCGTGTTTATTGAAACTGGTCTTGAAACTGTTGTTGATGCCCTGGACGAGATTCCCAGCGTCTTTCTCAACACTACAGGAAATTGAAGACGTCTTGTCAGCAGGTCTACTAGATAAAAAGGAGCTGACGCAAGAATTTGAGCAGCAGAAGAGAAGCGATTAGTGCCCTCTTGAACCAAGGGGCCCGATATGGAATAATACTTCACGCTCACTCCTCACATACCTACGCAAGATTTTATCATAATTTCATTTCAATTTTCGGGTGTTGCTTTTTCAAAAAGAGATACACCAACCCCGAACAGCCCTTTCAGTGAATTTTCTTAGACAATGAACCACTTGCGATAGCTCCAAAAACTGTAAAATAAATTTCTTCAAGAACACCAGTTTTGAGGTACTAACACACACAAAATTTTCCTTTCCTCAGAATCAACAATGATTAATTGTAAATTAATTTCAGAGTTCCATTTACACAATGTTACCTTTAGCGATTGATAGATTAATTTTGTATACAATGCTGAACTGAAATGGGGTTATGTCATTCAGAACAAAAGACTTTATTAATTTTGTCTTCCTTTTCTAAAGTGTAATATCAGAAATATCCACGTTTATTTCGAAAACCAAAACTCCGTCAGATGGTTAATATAACAATGCCGCGATATTAATTGTATTTTGTCCATGTGCCAACATGTCAACTTTTTTGGTTTATTATTCAATAATAAACCATTGTAATCGCTCTTGAAAAAAATCTAACCCCCCCGAACGTTTCAAAGGGTGTAGAATCCGAATCTGCAATAAAAATGTTTCCGTCCGTCCGCCGTACTCACGATTTCTCCCAAACGGCTGGAGCAAAAAATCTGAAATTTTCAGAAAAATTCATGTTGGTCCGGACGACGCCCCAATTCTTGAGCCAGCTCTCTCACTTAATTTAAAGTGCCCTTTAAGGGTTGTCAAAGTTTTGTAAAATCCCTAAAAACCTCAAAAAAAGTCAAGGCGGCCTAATTTTTTACTCTTTTTGAAGAACACTCCACGAGGAATCGAATGAGCCCTTCCCCAGAACCGTAGCTCAAACCATTCCCGATGTATGGCCCGATTTATGGTGCCAACATTTGCGTTATTTTGGTTCAACATTGTTTTTGTTTTGATATCAGTAATCTAGTGATGAAGTGATGTAGTAATGTGGATACTGGAGTGAACTCCTAAAAGGGTTTATAGCCGATACCCGGGTTGAAGTATTCTGATAACCATAAAAAAACCGCTGCAAATTCTTTCACTGGGGTTTATTATTCAATTAGCTTGCGTTCATGATTTGAATTTCTACTAAGCTTTGGAGTGTGCGTGTTTCACAGGTGATAGAGCGATTATTGAATTTCAGGAGGCACACAAATATGATCAACTGATCAATCCAAATAGGTACTTTGGTTGAGAACCGATTTACGTGCTCTATGCATATCTCCTGAAATTCAATAATCGCTCTATCACCTGTGAAACACGCACACTCCAAAGCTTAGTAGAAATTCAAATCATGAACGCAAGCCAATTGAATAATAAACCCCAGTGAAAGAATTTGCAGCGTTTTTTCCCGAGGCGGATATCGAATGTAGATGGTATGTCCTTTCATAGTGTAAATGGATATAACAGCCCCAATAAATATTTCGCTGAGTAGTAGCGATGGAAGATGTATATCTGCAGCCGTAGGGGGTGAGAAATACAACTTAACAAAACTGTTTTTAGTTGAGATTTGATTGCATTACTGATCAGTGACATAAATGTGACCGAAATTTTGAAATGACCCATAACGCACTCAAAATCGCCAATTTTGGAATTATATCATTCTCAATGTCATTATATCATTCTCGTTTAACACATTCTCCCACTTATATCAGTCGCACTCAACTTACCAATTACAGATAAGATATCTGGAACGGTGTGAGTTATGAAACTCCAACCCACTCTAGTAGTAGATATACCAAATAACCTAACAGTTTAGTTGAAACAATAAATCACTGTTTCAGCATTTACGTTGATGATACAATATTCATATTATTACAAATAAACTAATCATTTTACACGCTATTTTGAATATAAGAATATATGTTTGGCTTACCATTGTGTTGAGGGGGACCAGTGCTTAGTGGAACAGACTGCTCGTAGCCCATACTGTGGTGCACGTTATAAGCTGCAACATAAAAGACAAAAAACCATAAATAAAAGTTCCTAACATGCAAAATGACCTTATGAGTGAATTTTCGAAATGTTTCGTATTCAAGTTATTGTTTTGAAATTTGAGCACTGTGGTCGAAACAATTAACAATAATCTCTAAGGAAAATTAATGAAATAAATATATTTAGTTTCGTGAACTTTTCATCGACTAAGAAATTCAACAATCTCTTCAAGAAAATTATGCTCGAAACATTCCTAAATTACACTGAAATAGAGTTTTTTAAATTGTAAATATCAAACTACAAACAAGTTTACGAAACGGAATATTATTTAATTCATTAATTTTCCTTAGAGGTTATTGGTGATTAATTTGTAATTGAGTTTGTGTCACTGCTGACGATAAGACACATGGACGCATCGGACCTTTCAATTAATACTATATTCATTATTGTTAATTTACCCATCCTGAGTAATTTATTTTTTTCTTTCAAAGATTGTCTTTGACATTTGTCCCAGTTAAAATAGCGCTAAAGAACGAACTCATATTTTCTTTTGGAATGATTGATTAATTGGCTAATGAACGGATTACAAAAAATAAGTCAATCTTAAGGATAGTTGTCTAGAATATGATACAATTATTAAGGTTTCATATATATTAATAAATTAATTACGAACACACGTACATTCAAACAGAAACACCAAATATTAATATTCGGCGATGTTATAGTATGCCTCAAAATTTTGGGAATACCTATCAATTGAAAAATTAAATAATTGTGAAATTTTTTTTTTGAAAATGATTTATTGCACCAAGTTACAACTTATTAGCAACAAATTTTTGACATTTAAATATGGATTGGTTATAGTAAAGCTTAGGTACATAACTAAGTCTCTAATGGTTTCGAATGTTAGAAGTGTAATTTGTTGCACTTGAGATTCACTGAATTTCTGCTTGTGAAAATAAGTGGAAAATTAAGATTTTGAGTTCGAAAATAAAAACGAATCGTTGATAGAAAAATATATATATTTTTTTTTTAAACTCAAAATCTTAGTTCTGTAATTTTACAAGTAATCAAATTTTAGAATTGACCATCTCAAAATTTTTTAAAAACGAAATTGATCTCTCTTCCCAGGGCCCGTTTAATTATTTAAACTAAAATCATACGAAGGAATCATCCTTGCCTCATTAAATTGTAATGACTTGTTGATTATGTGCTTTACGTTCTATTTTCGGTTTATTATTCAATAATAAACCATTGTAATCGCTCTTGAAAAAAAAAATTCAACCCCCCTGAAAATTTCATGGTTTACGTTTCAAAGGGTGTAGAATCCAAATCTGCAATAACAATTTTTCCGTCCGTCCGCCGTGCGCACGATTTCTTCCAAACGGCTGGAGCAAAAAATCCGAAATTTTCAGGAAAAATCCATCCGACAACGCCCCAATTCTCGAGCAAGCTCTCTCAGTGAATTTAAAAGCCTAAAAACCTGAAAAAAAGTCAAGGCGGCCTAAATTTGGACTTTTTTTGAAGAACTTTCCATGAGGAATCGAATGAGCCCCTCCCCAGGTCCGTAGCTCAAACCATTCCCGATGTATGGCCCGATTTATGGTGCCAATATTTGCATCCACATTCACTACACCACTAGGTTACTGCCATCAAAACAAACACAAGAATTTTTTTTGTTTTGATTGCAGTAACCTAGTGATGTAGTGAATGTGGATACTGGAGTGAACTCCTAAAAGGGTTTATAGCCGATACACGGGTTGACGTATTCTGACATACATGCTCCGTCTTACGAAATTTAAAATTTTCAAATAGAATATTTTTCCATTGTAATCGCTCTTGAAAAAACGCTGCAAATTTTTTCTCTGTGGTTTATAATTCAATTGGATTGCGTTCATTGAATTTATACTAAGCTTTGGAGTGTGCGTGTTTCACAGGTGATAAAGCGATTATTGAATTTCAGGAGATATGCGTAGAGCACTTAAATCGGTTCTGAACCAAAATACCTATTTGGATTGATCTGTTGATCATATTTGTGTGCGTCCTGAAATGCAATAATTGCTCAATCACCTGTGAAACACGCACACTCAATCATGAATCATTGAATAAACCCCAGTGAAAGAATTTGCAGCGTTTTGTGTAATGTGGTTTAGTGCAACGTAAGTCCCGATAAATCACGGACGTCATCACAAATCGCCACGGATAGAATAGGACCAGTCGATTAATCAATGGGGATGTTATCGTTAGTGAAAACGTTCGACGTGATGTGAGGTAAACCCAAAATATCCCAACCGCTGTCGGTGACTCAACGCTTCTCGGAAGCTCGTAGGCAAGTCCCGCTCGTTTCATGATAAAACGCGGACAACGCCAGTGATTACTTCATCCGCTGCCGCCGCGGTTTCCTGGCCAGCAGAATCGTAACCTACGTTTTGAAATGGATATGGCTAGAGTCATTCGAAACGTCTCGTAGTTGGTAGAATCGTAATGAAATACCCATCTGAAACATATCCACCTAAGTAACGCTAGCATTACAGGGAGTCCCCGAGTCTGCCTCCTACAAGATCACACTTATACATGGAAACCTTTTTAAATCTTCTACTATCATTTATACAGAAACAAAATACGGAATTAACCCTTCTATAATGGAATTTGAAATTGTAATGAGTTCCACATCTAGACCAAGTTATTAATTGAAAGAACAAAGGAAAACGGGCGTAACATAGTGGTATCAGGCTGTTCAGATGTATCTGAAATAGTTTGGGAACATGAAGAGATTTTCGGTGTTTGGGTCATTACCTGTTGAAAACCACACTTGACTCTTTTCAAGGCCGCAGGTAACGGTGACCATACTTGTACCTCATTGTTTGCTTTATGGAACATATGAAGCCTTTAATGGCCTCATTGTTTGATAATCCCATGAAGTCTCCCCCCTAGACTCGGGGGTTTCCCGGGGTAGTTGTCTGTGAACATATTTAAACCCTCTAATGTTCTCTCCTTCCTCCACACCCTTGTTAACTCGACTGACTTCATATCATAGTTATCAAGTGCTTAATTTTCATTTGTGTCGTATTTTGTGATATTGTTGACTACCCGCGAAACCTCAACTTCGGCAGAAGCGCCTTAAGATTTTTTCTGGCATTTAATTGGACGAATACGAATTGAATGATATATTTCCATACTCGATCATTGAGCATGTACGCATTGATTTGAAATATAGCCTCCATCAGTTCACCTCAACACAGGCGTTTAGCATCCAACCGGATTACTTCAAAATTTCATTAAATTATCTAATATATAAAATTTCCATGTCACAATGTTAGTTACCGTACTCCTCCGAAACCGCTTTACCGATTTTTGCCAAATTTTATACCTATCCGTATTCAGTAGGTCGGCTACTATCTATTTTTCATACCCCTAAGTGATAAGGGTTGTTCACCCACAACATTTTTTTTAAATTTTGGTTTATTATTCAGTAATAAACCATTTTAATCGCTCTGGAAAAAAAAAAAATTCTACCCCCCCCCCCTGAAAATTTCCTGGTTTACGTTTCAAAGGTTGTAGAATCCGAATCTGCAATAAAAATTTTTCCGTCCTTCCGCCGTATGCACGATTTCTCCCAAACCGCTGAAGCAAAAAAGCTAAAATTTTCAGGAAAAATTCATGTTGGTCCGGCGACGCCCCAATTCTTGAGCCAGCTCTCTCACTTAATTTAAAGTGCCCTTTAAGGGTTGTCAAAGTTTTGTAAAATCCCTAAAAACCTCAAAAAAAGTCAAGGCGGCCTAAATTTGTACTCTATTTGAAGAACACTTCACGAGGAATTGAATGAGCCCCTCCCCAGGTCCGTACGTCAAACCATTCCCGATCTATGGCCCGATTTATAGTGCCAACATTCGCGTTATTTTGGTTTATTATTGTTTTTGTGTTGCTATCAGTAACCTAGTGACGTAGTGATGCAGTAATGTGGATACTGGAGTGAACTCCTAAAAGGCTTTGTAGCCGATACACGGGTTGAAGCATTCTGATAACCATTAAAAAACACTGCAAATTCTTTCACTGGGGTTTTTTATTCAATTGGCTTGCGTTCATGATTTGAATTTCTACTAAGCTTTGGAGTGTGCGTGTTTCACAGGTGATAGAGCGATTATTGAATTTCAGGAGATATGCATAGAGCACGTAAATCTGTTCTCAACCAAAATACCTATTTTGATTGTTCAGTTGATCATGTTCGTGTGCCTCCTGAAATTCAATAATCACCCTATCACCTGTGAAACACGCACACTCCAAAGCTTAGTAGAAATTCAAATCATGAACGCAAGCCAATTGAATAAAAACCCCAGTGAAAGAATTTGCAGCGTTTTGGACGACATTTATTTTTTAAACGTGCCATTAAAAAAATACATACAGCTCTATATGTTTACCTTTTTTTATCACCAACCCCTACTTTTTTATAGCCATTTTAGTAATTTAATCTTTATCATCTCTCTCGATAAGTGATCAATTATAGAGTTTTAAAATGCACTCCGATTAAAATTTCCCTTGGCTTATGGCAAATCCAACTTTTTTTTCAATTATTAAAGTTTAATCCTGATATATGCTTAGTGTAACAATCTTAGATTGTTAAAATTTGCCGCGCCTTTACTGATGAGTGAAATGCCACGCTATAACAGCATGCTTCTCGCTGTCATCTGTCACTCATGTTTCCCAGCTCGAGCGCAGATATTGTGGGATAATCACAAAGATTCAATGACTAATGATAAATTGCATCAACATCGTACACGGTACAACGATCTAACGGTAACATTCAGCGACGCTATTTACAATGAAACATTGATCTCTATTGAGGATTTTTACATTCTCATCATCACAGAACATAGAGTAAACTGTATTCTATTTTCTGTGGTCATTAGCAACTTATAGCTCACTCATTTCGCTATGAATTCGCCATATAACCTAGAAATAATGTATAAGGCAAAACAACGGGTCAGCGAGTGTTTTTGTATTTTGCGCTTGTTTAGATAGGGAAATTCATACTCTAGAAATTTCAATATCAAACTCGAATCTTAAATACGTATGATAAAGGCTCTCATACATTTATTGGAATTCGCCAAAAACAATTAAGTTTATCTAATACTCAATAGAAATTGCAGGGCCTTGCAAATCAATCTTCAATATTTTCAATGTCATTACAGACTTTTGATTCGCTAGATTCGCTTTTGGTCCTACTGATACCGGCTATTTGGCGGGAATAAAGATTCACCGGCATATCGGTGAATTAAACTACGGGCAATTTTCAGGTTCTGACATTTTAAAAACTCAAGTGTTTCTTTTGTTAATGTTCTGATGTTAATCACTTAATTGGCCTCCCTGGATGTCTTTCTGATGCCTAGTCATTTAAGACATCCCATTTTTCTCCGTAAAATTCAAATTCAGCGTTCCATTTAAACGAATTTGACCGTAGTTTGAGAATCACACATGTCGAATTACCAAATATCGATGTATCGAATAACGAAATAGGTACATCGTCACCCAACAACCCTACTGGAGAAATGGGATTCACCCAAGCCAATGGACTCGAGAGAGAAAAATGGTGGACAACTCCAAACGTTGGATAGACTCCGACCTTCGAATGCTGTATTTCAGCGTCCAACCTTGTCTGTATTGTTTATCGAGGGATGAAACTTACGAAAAATGCTCCTATTTCGACCAGTAACAATATTTCACTTTGTCTCATGGAACATATCACTTAAAGACGACCCCAAGCTTTATACAAGGTAAAAATCTGGATTTGATGATGAAGGATTCACAGAAAAAACTGTGAAGGTCCATTTAACCTTCATCCCCTATACCTGCCGGCTCAGAGTTTTCCCAAATAACGCTAATATTTCGGAAACATTAGGTCGGAATAACTATAACACACTACTGAACAAAATACTTTGGTTCTAATTCAACTGAAATATCAACCCAACAGCAATAGTCATGAACGAAAGCCCTAAAACGGAATTTAGAACTCATAAATGTGTAAAAATGGCACGTGCGCCCAAAACCCCACTTTTCGTGGAGATAGTTGTAGATCTTGGTAATCAAGTTGTGAGAAAGTAGCAATTATTAGCCTTGTTTGGGCTGAACAACAAGGACGTTTACAAGCAGATATTACCTGATTCATGAGACGCCGGTTGGGACTCCTCCATTTTTCCGTCAATATCCCCTTTCGTAAGGTTTTCCTGGTTTTCATCACTTGGTAGCGCATCCATAGTCACTTTTTGTAAATAAGTAACAAATATCTACAGATAATTACCTATCAGCGTTGGGTAGTAAATACGGGTTTAAATACCCAAACAGATGGAAGCGGTGTGACCACAAGAACCGTGAGCACGTGAACCACATAAACTGACCCCCACTCCCACCAAGCGCCTCGGCTGCTGTTGCAGGGTTGCCACTCCCGCTAATTTTGCTGGTAACCCACAGTCCTTTCCAACTGTCTGCTGTTATCCCCATTATGGAAGTAGATTGCTAATGTTTTCAGCAACTTTTTCAAGAAAATAAACCAATTGGAATGGCTCCTAAAATGTCAAAATAAAAATAGAAAATGAAATTTCACAAAAATCCGTTTTAAGGCATTCTGAAAAGAATCCAGGATTTGCTCCAGGAATTTTTCAAATAATATTTGCATTATATGTAAGTGACTCTCCTTAGGATACGAGAGAATAAATATATAATTCTACCAGATGAAAACAAATTATTTATCACTTTAAATCATGTTTTTCCATGGTATAATTAGTCAGCGTCTACAACATCGGTCCAATAACCTTTTATCATTTAAATGATTAAGAGGAGTACAATCCAATTCTTAAAGACCGACCCGACTCCCCCCCCCCCCCCCAAACACTCCATCAACTAACCTTCGGCTGGGCTCCTTCCGCCCTTTGTTATCCCGGCATCACCACTTTTCCGTCCGCCCGAGGGGGTCATTCGTGTACCTGCCACCTTGGTAAGCACTAGCCTCTCTCGGACCACTGGAGATATTTGCGCAGTTGAAACTACTGTCGGAGATCATCAGATGTTGCTCGTGTCTACCTATCGCCCCGCAAACTTCGATGAAAGATATCGAAGCATTCCTTTAAACGAATCTCTTCAAGTACACTCCCCGAACGGCTTATATTCACAACGAATTCGACGAACACAGTTGAAAGGATTCGGTATTTTACTCGAACATTCCTATCATATTAAGCGGAAATTTCAATATCTACGTGCGAAAGCCTCAGAACATCAATTTTATCGACTCGGAGTCACACAACGATTGACTTGGTCTTCACACGGAACGTTCATCTTCGGCACTTAAATGTGTAAAATGAATCATTTAAATGATCTGGCTGTAGAACCATTGTAAGGGATATAGGTCCTATAATAGCGGAAAGGGATATTGAAGGAAACAAGAGAATTGACTGTTTTAGAGTCCCTAAGAGATCCGCCAACACCAATACGAATCCGTATCGCGATACGAACGCGCGACTGCGCATGCGCCGCCAATACGATTGGTTGTATTGCAATACGACGGTGGTATCTTTACGGAAGTTACGATACCACCGATGCGATCCGAACGAACGAATCTTTCGTCCTGATCGCAAAGTAACCCGCCTGCAGGGTAACCTAGTTGTAAATCGCTTCGCATGTACATGTTCTCTATTAAATCTGAACGAAAATAGTACGTCATCCTCGCTCATGTCGTCCAGGGAAAATCTCCCATAGAGCCAGGCGAGTACTTGTACGAGCGGCCCCATAGGAAGGGAAGGCCCGCAGGCCAGTTGAACCCAGTGACTGGAAGAAATCCGAGCGAAGATGGAACCCGGAATAGCCTTGTTAACGAAAAGTTCGCGTGGAAATCGAGATATGATGTTCGTAAACGGTTACCCTAGCCAAGTAGGTACGTCCAAATCGTTTCTTATAAGTACCAGCCCACATCGAATTACTGAGAAGTACCTACTTGGGTCGGGAGTCATGTGACTGTGATTGTCTATTTGCATGTTTTGACAGTGTTCATTTTAGAGCAATAAATTATACGCATGAAAAAAGTTTCGATTTGGTGCTATTGGTTTCATTTCCCATATTTCCGTGGGGCCGCTCGTACATATACGCCTAGACCGACTGGGGCCGCTGGTACAAGTGCTCCCACACTGAGTGTGCTCATGTATCCCAACTTGCCCGCGGGGCCGCTCATGCCGTCAACCGAGCAGGCTTAATCGTCGAGGTGCTTCCCTTACACTCTCCCGCTCCGAATACGTTCAAAACATCAACAGCAACTCCTCAGTTGAAATCAATCCGTTAACATAATATACAAAAAAAGTCTTCCACCCCCGGCATTTTTTATTTAAAAAAACGAAAGAACGAGTGATCCGAGTGGTCTTGTAAAGCATCAAAAAGACTGCTCGTTTTCTATAGTGACGTGAAAGCAAGATGTACGTGACTCTTAGATACGGATCAGAGATACCACTAGTTCAGCTGGGTTGGTGGTAACGCCACCATTTATGCTAACCAGAGCTGTGCTCGCCCTAGGTACCACCACCGACTAGATACGATACCACGATGTCCGAATCTCTATTCCCTAACTCAAGTCCCTAACGGCTCCAATTACGGGAAGTTTATCTAACGAGAGAAATAATGCTTACCTCAAGTAGCAGTAGATGCTTGGACCAAGCTAAGATGGACCAAACTAATTGGATCGGACCAAATTAATCGTTATGCGGATTCGCACTCATATCTCGCCCCTCTCATCAAACCTCACCTCCTGACCCTTGTTTCCCCTTTTCCGTGACCCTCGAGCGATAAGGGAGTCCGCTCCGTCACACCATAGAGGTCTACTGTCCCTGTTTCTCTCTCGTGATTTCGACTTTCCTCACTAAGACGGTCCTAACTCCCTCAATTTAATGTGTGAATTAGTCGTAGAATCAATCCAACTCTCTGATGCCAAGACAAGAATTTCGGAGCAGACGCAAGCCCTAGATAATGAGGCCAAAGTCAAAACATGAAAACTTACCAAAATTTCACTTTTTAACAACGGTTATAGACCTTTTTAATGTGGTGCTAATGGAACAACTCTTTTAGGATCTCTGCTTTCCAATAGTACAGACATTTTTCATTTTTCAGAGGAAAATGTTTTGAGAAAATTGAGTTGGAATGATAAAAAACATGGTTTTCTCAGCTAAATCGTTTTTCGTTTTTAGAGTATGGTATCTACTTATTCGTATTTGAATCAACAAATACACACTCTCGAGCCACCCTGACCCATGAAAAAAAATCTAATGTACCAATCTCATGTTCTCTTCTAGGGCGTAGCCCGGTCTAGAAGAATGTAGCCGGGGGGAGTTCCGTGAATTTGATCACCCGATTGGATGAACGGTAAACAACCCATTAGGAGGCAAAGGCAGAAATGTGTCCTGTCTAGTTTGGTAGTCTGGAAGCTAGCATCTCAAAAACAAAATAATATCCTACATCAATCCTTCTATAATGTATAGATCAGTTGGACAAATGGTTCAGAATATGAGTTAAAACAATTGTCTCTGCGTTTAATGTAAGCACGTATTTTGATTCGTTTGGAAGCTCTCCTTGGAACTGTAACCTGAGAATACACCGTTTCTTAACGGAGTAAGTTTGGTTCTTCACTATAAACAATAAACAGAAGGATAATGCTGAAATCTCAATAAAATATGAGGTAGGCTGATCTTAAGCTTTTTAAGAATCCCCCTAGACTGCGCCATTGAAAATCTTGGGAGGGGGGTAATGTTTTGGGAGGTGAAGTTGATTGAAACGGTGTTTAACGTAACGACATTCAAAAATATATTACATCACTGTATAGAAAATAAATAATAATGAATGCCAAGTAGGATTTAAAGAGACATATTTAACAAGCTTAGAAGGTGCCTTGATAAATTGTAGATGGTCTCAAATTGTTTCTAAGTGCGAAACACGATTGCATATCTCCACAAAACCTTACCACGGTAGGTGGCTTTGTCTGTGAGAAGCGCATGCTGCTCATGCAATTGCACTAAAATACTAAGCTAACTGCACTTGGCACCTCGTTTCAATGTCTAAGTAAATAAGTATTCATTTAAAAATGTTTTGGACCAGTTCTGGAGGTAGAAACTTGTGGGAGATAAGACAATTTTGGTTCTTTTCTAGGTTAAAGTCGAGAATAGGTAACACATCTCTTATCGGACATGCTTTCGATGTGTGTTCGAATAGTTCTGTCTAGTTTGCTGGTCTGGATGCTCAATTCGCTCAAAAACAAAAAATATCCTAAATCAATCCTACTAGTAACGTATAGATCCGTTGGACAAATAGATCAGAGTGTGCACACTATGCACTACGTCACAAATATATCATTGGTATCGATATATTGATATCATATATATCAATGAAACTACGCATCGATACATGTTCAAATAAGCCTGATAAGAGGTACGTGTTAAGTATTCTCTACTTCAGCCCTTTTGTAACCTTCATTATGAGCTTTCGACTACTCTCAGACAGTCATCTTAAGAGAAACACAGGCAGTTTGATGGGATAACATAAACATGAATTGACAACCTGTCAAATTGAGATATGAAATTGCGCAGTAGTCAATTCATTTGTGTGATCCTACCAAACATTATGTCTACTGACAGTAGTAGAAAGCTAAAACTTAAGTTTTCAAAAAGGACCAAAATGCACTGATTTACCCAATGACGTTTTTCTTAGTTGTTGACATATTTCATTCATATAATATCCAAGGGAATATTTTTTACTTCGAATCTGACAGGCCGAACGATTATATCATTCTATCGGAACGAAATACTTATGTCGGAATTCTTAAGTACCATGCAAACCATATAAGTTATCACGGTAGAGAGTATCAACTTATATCGTGTAATATCTGACTGAAAGATCAAAATAGAAACATGCTTTTTTCATTCTTACCGCTCGCCATAGCTTCATCGTAGGCAGGCGGTGCACTTGGTGTTGCATTTCTTCCTTCTGCATAGTTGATAGAATTGTCCATCGCGTTTATTCCAGACTTCTCCATTTAAATCACACAAAACTCGAAGAATCTAGAGTTAAAAAACTGACAAATCACGGTGACCTTTGCGTGAATCACAGGTATAGTCACGAACGATACTCAGAAAAATGGGTGTTGCACACAAAGGGAGACGCAGTCGAATCAGCTGAGAAATGGGATTGACCTCAACGGCCGTCGCCCAATGAAATCTAACGTTGAGGTTACAAGATGCCACAGGATAAAAGACGAAACGAAATTAAAAAAACAGCAACCAACTACACCAATCACAGAACTCAACTGGAAGAAAATGGAATCCTCCGTTGCGTGAACGCTAGTTGAACCTAAGAGTCACGCGTATTAGGCTTTTGGAAGGTTTCATGGATAATGCATGACCACAGGGTTCCATGAGTCATGGAAGCAGTGGTAGAGCTTGAGTAACAAAAGTGCTGCTACCAGATCCACTAGATGGAGGTGATGTTGCAATGTTAGGTTTGGGTAGTTCTTAAAGGAATATTGTGGAACTATTAATCACTGTTATAAGCAAAAAAAAAATCTATTTTGACGATCATGCATAGATAATTAAAAACTACTCATTGCTACACATTCAACTGAAATGCTTCAACTCTCTCAATTTTGAAATGTAACTATTGTGAACGGGGTGTGTACAGAGTTCATCACATTTTCATTTTCTATTTTGGTTCATCATAACCAATAATTAATCTTTGTAATAGTCCAAGAGAAAAAGTTAACCTCCCTCAAAATTTGGGTGCTGGTTCAATGTGTGCTCGACAGTGGCTTCCACGTTGTACTGCCTGCTGGCTGCCCTTCAAAATGTATGCAACAAGATTTTTCCTGTCACCAAGTCTCACATTTTAGAGTCAATAAGTCTCAGAGATTGGAGGTGATCCCTCCAAGTTAAATCCTAAATTAAGATTCAGTTAATGCTTAGGTTAAGAGTTGCCATTTTATTTACATTGTGATCTTTGATGCTCTTATCTATTTTATGCTCATGATCTCTTACACTCTTATTCATTTTATGCCATTGATCTTTTATGCTCTTGTACTGTAGCGCTCTTGTTCCTTTAATTATACACGCTCGCTCTTGATCGTGAGCTCTCATCTACTTTTCCTTGATTCCCCTGCAGCAATTCTTAAAGTATTTACTGTCTCCTCCCCCTAGATCCTAGACCCTTCAGGTCAGTGGCGTAACGTTTTTCAGCGGGGCCCCCCCGCAAAATATTTTCGGGGCCCCTCCACATGTTTTTTTCCTTTTTTTTTCTGCGAAGCGTGCATTTTTTTAAACGGTCATCGTACAATACGCTACGATAACCTAACTAAAAATACATAATCACACTATATAAAGACGAGCTTATCAGAGTATATCGACGTTTCAGGGGGTGGTAACGCCGGGCGGGTGGAATTCTCGCCCCCGTCTCCCAGGGCAACCGACCTGATCCCCCCGACCCCGCCAGAGAAGGGGAGAGGGCCCCAGCGGGGGGAAGCGTCTCCCAGGGCAAGCGACGTGGTCCTCTCCTCGGGGATTTGGGATATACGATTTTTTGACTTTGCATATTGTTATTATACTCCCTCATTGTGTTATTCACCTATTTCTTTTAAACCTGCGTAGCAGGGCCATTAAAGTAGTATGTTTATACAATTAATATACCTACACTAAAAATAAACTTCAACTAAGATGATAAACTACCAATATTTTTTCTGCCAATCATTTGTATAATAAAATAATATAGACATGTATTATTCGTTGGATTGCAAGCTTTGCGTTGTTCTATTTCCTTAATTTTTTTAAGATCAATTTGGTTAGTTAGCATTTGATATATAGGAGGTTAATATTTTTTTTAAATATTAATTTGGTTGGGAAAGTATTAATTTGGATGGGAAAATTATTAATTTGGTAGGGAAAAGCATTGATTTGGATGGGAAAAGTATTAATTTGGATGGGAAAAGTATTAATTTGGTTGGGAAAAGTATTAATTTGACTGGGAAAAGTATTAATTTGAATGGAAAAAGTATTAAGTTTATTGGGAAAAGTATCAATTGGGGAAAGTATTAATTTGACTGGGAAAAGCTATAATGAGCGGATTATCATCAATCATCTTATAGACTTGCTGACAATTCAGTAGGCGAATAAAATCACCACAAAGGTAACATCAACGAAGAACGGTAAATCTCGACAGAAGCAGGTTATCCTACAAAGTGCGATAGCGCGGCGAGAAAGCGATTCTAAAGTCAAACCACGCGGCACGAGGGTTTGCCGCGACAAACGTGCTGACTAGCGCGGTGCCGCGCTTTTACGTATGACAATTCCATAGAACAGCACAGTTTGATCGCTTATAGAACAGATCGCGTTGGTGGCCCGCGCGCTCGGGTTCGTTTCACACGTATGACCCTGACGCGTCCGCGGCTGGCGACTTCTTCATGTAGGTACACACACAGGACTGTGTGTGTGTGTGTGTGTGTGTGTGGACTGTGTGATTTCGCGCCGCGCTGTGGGAGAGTGCTCTCTCAAGAGGCGCGGCGCGGCAGGCGGCCAGCGGCCCTGTACCTAGGACTCAGCTTCAGTTTCCATCATCATCATCAAACTATCTAAAGACGAAAATATCAGAGTGGGTAAGTAGGTAGGTATATCCCCTTTTCAGGGGGTGGTAACGCTGGGCGGGTGGTGTTCTCCCCCTTACCCCCACCCAACCCGGCAGAGCGTCTCCCAGGACTTGGGACGTACGATTTTTTGACTTAGCATATTGTTATTATATTGCATATTGTTGTGTTATTCACCTATTTCTTTTTAACCTGCGTAGCAGTGCCATTAAACTAGTATAATATAAAAATTTAACCCACCTTTACGATAGGGATGGCACATCGAAGCTGCAACATCGATGATGGCTACTACCGATCGCTTCTTGCTAGCATTCTGAGGATTTTGTTTGTTCGTTCGTTCAGCGTTTGTTAGTGAATATCCCATAAAGATGTCTCCAAGTAAGTAGTGGCGTTTTGAAAGACCAACGCCAAGTCTGCCAGACGCAGCATGCCGGAATGAGCAAATTTTCAAAGTAACTCGTTTTGCAGGAGGAAAAATTACGCAAAAACCGACAGTTTTATTTTCTGACTTGTGATACCCATTTCTCATTTTAATTTCAAAATTTTTGAAAGCTGACGAATTTTTATTTTTTTTTTGGCGAATTTTGCCAATCTACCTTGTTGTTTTATAATCTTCAAACTGCTCTATTTTGAACGGATTGAAATATTTCCAATCCGATTTCACTTTCCCCCATTTGAAATGCCCCTTCTCCCCTTGGAGTGAAGCGATTGTGCTCATCTTCAAACATAGCTTTTTGAAAGCCAAGGTAGATTTTTGTGCAAATTTGAGTTTTAATCTTAATTTTATCGCGAGTTATCGTCTGGAATGTGTTTTTGGTGTCTGACAGTGGACTTAGAATGGTTTAAAACGGATCTTGATGCAAACATTTTAGTCTGAGAACAGTAAGTAGTTTCTTCTTCTTCGAAAATTTGGTAATACTACGGCAGTTGAAAGGATTTTTAATATTTCTCTTTTTCCACGTTAGGTAGATGCAGTCCAAGCAGACTAGATGGAATTGTTTCTGTGAACTAAAGAGAAAACCAAACCGATGTTATCGGAGCCAACACATCGATGTATTGATTGTATCGAACATGTGGCATCGATGGCAGAACATCGTAATATCGAAGCAAAACATCGGTATTTCGATGATGTCGATGTCCCATCCCTAGTACGCACCTTCGCAACTCTGACACCTTAGCTACTTTACACCCTTCCTCACCTGGTTATAAATAAAACCAAAAGATGATTGATCAATGAACCTACATTACCGTTGATGTTTATAAACTTGATGTTACACAATGGAATTTTTCTGTGTATCGTCAGTTCCGCTTTATTCTTTAAAAAAAAAAAAAAAAAATAATTAAACATTGATTATGCTATAGCGGCCCTCTCTCCGGGCCCCCTTGTAGCCTGGGCCCCCCCGCATCGCGGGGTTTGCGGGGGTGTACGTTACGCCCCTGCTTCAGGTACGCTACCGATTGATTTATATATTAAGATCTTTGCAGTGATCTGGGATTTCCATTAGAAGGGAGGCTAACACCTGATTTCTTACAATTTTAAAATATAGTTTTTCTTGTTTGTTTCTTACTTTCACATTCAAATGAGAGGGGGAGGAGTAGTTGATATCAGGGTGTCTACACTAACTATGGGCCAAACTCAGGGAGTCGATTCTACATGTCATTCCCAACAAAAAATGCCTAAAAGCAAGCAAAAATTGCGATGTCGAACTAATTGTTATGTTGCATGTCAGCTTTTGATGAAAAACGTTGATTTCCATTTAAGAACCCATGTTTTTTAGGACTCAAACGTGATTTTCTCAACCAAATTACACTGTGAAAATGTTTTTTCTTATAACGTTTGAAAGCTGAGTTTCTGAGGAAGTTTTTCCCGAGGAGTGCCCTACGATTGACCCCCGTTAAAACAAAGATGATTGCAGAAGAAAAACGCTGCAAATTCTTTCACTGTGGTTTATTATTCAATTTCATTCATTTGGCTTGCGTTCATGATTTGAATTCATACTAAGCTTTGGAGTGTGCGTGTTTCACAGGTGATAGAGCGATTATTGAATTTCAGCAGATATGCATAGAGTACGTAAATCTGTTCTCAACCAAAATACCTATTTGGATTGATCAGTTGACCATATTCGTGTGCCTACTGAAATTCGATAATCGCTCTATCACCTGTGAAACAAACACACTCCAAAGCTTAGTATAATTCCAAATCATGAACGCTAGCCAATTGAATAATAAACACCAGTGAAAGAATTTGCAGCATTTTTCATGGTTATCAGAGTACTTCAACCCGTGTATCGGCTATAAACCCTTTTAGGAGTTCACTCCAGTATCTACGTTCACTACATCATTAGGTTACTGTAATCAAAACAAAAACAATAATATAAATAAATCGGGCCATACATCGGGAATGGTTTGACCTACAGACCTGGGGAGGGGCTCATTCAATTCCTCGTGGAAAGTTCTTCAAAAAAAGTCCAAATTTAGGCCGCCGTGACTTTTGTTGAGGTTTTTACTAATTTTACAAAACTTTGACAACCCTTAAAGGGCACTTTCAATTAAGTGAGAGCTGGCTCAAGAATTGGAGCGTCGTCGGACCAACATGGATTTTTCCTGAAAATTTCAGTTTTTTGCTTCAGCCGTTTGGGAGAAATCGTGCGTACGGCGGACGGACCGAAAATTTTTTAAGATTCGGATTCGGACCCTTTGGAACGTAAACCATGAAATTTTCAGTGGAGGTTAGAATTTTTTTTTCAAGAGCGATTAGAATGGTTTATTATTGAATAATAAACCAAAACGGTTAACAACATCTTCAAATTTGAATGTTCCTCCATTTTTTTCACCGGTAAGACCAGACTAAAAAAATTGAGTTTTGTATCAAACAGATAAAAAAGTTGAGGAGTTGAGTAAGAAAAAATCTCTAGGAGGCATTTTTCGTTGGAAAAGACCTGTAGATCCGATTCCTGGAGTTTGGCCTATGGTTAGTGTAGACGCCCTGCATAATACTTCCCAGGGAGGTTATGTATGTTAAAACCCGATGAGAAGAGTTTAGTATGGTCTTTTAACAGTTTGTCGTGGGTTCGCCTATCTCGGATTCCCCGACCTGCAAGTGTGGTTCCAGAACTACTCTACATAAACCGATTATCACTATAGTGATTAACACCTGTAGGTGTTAATGTACCGACCCCCTCCGATTTTCTTCATACTTGGTGTAGTTGCTTCCTTTAACGAATAAAAAAGGCCCGCCAGGTCAGTTCCTCCAAAAATGAACGGTTTTGGAAGCTATAGCAGTATGGTATTTATGACCTAAACATGGTTTTTTGACTATATCTTCGGTTCCAATCGATCAAATTAAGCGTAGGTGGTCTGATTTTCTTCGTAATAAAGTAAAGAACTCAACGGACCCTGCAGAAAGAGCGTCCGTTTTGTTTGTCTAGCGGATAACGTCCACAAATCTTAAAAACGCGATTTCTCCCGAGTCGCTCAGTAGAATTAGGCGTTTGAGGTCTTAGAATGTTTTTAATTACTTGTTTCACAATGCCACCAACGGGTTTTGTGTGTTATTATCATTTGACGGAGTTATAACGATTTTAAGGGCTTTGCATCGCCATTATTTCACTTTATTTCGCCTTTTTTCGATGTAACGCTGAATTATCTCGAAAAGCGTTCGAGATATCGGAAATTGTCATAGAAGTTGTAGCTCTTGAAATTTTCATTCGGATCGACTCCTTCCACTTCTATAGCACCAACCGTTTACGCGCTATGAGCAAAACAATGTCTGCCCATTTACGGGTAGTGGCAATGGGAGTTTCATAGTCAGTACCACTCTAATTCTACCCAAGAGGTACAACACCAGTTTGAAACGTAAAACTTGAACTTTGCTAATCGCGAAGGCTTATTGGAACAGCAAGGGGTCACGGGGTGGGGGTCAAAAAAAAATATTTAGCATCTTAAGAAAGAGGCCGGTCACGCTCGAGAACTATTGTTCGTTTTGAAGATGAAAAGTACAAGTTTTACGGGCAAAACGGACGCTCATACCCGCTTTCTGTAGGATCCGTTGCGTTCTTTACTTTATTTACGAAGAAAACTACTACTACTACTACTTTACTTTACTTTACGAAGAAAATCAGACCGCGTACGCTCAATTTGATCGAGTGGAATCGAAGATATAGTCAAAAAACCATGTTTATGTACATTTCGAGTCTATCTGGGTGTGGAATGACCCCTGTGTGTAAGGTTTTCATTCCATGTCCAAAAATAACCGAATGGCAGTAATTCGAACCTAAAAAAAGGCAGTAGAGCTCGGAACCCCGGAAAACGGGACAAGCGCTGAGTTATTAATCTATTAATAACTTTGTAACATACTTTTTTTACGGTTCATTGAAGATATCAAACGACATTGTGCAATCTGAGATATGCGTTGGGAAGAGTACGAGGACGGGATTCTTGCAGCTCGTCAAATAAACGAATAGACATTTGAAAAATTACTTGAAAAATTCATTCATCTTCCCTCATTCTTCAGTTTTGCTAGAAAGTAAGAGAGAAAGAAAAATTGTTGCCTCAACCAAGGTATTTCACCTTTCGAAGTAAACTCAGAAAAGTTAAACTATTGAGGGATTTGCGGTAGTTCCAGTTATTACGTTAATATAGCTCGTATTATAGAAGACTGGAGAAGCAGAATATTGTAGTAAACAAGACAAGCAACACAATGCCTAAGCCTCGGCGTAGACCATCCGTTTTTCCTTTTCCGGTCAATGATCAACACCCTAAATCTTGATACCCTTTCCGGATGATGGGAGACCCGACCATGTATATCTATCCCATACACCTGGATACCCATCCTAAATGCGGATTAGAGGTTTGGGAAATCCTAGAGCTCCTCTTAACCAAAAGCATATCGATGAATCCCCGTTTATGTGTTTCCTACGAACCATCATCTAGTCACCT